>VXAL01018371.1:68978-102582 GCA_013399475.1 Chauna torquata
GCCTGGAGCACCTCCTGCCCTCCTTCTTCACTGACCTTGGTGTCTACAGGGCTGTTCCTCACTCCTCTCTCTCCCAGCTGCTGTTGCACAGCAGTTTTTTCCCTTTCTTAACTCTGCTCTCCCAGAGGCACAACCAGCATCACTCACTGGCTCAGCTCTGGCCAGCGGTGCGTCCCTTTTGGAGCTGGCTGGAGCTGGCTCTGGTCTGACATGGGGCAGCTTCTGGAATCTTCTCACAGAAGCCACCCCTGTGGCCCCCCTGCCACCAAACCTTTACCACGTAAACCCAATACATTCTGCCAGCCAGGCTCCTCGGCCTCCTCCTGCACCTTGGACATTCACTGCTGCTGGAGGAGGAGGTTACGGGTTGTAAATGTTGCGTTTGTGGTGCAGAGAAGACAGGTCTTGTGCATAATATGCCAGCTAAAGCAAGCTGCTCCTGAGAGATGAGGAGCATGTTGCTGCTCAAGGCTGGTGTGGTTGTGAGGCTTGCGTGGTTGCAGTGTGGGGGGGTTTGGGCTGGCTGTGCAGGTGCTGCTGGACAGCAAGCCTCTGCAGGGAGGGGAGGCTCTGCTGCCTGAGGGCAGTGAGCCTGTGCAGAGGAGAGAGGGGCAGGGTGCAGCCGGCAGCAGCTCTGATGGAGGGACCTGCCCTACAAGGATGCCAGGAACCAGACAGCTGTCTAAAGACTCACATTTAACAATTTGTGTCATTCAGTTAATAAAATTTCTCTACCAGACAAGTTATTTTGCACCAATATTTTATGCTGAGTTCCAATAAATCCTGCTTTAAAAGCTGGAGAGAGATGGTATGTCCTGGCTGGCTGACCTCATTGAAACGTGGTGCATGTCCACCTCAGGGCTCTGGCTGGTTCAGTCCCGCCGTTGGACCTGCGCATCTGGATAGAGCTGCCGAATGAAAACAATCTGTGATCTGTAAAGGAAGGGGTTTGCACTTGGGAAAAAGAAAAGCAAAGTGCCTGTCCATCTCTTACACTGAAAATAGGAAGACCTAGTCTGGCAGTGCTGTCTTCAGGGTGTTTGTGTGAGGTTCGGATGCTCAGATGCCTGCTCAGGGAATAACAGTGTCACTGAGGATAATGATGCAACTTCAACGGCAAATATTAGTGCTTGAACTTGTTTTCTGGTCACCTCATAGCACAGCCAGCAGGCACAGACAACCACTGTTTGCTGGGAAGGCAGATCTTGCCAGCCAGTGGTGATGAAGCACGTTTTGAGCAAGATGTTCTGCACTGGCAAGCAAACTAGCTCAAAAGCAAGCTTGGAGCTTGGTGCAACCGTAACTGCCAACAGCTGGCATCCTGCTGGATTCGCCCAGGAGGTAGAAATATCACCACGAACCTATCACATGCAGATTTTATGTGCAGCTTTGAGAACTCAGTATAAATTCTTCAACAAGGTTTTTACGTCAGTAAGCATTTTCTTGTTTATTGAAGTAACGCTTCTGATGGGAATATGTTTGCAACAGTCCAGTGAAACGCAACGATGGCGGTTGTGACAGCTGAGCAAATGGATGCTTGCAAACATTGGATACTTTTCAGCTTTTCTTGGTCTGGCAAGGCACAGCCTGTCAAATCTTTCATTTTACACTGTTGTCTAGAATTTTAGTGATGAGCATATTTACTCTGTAAAATTTGCTCTTGAAATTTTGTTAATGTTGATTTTGGAGTCATTAGAACTACAAAAGGACTTTGGGTTTCAAAAAGCATCCCCTGCAGAATGATGAAAATTGATAACATCTGAAAACTAGTCACTCGTGGAGAGAGAGCCAAATTTCCCAATCCTTTCCGAGTGGTACAGCTGTAACTGTAATTAAAGATTGCTTCCTGATGCACACATTGACATAGATTCTCCCTCGGAAATGTTTGGTATTCATTCACCATTGCCTGATAATGCCGAAATTATCAGAGCAACAAAAATATGACTGGAGGGTATGGTGATTTTTAACAGTTTGTGTCTCAATAAAGGTAAAGAAAACGTTATGAGGCAATGGAAAGGCACTCCTTCTGCCTAATGGCTCTCACCTGAACATGAACTGTCTGCTACAGATGATGCAAGCAACTTATAGTGGAAAAACAGGGAAAGATTCCTCTTAAGTATATTAAGAAATGTTGTGTCTAAGGTTGGAAGATTTGTTTATTTGTATTTAAATGCAGGCTGAATTTGAGAACCTAAAGCAATGATTTATGACACAGTTCACAATTACACTTTTTTTTTTTTCCTCGGGAGCACTGCCTCATCTACTGCACAAAACTGTTAGATTTAGATGAGCAAAACTTTTAAAACATATTTTTATTTTTATTAGTCAGCAGATGGACTCTGATTTTACTTGTTGAATGCTGCTCAATGTTTGCACCAAACAAGGATGCTAACCTGGCTTGCCAAGGAGATGGGTTGTTGGTGTTGCCAGTGTGTGTGCCCATCTCTTTATTCTAGTGACTCGTACTCCATGCAGTGATATTCTGTGATGTAAGTGGTTGTCATTTTGGGATACTGAGAATTAAATATCTTCAGCAGAACCCTTCCAGCAATTTTATTTCAGAGACGTGGATGCACTCTAGAAAAAAATTTGTGTCAAAACATGAGGATGACCCAATTCTCTTGTGCTCATTGTCACAGGCACAGAGCTGAGAAAGCAGACCTTCAGCCTGCAGGTCACAGCAGTAGCCCTGGATGGATCTAATACAATCAGTGACTTTAAATGTTC
Source organism: Chauna torquata (assembly GCA_013399475.1). NCBI lineage: Eukaryota > Metazoa > Chordata > Aves > Anseriformes > Anhimidae > Chauna > Chauna torquata. The sequence goes on from VXAL01018371.1 coordinate 71,706, forward strand.
ATTTTTAAAGGATTTATGGCTGCAGTCTATTGTTTGTTAAACATCTGTTCACTATTTTTCTTCAATGGTTTAGAGACGAGGAAAATCACCTCAAAACGTTATTTTTGCGCCTGGGCAAGGATGGCACCCAACGAAAGTGCCTGCAGGCAGCTGCCCAAGGTAGAAAAAAAGGGTGTGCAGAGCTCTTTGTAGCTTTATTTAACCACAAACACCAGCTCAGGACTGGTGGTGGTTAAATAGTGTGTTGGATAATGCTTTCTTTCAGAAATCCTAGGTCCATGTGAATGTATGGCTTGTGGGGAACAGCTCCACCTCAAGAGGTGAATATAAACAGAGGCTAAAGCAGGCAAAATAATTTCTGGTTCCTTAAGGACTTTGTATAGTCAAAGCTGGCCATCACACAGTACACCAAGCCTGAGCTAGTTATTGGTTTAAAAAAATGGGAAGGTCATGTAAAAGACCATCTTGGCGTATTCCCTTGATCTTAGCAAAGACCAGGTCAAATTCACTAGCATCCAAGGGAAAAATGAGACACCTACACAGAAGAGAAACACTGACAGCCATGAGTACATAACAATTCACATTTCTAGTCAGAGCTTCTCAAGCTGTGACCAGTACTTAACTGAAGAATGGGGAATAAAATTTATCGGTGTAATCCTTAACGGATGTGTTTCTTCTGGCTGAATAATTTCTCTTAAAAGAGCTTAGACACAGCCACCCCCAAACACTTCTGCAGAAAAAAGGAACTGTAAATATCATGTCTGCTACAATCTGGGGAACTTCCCAGGTCTGTGCTGCTTCTGCTTTATCTATTTTCTCTGTTCTAGAAATCCCCTCATTGGTAATGGTTTGCCTTATATATCGCCTCCCTTTTAGAAACATGCTGTGTATTATAGTGGTTTTTTTTTAATGCATATTGAAGTCCTTTCCATCTTCTATTCATTTTTGAATGCACCGGTTGGTTCCTACTCAAAAGCTTCAGCGTGGCCATGGAGTAGCAGATGGGTTGAGAGAGATGTGATACGTGTACACCTAGGTCATTACTTTTCATTGCCAAAATTATTGCCTAGCCTTTCCTTTTATATCATTCAGTTTGCTACAGCACTCTGTTTAGAGCATTTCAGAGCAGTGGCAGCAAGTGTCGGGCACCTGCCTGCATGCTAGGGGACGATGCTGGCAACGTGGCCATCAGGCTGTCTCCCTCTCACCTCTCACCAGATCGGCTGAGAGTGCAGGCTCTTCACTGGAATTTTATTGTGATGAAAAGTACTGTGACTTGAATTTCTGCAGCCTTTCATTTCTCCTGGCAATGCTCTAAAGACAATTTCTGTATTTTTCTCAGGTGCACTGGGTTTTGTGGGGACATGTAGAAGGCTGGTGTGTGTCACATGCAGTCTGGCTATTTCCAACCTCATGACACTCAAAGCATGATTAAAGCATTCACAGAAATACTCTGTGGGAGTGGAAATGGCAGTCACAATGTGGTGGCAATAATGATAACCCAGCAATGGTTGCGTTCTTTGGAATAGAAGTTTTGGCACTTCTTATTTTTTGGTCAGTGCTCCCATGTATGGTTTAGTCGCAGGATCCAAATACAGAGCTGAACACATGTTCATCTTTAAAGATGTTTCTGTGGCTTTGCCAGCCGTGCTTACCCTTGCACATGGTCACAAAACCTGACTGCTGTAGGAGGAGAGCTGAGAGCTGTGTACTGCGCCGGGTGCAGTGGGAGCAAAGGCAGTGGGCTCCTGCCTCGGGGCTTTGGCAGCTCTCCTTCATACGGACAATTTCATTGTTTTGTACAAAGAAATACCCAGCTGTTACTGAAACTGATGAGAGAGGTTCATTGCTTTGAACAGGAGTCGCTGTAGCTGAGCCTGCTTTTGTAACCTGCTGGTGTTAAAATCTTCCAACTTATTCTGACATATAACCGACAAAGCTACAAATGAGTGACACAAACCATTTTTTCCTGCAAGTAGATACCTGACCTCCAAAGAGACTCAGAGTACAAAAACAGAAGAGATCTGAGTTAATATATAGCTTAGTATATTAGTTAATATAAATTATACGAAGGCATGGCTGTTTTGTGTGCTAGCTTCTGAGAGACACTGTACTATCAAACATGAAGAAAGGTCTTTACCTCCAGCAACCTGCTGAACTTTACATCTGTGTTAAACAGGAAACTTAGGGAAGGTAATTATACCTGAATCTGATGTGAGCACTCCTTTTGTTTTCTTTTTTAGGTCCTTGCCTATCCATCTCTGTTAAGTGCGTGAAGTACTCACAAGCAGAATTCACAACCAAAATACCCAGATAGTAACTCACACACTTTTAACATTTGAACTATGCAATAGTAGTTGTCTGCTGGCCCCAGTAAAAACCTCCAGTTTTTATTGCTTGCCATCCTTCTGGGCTTCAGGTATTGTGTTAGCACTCTTTCTCTGTGCCCAGCTGGGCTTGATAGCCCCTTCCCTGTGAGACTTGGTTTCATTGGTGTCTCTCCTCACTCAGCCTAAGCTGCCCTGCTAGCCCTTGCTCCTTTAGCTTTATGTTTTTACATATAGCTGTGTAACCACAGAGCTGAGAGTGGCCTCAGCTCACATGGCAAGCTGCAATTTTGGAGCTAACAGCAGGTGTGCACAGATGGAAACAGAGCACGAGGCCAAGAAAATAATGCGGAGGTGCCTTTGCCCTAAAGGAGGGGTTAATCCCCTGCAAGGGCATTCCTTGGCTGCATGTTTAACTGCCTCTAGGTAGAGTTGCAGAGGACAGCAATAACGCCAATGGCCACACCGTGTGGTGTTGAGGGATAAAAGCTGATAGACACATGGTGCTTGGGGGTGAGCAAATTCAGATTTTACGTGAGGATAATCAGCACAGCAAGGCTGCACTACTGATGTGGTGGAGGAGCCCGAAGTAAAAGGTATCAGATTAAAAATAAACTTGAAAAATAGCCGCTGAAACCTGAAGTGTACAGTGTCTGTGGTCCAGAAGGAGATTCAGCTCATCCTGGAAAAAGACACCCAGGGCTCACATCTGGTGTCCTGAACCTTTGTGAACGGATGCTGGCTGTTTGTCCTGTGGGGGCTGTCAGGTGCAAGCATAGAGCTAGAGGAGCAGTGGGCAAGGCAAGCCCAGCCTCAGAAATACTGGCTTGGGTTGGGCAATGACCTTAGCAGGGCTGCAGATGGGCTCGTGGGATTGTGTGTGGTGTGGATATGCAAAAGTAAGGGCTAGAACAGCTTTACCTGGGACAGTGAGATGGGCTGGTGCTGGAGGTGCATGGTGCATTGCAAAGTACACCCTAGAGCATTAGCTCGTTATGTACATCACATTTTTCTTCTATTTTCACAGACAAGTTAGTAAATCAAAGATTATTACCAATGTAAAAAGTGCGGGATTACAAGTAAGTTACAGGAAACATAGAATACAAGTGTGATTTATAATTCAAAAGCTCAAGCCATAAATCAGTTTGATGACTCTTAAATGAATGCAATAGCATACAAAGTGGCATGACTTATAAATCAGGTTTGGACTTCATACATCAAATCAGTGGGATGTAAATCCATTATTTGAAAAGGTATGTCGGCAATCCAAGACATAAATAGTATCATAAGTACATTTTGACACAGGTTGCCTTGGTTATAACCGGTGCTTAGTTAGGAGAGTAAAAAGCAGATGCTACTCCTGTGTTTGCTACGCAGAAGAGCTGAGAGAAGTCATTTTGCCACCATGAGAAGGCAGCATGGCCACCTCCACAGGGAATGCCTGCCTTGCTCAGCGGAGTGAAGACCTCAGTGCTAGCTCCGATCCTGCAAGTCCAGGGGGCAGAAGCTGTGCGTAACGCTGATCTGAGGTAATCCACACATGTGCTCGAGCACGGCTGCACTGCACCGGGGACTTCAGATTTGTATGTTGGTAGTGTGCTCCCCTGTCCCACGTAGGCGTGCTGGCTGCCTCCGAGCCACACCAGCATCTGTGTTGCTGCACTGCGCTGCGTACACATGCCCTCTGCCACCTACGTGCCCGTGACTACATCTTGTGAAAGCGCCAGGACAACGTGACAGTCTGGTAAATAAAGCACAGCTGAACGATGGAGCCCCGCGCACCTGCCAGCTGCGGAGCAGGGCTGGACCCTGTGTGGCGCGGCAGGATGTGGTGCCTCTGGAGAGCGGGGCTAGTCCCTTGCTGCAGCGGAGCACCAGGAGTTTTTATGTTCCCTCAGATTTATTAGGCGTACAACCTTTGGCTGCAGTCACCCAAGAAACAATTTTTCACCACCATGCTTACCTGCTCCGGAGTGACTTGCTGCATTACAAAATGACCTGAAATACCAGACCTGTCAAAAAAGAGCAACTGTTCAATATATTTGTATTGTATTCAGCAGCACGTATAAAAATGCAAAAATGGAAATCCAAAAGTTATTTTTACCTCTTTTTTTTTCCACTTTTAATTTTTTTTTTCAGTTTCATGGGCTTTTATCCTTTCTCTTTAAAAAGATGAATGAGGTTTATCTAAGCCTCTGTATCTCCTCTGCTTCTTGAAGATATTTTACTTTTCAAAATCTGAATGAACTAAATTCTACTACTTTTACAATTCTTTTTTTTTCCGAGATGAAGTTGACAAATCCCATGGACCCATGTGAAACTTGTTCAGGATTATTCATAGCTACCAGCTGAAAAAAAAACAGAACTTCTCTAGAAAAGCAGAAGTTTCTTAGGAAGTGGTGGCAATTTGTCATTGTGGCAAACTGCTTTTTTCAACATTTCAGCAGAGGAGGATGTGCGACTGCCACATTTGCTGACAATCGTCTCCTGCTGAAACCAAGCACATGCAGTGAGCGAGGAGGCAGTGAGCATCTGCACCCAATTATAAAGAAAGGGAGAAAACACCTGTCTTAAGGACCACAATGCGATGATTAGCGCACACTGGATGTAAATAAGGGCGATGGTGGCAGGTGGGCTTTACCACCATCTAGTGGTAGGTGAGTTCCCAGAGGAACGGGTGTAAGGACCAGCCAGAGGCTGCTGAGGGGTCCCAAGAGAAGATAGCGGAGATGCTGCTGAGCAGTTACTGAGGCTCAGCTGGCCACCCCATCAGCACCCTATGTTGCACATCCTTATGAACACTCATGGTGGTATTGGTTGGGAAAGGACCAAAGCTGAGCCAAAATGACTCTGGCAGGAGCAGGGTACAGATCTGGGGGCACAAATGTCGGTCCTGTCAGCCTCTGCAGTCAAGGCAGGAATGGAGACATCCTGCAGACAAGTACATGGCTTCAATTCTGATGCTGGCAGCAGGCTTTTGGGTTTTGCCAGCACTGTAATGTTGCTCTGAAAGCTGAGGAGCAAAGATAAGAGTGCCTCATACACAAACATGCACAAAAGAAGCAAGCAATTTTACATATCAGCTTGCTAATCTAGTGGGGAGAGCTTTAAAATAGGATAAGGAATAGGTGCAGTAAGCCTACTAGTAAATATGATTATAAGTGAACCAGACAAGCGCATACAAACGATAAGGTGTATGTTTACTTCAATAGTGTACTGGAAGCAGTAAGGAAGAGGACAGCAGGCCATCTTAAGATACCTGTAAACTAATGCAAGACATCTGACAAATAAACAAAAATAGTGAAATTTTAATAAAGCTCCAAGATGATGACTTACTTGGTGTGACAGGATTGTCGGAATAATTCACATAGTTAGAACTGGATCCAGCTGACTCCTCAGTAGTACAGGCCAAGTCTTATTTTGCTGTTTGCAAGAATGATACAAAGCTTATTTTCCCCTTATTCATGCAGGGTTAACAAAAGCTGATTGTATGAGAGAACCAGGCCAGGTTTCCTTGACACCATGCTCCCTGGGCGGCGAGGTCCCTGTCAGACAGCCCAGCTTCAGGTGTGCTCCGTCTGGCCCCGTCTCCGGCCTTGCTGTAGCGGCGACTGGCAGAGGGCTCCGTGCTGGTGGAGGACGGGTTCAGGGCAGCTCCTGGAGGAGGTGTGTGAGGTGGAGAAGGGGAGCGGGGCTGGCTGGGCGGACACCATGGCAGCGGGGAGGAAGGTAGGAAAGGGTCTGGCCTTTGGCTCAGCATGAAGCCTCAGTGGCGGCACCGCCAGGTCCCAGGCAGGAGTCATTCCCGTTGACATCCAGGGCCCTGAAAGCAGCTGCTTGGAGAGAAACGGGTAAAGAGTGGTGAATGTGTTAGATCACCTCATGTTGCTGTCTCTGTCGTGCAACGGCATCAGTTAGCCTACTAAAACAACAGGCTTGTCCTGTAGAACAGATAAGAGAAAGACTCAAGCAAAACACTTCAAAGCCCCTGCCCTGAAAGCCTGGCTGACCTGCTGTAAGCAATCTCTGCCTGGTGGCAGAGGGGACAAGCACATGTGTACAGAGGAAAGCTACAAGCTACAAAACCAGGAATGACAAGAGCTGGACGAGCAACTGGCAAAATCACTCAAAGCAGCAATCTGAAGATAACAGGTTTTTCAACAAGCCAGGCAGTTACAGAGAGAGGACTAGAAGAGGGCTCAGACCACCCAGCTCTCCTTGCATGCACAAGCCAGATGTCTTGATTTGGGTGCTGAAAAAGACAAGCAGCAGAGGAGTCTCCAGGGGCTGATCCTCACCAGCAGGGAGGAGCTGGCTGCAGAGGAAGTGGTGGAAGATGATTCCGGCAAGAGCAAAGGGGTCCATAATCCCTTGAAAAGGATGGAGGAAGAACCACAAAATGCAAACAGTGGGTTTCAGGAAGGCTAGTGTCAGTGGCAGAGACAGCAGCTGCTGGATGAGAACCAATATCAACAGCTGCAACACAAAGAGCCCTACTGGGGGAAAAATATGGCAACGTGAGAAGAGACCAACTTGCTTAAATCGTGATGTGATGCTTTCTAAAAAGAAAAAAAAAAAAAGAAGAAAAGAAAAAAAGAAAAAAAGGAAGAAAGGAGAAGTGGGGCTATGACAGAAAAGTCAGCTTAACCTTGATTACTGAAAAAACGTTGGAACCAATACCTGTAAGTATCTCTATAAAAACAGTAAAATGAGTTACAAATGGTGTAGATTCATCAGGAAGAAGTTTTGTCAATTTATTAAACTTCCACAGGAAAATGACAAATCTCTGAGTTGGATGAGAGGCAGTTGATATTTTTGTTGCTGTCTCCCATGATATGCTTACAGCTGAGACAGGGAAACGCGCTCTGGACAAACTACAATAAAACAGTAGAAAATGTTTGGAGAGCTATGTTCAAAGATGGTTTACCACTGATTTCACTGACTGAAGGGACAGGATCCACCTTGCACCCACAACTACTCGGTATTTTCACAGAGGATGACCTAGAGGATGGGGTAAAGAATATGTCTATGAAGCTTGCAGGGGCTACAAAGTGGAGAGGACAATGATGGAAGACACAGTATGAAATCATTAGTCTCTTGTCAAACTGGAGAAAGAAACTGGAAGAGACCAGAGGTCTGTAAAACGTCTCCTATGACAGAAGTTTGAACAAACTTGTGTAGCCTAAAGAGAAGGCAGCATTAAACTTTGCTAACAGCCTTTAAATGAGCAAAAGGTGGCTACAGGGAAGATAGGAGATGTATGGAGAGTGGCATAAGAACCAACAGTTCAAATTGCACATCAGCAGCCTCAACTTAGACCAGAAAAAACTTCTGCCCACTAAGGCTACTGAAACCCTGGAAGAAATTCCTTCCAGATGCCAGAAAGCCTCCTTCTTTGGGGGTGTGTGTGTGTATTTAAATTCAGATCATGTAAACTTCTATGAGGATGATGCAGGCATCCCTAATCTTGGTGTGGGAGCAGGGAACAAACTGGATGGCCATTTGAAACCCTTTCCAGTCCCAAGTTTTATGATCTTGCCAAGCAGTCAAGATTACTGTGAGTCAGGCTAGTCCTTGGTATTATCTACCTTACCGCCAAACTTTCTATAATTGCCATACCTTTGCCATCGCTGATTTCATTTTTAAGCTCATGACAATGTGAAATAGCATCAGGCTTAAGCCTGATCCTTCTTTCACTGCACTGAGAAAAAAAATGTATGCTTATAATATTTTTCCCAGTAATGACTATTGAGGTCTAATGATAATTAGTCATTATTCAAACCGGGTGTTGCTGAGCATTTCAGCTCTATGAGAAGGACATGTGAAGTAGGTACAAGTGAGGGTGTGTTCCCTGTTGAAGTACAAGCTTTTATTGTAGAATGACATAAAAACTTGTACTACTTCCTCAGGAAAAAGGAACCATTGCATTCCTGTTATATGTATGAAGGATATTAGTCTAGAGCAATAACAAAGTCTGTATGCATATTTTTAGCTTTCACAAAATATTAAGCTATACAATGATTTAAGCCTCAAAATGTCCTGAAGTGGGTGAGCAAATATTACTCTTCCTAGCTTTTCAAACATAAAAGATTAAGGCAGTAAGTGACTGGCCAAAAGCTCCTGCACACAGACCTTGAAATCACATGTTCCTGACAGAGCTTTCCTCGTGTTATTGGTGTCCTGTTCTTTCCCTATATTAATTATGTAATCAGAAGATTGAGCCATAACCAAGATGGAAGTGTCAGGGGAGACTAGTCTGGCTCTGAGGGGGAAAAAGGAATTTTCTCACAGAAAAAGGAGATGATCCTTAAAAAACAAACAAACAAACAAACAAACAAGCTGGTGTTGTGTTCTGTTAAAATAAGTATTCTATATTGGTCTATGGAAGCTTCCATAGCTCCTTTGCGGAGGACAGGTACTGAAAAGTCAATTACAGTCTTTGGTGTGCACAAGAGAAACCTGTGCACTGTGGACGTCTTCACAAGATGGTCACAGAGGCCTAAATCCCAGGTGCAGCAAGGCACAGGTCTGTCACAGCAGCTGTTTGCTTCCTGTAGGCATGAAGCCCCCTGCAGCCCCTCCAGAGGGGGATTGCTCCTCGAGGGTGGGCACAGACCTGACACTGGCGGCACTGCGGTCTGCACAGCTGTGCTGCCCTGGCACCTATGTCTCTTATTTTCTGTTTCCCAAGGGGAAGGTATCGGCAAAGATACCAAAAAGAAAGTAGATGAACTGGCCATGGCAGAGTTGTAACTGCAGAGATAAGACGCATCCACATTTATAGTATCTACCCTGAATGTCATCGTTTGGGAGGCTTTCTTTTTGTATTGGGGACATTTCTTTTTGAACTTAATTCACTTCCTGAGCGTGACATATCTTAGTTACAGGTCAGGGCTTGGCCTTTCTAATGCTATCGTGCTAGTCAAGTGAGTATTGTTGTTTAGTATCACACAACACTTCGAGTTGTCAGTGTTGTGAATATGATAACCTGCTTCCTCTTCCCTGCAACGTGTCATCCATTAGCATTCCAGCCGCGTTACGTACTCTCTTTGGTGAAACAAAGTCAGAGCAACAGTCTCTCGTAACGTTCAACAAGGCAACTGACTTGTGTTTGACACTCCGAGTTCAGCAATAGCAACTGATTGTGATGAACATTCACTTGACTAAATTTAGAAAGAATAAGGTCTCTTTAATTATGGTGCTTGGCCCTTTAATTAATTTGCAATGCCTTTTGTTTAGGAATATAACAGTGGTTGTAATTTCTAAAAAATTATTTACTTGCCACTTCTATCTTACATCTGTGTTCTTTGCAAATCTATAGCCAGTTCCTGGTTACCTAATGCACTGAACAAGTATCTTTGATTTTAAGGCTAACCTAACATTACCAAAGCAATCAAGATTTGGGTCATATGAAGTAATCGGCTGGAAATAAAACAGTCATTGAATGTGTATTTTGATTGTTTTGAAGCAGCAATAAAAGATAGAAATCAGAACGGAAAGAATCTTCTAAAATCAAAATCCATCCATTTGCTGGTGAGATTCATTGTAATAGTTTTCCTTGTAATTTTTCCAGTCCAATTTTAAAAACCCCAAGGGATATTAAGTAACAAATTAGATATGAACTTCCAATATGTTGTGTGTGTGAAAAAAGGTCAATGTGGTTTTGGGTTGCATTCACCAGCACCCTATCATCATGTATTGGGGCAGGAAGCTAATAATCTTTCTTTATATGGTTTTAGGATGCACAACATGCTCTTGCAATGCTGTGTTCAGTTATGGGCAGCTTATTACCAGAAAGATATTGACAGATCATAAAAGCACAAGGGCTCAGGTCATCTTCATTTGTCACAACAGTGTGACATTGCACCCTTCTTCTTCTCCCAAGAGGGAAAAAAAAAAAAAAAAACCAAACCACAACGGAATTTGGCTCTAGAAATATTCTGATATATTTATTAGTAAGTTATGGTAATAAATGCATTGTTCTGTTATTATCTTCTGCAAGTTTAAGTGACCTGCCAATCTTGTGAGAACAATTCTAAACCCTTGCCGTGTATCAAAAAATCCCGAGTATTATGGCTTGAAGGCACAAATGAAAAGTATAAGATGCTGTTGCTGTACGTTTCCTGCACTAGAATGACAAAGCAATCTAGGTGTCCTCATATAGATTTGCCATTTGCTAGAAATCACTGGCATCCAGATGCCTTTCCAGGATACCAGAAGGTCATGGTGTATCTGTAAAAAGAATGACTTTTTTTTTAAATTCCTATTACAGCCATTGCTATTATTTTAAGTATTTTGATACCTGGAAGTGTTCTTAAACTGATCACACTTGTCTCCTTAGTAGACTATTATTAACATTTCTTAATTATTAATGTATTTGTATTACAGTTCTTCTGTGATTTTACAGATTTTAAAATTTGTTTCATTATTCAATGCCCAAAGAAAACATTTCTCATTTCTTTAATTATGCAGCAGATAGTTCAGTAGGAATTTTCTCATTAGTTTCCTTGTAAAAGCTTTTGCAACTCTTAAGGGTTTCTTCAGCCCCTCGCTGTAGCAAAAGGCTCCCAAATGCATGGCAACTTCTGCAGCTCTATTCTGAATCACGCTGAATTCAAAAACATCCTTTGGGAATCGCTAATGTGCTGTGCTTCAGGTATGCTTTCAGTTATGCCCTAACAAGAATGAGTGCGTTGTATGCTTGCTTGTGTGTCACAAGGTGCCATCACCTGGGAGAGGATGTGCTCCTGGCTGGAGCAGGGAGTCCTTTGGCAGCGTGGCCTCGGCTGCGCCAGGTGCTGTGGGAGCCTGCGTGCAGCAGCGGCCAGTGCTGCTGGGCTGCCGGGAGTCCCTCGCCCTTCCCCAAGTTTAAGCACTTGAGAATGGGCGTTGCTCAAAGTGCTTGCAAGCTTTAAAAGGAGATCGGCTCATCCAACATACCGTGTTGCATGTAATATGTGATACTTAATATAAGGCATGGCCTGTAGGTAGATTTTAATATCCATACTTGTGTAATAATATACACAGAGCTGCATGCACACATGCATGTCCATACATACCCACGAACACACAAACATACAGGAGCAGTGCTTCGGCATACACCAGAAGACCGTGTAAAGACTTCAGGAGGGTGCAGGGGTCCCTCCTGCAGAGGCAGAATGGGTCAGGGTGGGGATACGCTCGCTCCCCCCTCGCTTTATGACTCTCCCTCTTCCCCCTGCCCCACAGCCCATCAACTTTCATGCCATAACATGAGTTCAGCCTTGACCACTGCACCAGCACACAGTATGTTAGACAAGGACGTGCTTTGTAGGAGACTGGAGAAGTTCCTGGGGGAAATTCTGTGGCTCCTGCCGCGTGGGTCGGACCTGGCAGTGCTCACTGTCCCTCCAGTCCTTCAAACATCTCAGCTGCCTTGCTGGGTGATGGAGGTTACTGTGCCTGGTGTGGGGCACAAAAACAGTTGTTTAATCTACAGAGTCCGTGGTTTTGTAACTGCAGTACCGTCAGGACTATGGGAAACTGCTCAGAACATCCTCCGGCATTTGCATGCAATTTTTCAGTTGCGCTTCCTGCTCCAGGCAGACTCATCATACACGGTACGATACCGTCCCGAGCTCTCTCTTCCTTTGAAACAGCGTTTTCCGCAACACCGTGTTTGCTCCGACCTCTGCTCAGAGCTCCCACCTCTTCACTCTCTGCGCACCGGCTTGAAATGCGAATGGCCCTGCGGACAAAATCCAGCAGCGTTTGCTGCCCAGGCTCCAAAGCGCGGCGGTGCCTTTCAGCACCTCCTGCCCCGTGCCGGGTGCGCTGTCCCCGGCCGACAAATGGTGGAGCTCTTGGGTTGGGAAACGGGGACGGCTGCGGGGCGGCACCCGGCCCGGCGCGCCTGGCCCGGCCGGCGGCGGCGGTGGAGGGCGGAAACGCACTGCAGCGAAAACAACTGACTCCTTTTCGCTTGCTTTCTTTTCTTTCTTTCTTTCTTTTTTTTTCCTTTTTTTTTTTTTTTTCCTTTAAAGGCAGGAAAAGGGTGCTACTACAGTGGCAGCGTGCTCCTGGGGTACGTTCTTACAACCTTAGTTACCTGAACTTGGCATATAGAGTTAAAAGCCGATTCTTTATTTCTTTATTTTAAGTTTAAAAAATTCTCGTGCAGCAATTAGCGTTTTAGTTTTGTAAAGATATAAAAAAAAAAATCAGTTTCATGTTTTAATACGAATCCTTAAAAGGTAGAGAAAAAGTAGGCTGTGGATTTTCTCATGAGCTCCATTTTTGTGGAGCAGCTGCTCCACAAAGTAGAGAAGTCTACTTGCGTCAACAGAGCAGTTCAGATCACCCCCTAGAACTTTATAAAACTATGTCATAAAAGGAACCATAAAGAAATAGCTTTTATAAGACTATTCCAACATTCAAAACAGAATTTTAGTGTTGGATTTCCTAGAATTGCTTTTGTGTAAACCTTTGTCTGAATACTTCTCAGAGATATGTTCCTAATAAATAAATATATACATATATATTTATTTCAAATGGGACACTAATATCAAGATTAAAAGAATTAAAACAATTTATCCCATGCAGAGAAGCATTCACCTTTTTGGAACATGGGAAATAAAATTGTATGTACTGATAGAGCTTTTTTTTTTTTTTTTAATCGTTAAACTTAATGATGCTTACATATATGTATGTATTTGGGAATATAGGTGCGTGTGTATGCTTACATATTCATTCAGCTATGTCTGCCTGCAGCTGGCAGAAACTGAGATCAGCCTTTCTCCCCATACAAATGCATGACCCTGCTGTACCATACTACCCATGATGCAGCCAAAGTGCTGGCTAGTTCCCCCCCAGCTCCTGACAATCTTACAGATTTGGGGCCAAAACATCTGTGTTATAAAACATCTGTGTTGCCCTTCACATGCCTCCAAATTGTGCTTAAGATATATAACCACTATTTAATAGTAGGACACTAACGATGTGGCAGATTAGCTAGTGTGTCCTGGACCTTCTATTGAGCAATGTGCTCAGTAATTTGTAGGTTGCTCCACTTTGCAGAGAAACAAAACAAAATAGAAACCTCAGCTTTTCATCTTGTAAGAAAACTTGCATCTATCTGCAAACAACATGAAACATTTCAGAGCAATGTGTTTTTGCATGGCTGTGTAGAAACTGCTTGCCAGCAAATTTTTCCCCCTCCATTTTTCCCTCGGTCATTCTCTTTTTCTTCAGAGGGGAGTCACTGCTCATTGCCAAATAACAGCTGTGTCCGCTGGTCCTCATAAAGACTGATGAGATGGCTTTTAGCACTGAGTCTTGCTGAGGTCTTCTCAGACCCTGAAGGATCTGCCTATACAACCTGCTGGAAAGCCATTATATTTGAAGAAGTCTGCTTTGCTGAGATACTATTTTCTTGAGCATTTCATAAAGGAAACTAGTTCTGAAATCATTTCTTTTCTGTTCGTTTGTTTTGCAAAGAAACCCATGCTTGCAATCCTAGTGCTACAACAGAATTCCCAGGTAGCCCTTACAGCCTGGTATGATGAGCGCTGAATGCAGGGCTTGCTCTCAAGGGGCCACAGTATTTCGGGTGCTCAGAAGTTTCTAATTTCTCAAAATCTTCTACTGGAGCAGACTGTGCCATGGTTTTAATAGCTCCTTTGGATAAGATACTATATTGTAGTGATAAAATACCTCAATTAAATTTCTGACCCTTTATAAAAAATGACTGAAATGCAATTCAACGTTATAACTGGAAGGTGCTTAGTTGAAAGTGGGTTTGGGATCTTCATTAGAGTCAGTGGCTTGGAAGGAGGCATTTAGATACATTCCATCAGTTTCCATCTCTGCTAATGTCAGAGAAAACCAGTCTAAAAAGCTGTCTGGAAAGGTTTCCCCCCCTGTGGTGCTGTGCTTTAAATTAGATGATTTTGAAGTTTTCAATGCAGCTAAGTGTAATTTATATTAAACTGAAGTATATCTTATTATTTCTGAGGCTGCGCTTGAGTTGTGGGTTTCAGGTTGATGAGTTATTCCGACAGTATTCTGCATATTAACTCACTTCTTACAATGGATGCAAATGATTGAGAGATGGGAAATGGCTGGTTGACTTACTTATGATGTTGCAGCGCTACAAAGCTGGGCAAATATATGTGAAAGCTGTTCAACTTTCACCAAACCAGTGTCTTTGTATATATCTTCACATACTTCTCATGTAGGAATTCTCAGCAAGATGGATCTGCTGATGGCTGGTGGCTTCCATGGCTCTCAGGGTCCACAGAAGCTGGAGACCAGCAGCTATCCTGAATTGTTCAGTTCTCCTGCATAGCACGAAATGCTTCCTTTTACTTTTCTATTAAATTTTAATTTGGATGGTTATTTCTATTTTCAGGCTAATTTTCCCTTTCTATTACATTGGTTTTGCAGCCGCATTGACGTCTGCTCTGCCATGAATAGATGGCTACCGGTACCAGGCTAACCAGTTTGAAGCTAGCTGAGGTTTCTTTCTACTACAGAGCACTCCCTGCCTGCCACATCCATGTTAACTGCAGTGTATAAGTAGACAGCTATAGACAAGCTGGCACCAGGCTATTCTTATGAGTACCAGCTATACCCAGTGCTAGTTAAACCAGACAAAATTTCATTTCCATTTGCCTACAGAAAGATTCATTTGTGCTTTCCTTTCACATTTCCTCTGGGAACATGCTGTTGGATCTCTTCATCTGCCCTTAAAATTTCTCTTTATTTGCTTTTACAGACACTTAACTTTTTTCCCCCTGTAACACTTAGGAGAAGAAAGGTAAAGCTTATGCAAAAGCTCACTCAAGGATGTTGATTTTGAAATCATCTACTTCTTGAGGGGATACCCTAGGCATATTCCAGGAAAGTTAAGCTGTCAAACCTCATTAGCTATGCCTCTTCAACCCGCGATACATCTTTCTCTTGTCTCTTCAGCATTTATTAAGATAATTCACTTCATATTTTTTTTCCTAAATAAAATATATAGGGCCTGATCTTACACTGATGTAAAGTGGCTAGTACACTCCAGCTGAAGATGCAGCCCTATAAACTGCCGAAGACGAGATTAGTCTGCAAAGACATCTACATGCAACACAAATACTGAAGAGACATAAGCTAGCTTTGCACATATATTTTCTCTGTTTTCTCTTTGTATTGGGATAGAGTTACCCCAAATTAAGACCTTCAAATCCATAAAATATCAAAATGTCCAGCAGGGAGTGTATAAACTTTGACACTATACTGCTGAATGTATCTGTTATTGGACAGAATATATTGATAGAAACAGAATGTGATTGGGTAAATACTTGCCATTTTCACACTCTCAGGTACTCAGTACCAATGTTCCAGAGCTGTAATTTTTCATTGTAGTTTGTCATAAGGTGTCTTGAAAATAAGTATTCACAGGTACTGAAAGTATAAGGCAAGGATTTTGTTTTTGCAAATAAATAATGTCTGAAAGCCTCACGAATGTTGCCACTTCAAAGACGGACAAAACTTTGGCTGATACTCAACCTGTGCTTGAATAATGATCTTCAGAAATCCTTTACTCTTTAGTAAGGCCTACTGAACAGTGAGTGAATTTTACAGGATTTATTTTTACTTAGCTACTTCTGTTATAAAGGCTAAAGCATACAGTTTATACATATTGAACCTCTGGTTAATTATTTTTTACATGCATTAGCACTAGTTAAATTAATCCACATCAAGAGACTATAATGTTAGCTCTGTCCTGTTTTAGCAGCAGTTATTATCATTCAGTATGTTTGACTAAGTACTTTTCCTAGGAGAAATCCTAAGACAACATATGCTTGCAATAGCAGTGGGCAGTTAAATTCGTTGTACTACAATTATATTTTACTGTATGGAGAACTTTTCATCAAAACATTGCATTACGATTGAATACTGAATCATGTTCCTGCCAACAAGTGATGCATCAAATCAGTATGATTACAGTCAGGAATGAATCAGGAAATGAACTGTCAGAATCAATCGACGGTTACCCTGCTTTTGGAAATTAGTAGTTGCATTAGTCAGAAAAGTATTTGAGAGAGTGCATTTATTTTGACCAATAAATGCATATGAGCTCCTGAAGAGTAAAAAATCACGGATTTGAAACCAAACAAAATCTCAGAAATAGTGTATATTTTAATACAAGCTGTTTTTTAACCTGTTTTTAAGATCCATAAATCCATCATCTAAATCACAGGCATAGAAATGGGAAAAAAACTACAGCAGAATATTACAGATTGTGTTTCTGTCACCAACAAAAATGGAGATGGGTTTAATGCTTCTTCCCAATGCAGTGTCTAGTCATCCCAAATCCTATTGCTGTTACCGTCTAAGTAGCCTCATTTAGAAAAAGATGAAAAGTCAAGACTTCCCAAAAACTGAGAGTGGAAATTTCATTTCAGAGGTATGATGAAATAGAACATTTTAAATTAACACGTTACCCTAAAAATGTGATGAAGACCTGAGTTTAGCCAACTACCTTACTCTTGTTACAAATTAAATTTAAATAAAGTTTCTGCCATGGGTCCAGTGCTCAGTTTATTACAGCTCTCAGATTTTATGGTTTTAGTTCATACTGCTCCAAGTCATGCACTCAACAACACATATTTACAAGCATTAGGGTGCCTAAAAATGAATATGGGATTTTAGAAAGAATGTAGGGATTGGAGCAGTAAAGGGATGTATGTACTGCGATGCTGATCTTTAAAATTTCCATCTTGCAGGGATTTAATCCAGTTTCTTCCTCTTCTATATGTCTGAAAACAGCATATGTGGTAGCTTTAATTTAAGCATATCAGGATAAGTTAGTGTACTGATATCTAAGTGAGGTGATGTATTGCTCCAAAGTAGTGCACATACATATACCTACAGGTACTTGTCGAAGATCTATGCAACAGTCAAAGAATTAGAAACTTGCCAGCAAATGTTAAACATCTCAATGATTGTAGGTATTCTGGAACTGCTACCCAAGGAAGCAAATGAAATTTAGACAGCAGCAGTCCGGGGAACTGCTCTCCTCCCTTGTCACAACAGAGCAGAAATACAAGGATAAGAAAACCCTTCCCATTGTGCCCTTGCTGTAGAAGTCCCTGTTTCCAGTCTTTGTTTCAGTCAGCTTGGTGGCTTTCTGAACTGCAGCAAACCCAAAGCAGAGGAGATACTGCTGCCTCCCCTTCCATCCAGAAGCTCAGGGGATGCCTCACTCACCCTTTCCTTCCTCCATGAGTTTAACTCTCCCTCTCCTCCTGTCGGCTCTGTATTGTTAGCTGTTCCTGTTGAAGTGACTTGACTCTGTTCAGGATTTAACTGGGCCAGAAGGAGAGACATGGCTCTGCGGATGAATGATTACGGCATTCATGTAGAAAGGAAGAGTCTTTGGTCCCAATTTGTGCCACAATAACTGAATTCACTTTCTAACTTACATGCGCATTGGATACATGACATGAATAACCTCTGGAGCAGGAGCTGGAGTCTCTCTTCTTCCTCGGGTGTGACCACACAACCAGTGGGCTACAAATCACAGTCCGTTTCCGTCCTACCTCCCTTGACTCCAACAGGCACATTCCCCCTGTTGCATAATGCAGAGCCCTGTGGGTGCAGTGCTCGTCTCAGAGGCAGATGTGGAGCTGGAAGGTCCCAGGCAGGGGAAGGAACTTATTTCCTCAGTAATCGTTGAGCTGTTCAGCAAGAAAGAGGCTGCTGCTGCATAGTTTGGCAGAAATCCTGTGCTGTTTCTTCACCTTGGCTGCTGGAAGTCACTCAAGAGAAAGGCAGAAGAGAGGCAGCCTTAAGCAAACAGCTTGAAGAGAGAGCTGAACACCCGTCTTGAGCAGGGAAGCCACATGGTGGGAAGGGCATGTTTTCAGAGCCTGGCCCCAGCAGGGACAGCACTGTTGGCAATCGCAGGTCTGCACCAGAGCCACAAAACTGATGAGGACAAATCCCCAGGGACTATGGAAGTGCTGGATCCTGCAGTAGTACTGGAAATGTGGAACTGCCTCAGATCACTGAGCACCACGATGGTGGGGAATATGGAAGTAATGTTTATTTTACAGTTATTATTTATTATTATATTATTTAATTATTATACGGTGCTCTGTATTTTAGCACCGTCAAAACAATGGTGATTCACAGACCGGAGCTCCTCATTGGCACCCAAGTGCAGGGAGAAAAGGCTGGTCACTTTTTGCATCAGGCTAGGACTGAAATGCTCTTCTGGTCTAAGCTTACTTCTCCTGCATGCTAGCAATATACTCAAACCTTCAAGCCATATGATCTAACATGTGGAGATCAGAGACTGTATGTTGGGGGAAGTACGGGAAATGGATTCAACACTAAAATGCCTGAAGAATATTGCCTCTACCATTGCTTGCAGAATTGGGTTACTTATAAAACCTGTGGAAAAATCCAATGTTAAAAAAAAGTGGTGAAAATATTTTCTGTGAGAGAGTTTCCTAGTTTTGAGCCATAACTAGGATGTTTGGGTAGGGCAGAAAAACAGTGGAGGGCATTTCAAAAGACAGAATGAGCTAACACTGCAATAGGATTCACCAATCCTCGCAACAGAACCTTGCCTTAGTTTTATTAGAGTGTATAGGGTCCTTTCTGTAAATTTTCTTGTATTCTAGCAATATAAAAGTATGTCTTTTACATTTTACATGAGACTGGAGGAGTTTTAGTTAGACTAAGGTTTACAAAATGAGCAGCTTGCTGCTGGGTTCACAAATCTTCATACAGACTCCTTGCCACCCAGTCTGATACTCAAACTTACTCATTCTTAAGAAGCTTGTTTGCTGCTACTGTAAAAATCCTATGAGTTGGGCTAGGTTCTTCAACCCTTATTTATAAATACTCATAGCAACTCTGAATGCAATTCATAGCATTCTGCAGTGACTGGTTTGAATATAACTCATGAAATGGGACTGTTTTTTCATGCAAATTCTTAGATAAATTATAAAAGGAAAAAATTACAACCAAAGTAAAAAGAAGACAAGGATTTGCAAATCACACCTAGGGCACCAATTTGCTCTGTTCACTGCAAGCAGTCCTGCTGGCTCCAGTTGAGTTCCTAACAGTGTCTCAAGGCAACCATATATCCAAGACATTGCTCAACAAGTTGTCGTTAAAAACAGCTACCATTACATGACAAACCTGCAGGAAAATCACAACCTAAAAAGGAGAATAGTTACAAGAGGAATGCTTATTTCTTTCCATGCTGAATTGTTCAGAAGCAATTGAAAGCTACTGGTATTCTCTTTTCATTGAGAACTAAAAGGAAAAGCATCCATTGTCTTTGCAGCACAGAGGGTGCAAATACAGTTACCTCAGTACGTCAATGATAAACTTTTATTGAAGCCTCTTAAATACATGAGTGCATTACTTGGTGTTGTACAAGACATATATAAGAAAGAGTCATGATTATATAGATATGGTATTTGACCACTGAATATGGGAAGGTAACCACACCCCTCCAACCCACAACATGAAAACAAGAAAAAAACACTGCTCTCCCTGACAAATGTCTGGGGACTTACTGCTATAAAACATGATGAAATAATTATCACATTATCCAAATATCTGTAACCATTTATGTCTTACTTCAGCTTTAGGAAGATGAAAGGTAATTGGAATTAACTCAGCTCACAGTCAAAACAGGTGGGTTAAATCACATTACCTACTCGGGCTGAATATGCACATGCCACTCAAGGTAGCTCATCTGACATATGGTAACTTGCTAAACACTCTGTAATTTAATAGTCTCTCTGAGCTCTGAGGTGCCTAAATGCTTCTTTAGGTGCCAAAACCAAAAATACAGGTAGCTGTCCACCAAAAGCTGGGAATCACAAACCCACTGTCTTCTGGAATAGCGAACTCTGTTAGTGCTGGAAATTTCATGAATGGTGTAGCCAAGTCTCAAGGCTGCTGAATTGCTTAGTAGGTAGTTCAGGGTCCCACCAAGATTTGGTTCAGGGTCCCACCAAGTGAGACATCATCTGCTCATATCATGTGCTAGCCTGATCCACATAAAGCAAGAAAGCTGAGCCCAGGTGTATCCCTGTGCACAGAGGCTTGGACCTGGCTCATGCTGAAGATGGTCTGACCACAGGAATACGGGTTAAACGGAAACAGGGGGGGCTGAGGGAGGGGAAAGGGAGCAGAAGGGAAGGAGGTTCTGCAGTATGAGTTCTGTGACTTCTTGTTTTTTGGGAAAGAAGGGATTAAATTATCCTCAATGCTTGGAAGAAAGCCTCAGATGCCTGCTTCCACGAGAGAGGCTGTGGTTACAAATACCAAATGGGGTAGGACTCAACCCACAGCCTCCCTTTCAGCACTTCCTTCCTCAGCATCTCTAGCTTCTTGTTTGGCATGCTATTTTCTGCAAATCGCACTCCCGACACTTTATTTTTGCTGTGTTTTCTACAAAGAACCTGTTTCTGCCTAATTCATGGCTGTAAGCTTCACTAGGCAAAACTGACTGGAAACTACATGCTGCAGCACTCAGCATCCACGGGCTCTCGTGAACCAAGCCAGAATGCATCAGCTTCGAAGGGAAGCTCAGAAGATACAGTCCTTCAAATACACTGAGTGTTTATCTGATTTCTGAAATTAAAAATGCACAACCTATTCCCTTCAGAAGAAGCAGCTGGTCGTTCAATACTCCTGTTCGTGTGCATCTAAATCAATGGACTGACACATTCACTTTAAACACGAGGTTAGCATAAGGAGGAGGGAGTCTTGTTTCTTTAATTTTTTTTATTTATCAATCTACTTGTTTACAAAGTAGATACTCAATTTCAAATGAAAATACGTCACCAAAATGAGACAAGACATTTAGTAATAATCCTAAGACTAAGTAATATTCTGTGGGGAAGCAGGCAGGAAAAGATTCTCTTCTCTCTCTCTCTTTTAAAATCCTTTTCTCTCTTCTTTCTCTTTTCACTTCTCTGCAACTCTGAGAAGTCCATAAAAATTTACTTCTCTTGGGCATTATATTCATTGAGTATTTCTTGCCTTTCCAAGTCCTTCATAGCTGAGGTTGGTATCTCAGATACAGTGGTATCTGTTTCATGTGGGAGATAAGGAGCAGGTAGATGTGTGTCTGTTGTGGGACACCACAGGAGGTGGTGTATGAGGAAGAGGAAAATAGAAGCATGATACCAAATTATTAGTCCTGTGAAATGCAGCAGTAAGATTTCAGAACAAAANCAGTCACAAGGTGCTGAAATTTCTGATGAAATACACCATTTAAAATTTGATGTATCTGCTTCCATTTTTTTTTTTTTTTGCCAGAAAATTGGTTATTCGACTCCAAATGTTTTAACAGCAATTGTTTAACCAAGCACAGTTCCATGTGATTAACAGCCCTTACAATGTAGCGGCAAAGACTGTATGTTTAGAAAGAAGATTGTATTTGCTCATTTTGAACAAACACTGAAAAATTAATGGCAAGACATAAAATTATAAGTAGATATTTCTTGTAAATCAAAATTTAACCCTCTAGCAAAAGCAATTGCTTTTCCTCTAGATTTCAATTGTTACAAATTATTAATAGAAGTATTAAATATTGTGGTGACACAGTGTGCATTATGTGTGAATTAGTTTTGCCAATTCTCCAAATAAAAAATGGGAAGGCACAAAGTATGCTTTACTCATAAGGAACTATGAGTTTTTCTCAGTAAAAAAAAAAATCAGAATGCTTTTTCTCTATTAATATTTCGATTCAGTAAGATGAAACATACCATGAAACCCCATGGTCTATTGGATTAAGGATGGAACTAAGGTGACGCTTGTCACCTTTGTCATAAATAGCATTTTGAACTAGAATTTCACAGGCATTTTTAGATATAAGGTACAAGTTCACCTTTTTCTTTCACTAAAGTCAAGTGTAGAGACTTCCGTGTAGAGACTTTCTATTGCATAGAAAATGAACATGATAGCCAGGCCTACAATAGAGATCCTCATTGCCTAAGACTATTCTTAATACATTCTTTCTTTCTAGATAAAAGACAGGCAATTACATTCACCACAGGTAAAAATGTGTTGGATTCAAGTTGTCTGCAGCCTTGGGTGTATAGGTAAATGAATACTATTAGCCCAATTTTATGGATTCGAAATATATGACTCTGATGAAATAAAGCCCACTTCCTATGGTTACACTGAATAAACCTTGTTACATGAATAGATACAGTCTTTTTTAGTGGGATTTAATGGTAAATCATTACTCATTGTGAATAAAGGGGTAGTGAGTACAGCGACCATCTGTCACAATTTCACTTCCCACAGCAGGGATTAGACAGAAAACTGAGTTAAGAATTTTGATATTTCATCTCACATACTGCCCAACTATGGACATACCACAAATTTTTCCAAAAAGTGGTCCATTAGTCAAAAAGTTGTGGTGCCTTTCCTTTCAGGAATTTAAAATCTCGTACATAAAAAGCAAGATCTCTATAACAACTTTGTGATTTGGTCTAAGGCATGCAATACTCTATGCCTTTTCTCTTCCTATCAAGTCTATTGTCATGCAGAATGAGCTGTAAGACTGATCACTATGAATTTCAGTACCAGTAAAATGGGATCAAATCCACTGAATTTACATACTTTCTGAAAACACATAGGATTTTAGAAATGTTTTCATCTTTTGAATATAAGTATTATTATCAAGTCAGCTTGCACATAGTTGCAGACTCCTTTCTTCCCCTTTACACCAGAAATCATTGCAGGTTAAACTAAAAAACATGATAACACACACACACACACACACACACACACACACACACTCACACACACACACACACACACACACACTAAACTCGGTAATGATCCACAGCCTTTTATTCTGGAGAGGCTGCAGGGACTAAAACAATAAGATGGGATGGAGGTAAAGTATTGACAGTTTCATGAAATCAAATGTTGTGAATCTGAGCTTAAAATTAGTTAAAAAAAAAAAAGACTAAACAAGAGCCATCTTAAGTAATTTCTTGGTATCTTCTGACGTTCTACCTCTGGTCTCTTCTATGCGTGAAATAGTCCTGCCTGCTTTTGAGGTTTATTTGTGCCTGACAGATCTGCTCTAACATGGTTCTTTCTTCACCCCCACAGCTCAGACCAAGGCACGTCAGTCTGTAGGGGCCATATCTGGAAAATGCACAACTCAGGACACTAATGCAAATTGGGATTCTGTTCCCCCTCTTCCTTTCATTGACTGTTTTAGAGCACATCTAGTTGTCAAGCAGAAGAAATGTAGGATTGTCCTGCCTACTTGAAGGTTTTCCTCAAAGAAAGGGGGTTTCCTCAAGCAAGTCCAACATATATTGAAGAGATTGCATTTCTTTCCTGGTAGCTACTAACTGCAGGATAAGCCAAAATTAANTGTAAAACTGAAGTAGGTAACAAACCTTGGGTGAAAATGTAGATGTGTACAAGTTTCTGAAATTCTCAGATTTAGAAAGTTCCATTTTAGAAACTGGAGCCACCTATGAAATCTGGATTCAGATTCAAAGCTGAGCATTGGAATGCTAAAAGCTCAAGAGGTGCACATGGTTGGGGTTGGGTTTCTGTAGACTGAAAATGTTCTCCTGGCCAGCAGCCATGTGAAAGATGGTCTGTCCCATGTTACCAAATGAGACACCTCCCATGCTAGTGAGTAATGCAACGAGCTTAGAATGGGGAAGGCTTACAGAAGTACAATGGCCAGTACAGGAAAAAAGAGGAGGTAAAATTGCCACCTGATACTTCCAGAGATCAAAGAATTCCAGCAAATAGTGGAAAGTGTTGTGCTTTTGCACTTGTTAACTGATTGCACAAGAGGAAAGACAAAGGAGGAAAGCTTAGTCTAGGCATCTGCTTCTCTGTGAACTGTGACAAAGACATGAAGAGGCATTTACTTGTTATCATCAGCCCAGGGAGAGCCGTTCTGAGAATGGAAATGCTAATCATCAATCTCCCTGTGCATGCAATGTCTCTGTTTAATAGCTGATAGAGCGTCTCCAAAGGGGCTTTTTTTTGCTCTTTGTTTAAAATGACATATAATGGACCTGGACTTATCAGTGTCTCTAAATGCATTTTCTGTGCTTTATCCTTACTAAGGGATTTAGTTCATTCTAATGAATATGTGCAGAATTGATTTTGAGCTTGGTATAATTTAATCCATCAATTTAACATTAAATTAATATGCAAAGGGGGTCTCTTTGTGGATGAAAAACAGAAGGGGAACATTCTTATTAATTTAAAATGGACTTGAGAAATGGAAAGAGGCTGCTGCTATTAGTACCTGCCATTGGGCTTAACCACTGGTTTGTGAGGTGCCTCGTGTGAGTACTGTGTCTGCTAAAGCCACAGTGGCTGACAGATGCCTAGAGCTTGCCCAGCTGCAACTCAGGAGGCATCATCATCCCTCTAGGTTTCATACTGTTGGGCAAGGGCCTTCTAGGAGTTCTGAGAGTTGATAGCTCCTTGCCATCCTCCTACTGAAAATAATTTTCTGTAGGCCAGCAATCCCCTGATAATATTTCACATTTAGAGCGGAGTTCAAACCAAGGACATGTCCCAGACACCACTGAATATTTGGGCATGCCGTCAGAATTTACAGCTGACTCCTCGTTCTTGAACTGGTCAAGTTCTGAACAGGAAAGATATCTAGAATGTGACATTACGTAACTTCACCAAGCAGCACAGTTTTATATGATGCTTTTAACTCACGATGATCTAACTGGACTTGCAAAGATTGCACAAAGCAACAACCAAGGTTTAAAAATTACAAATATAGTTTTAAACAGGAGGTGCAAGAAGGGTACCAGTGGATTTATCAAGGGCAAATTTATTAAGGGCAGCATGCTTCTAAAAATGTTTATTAAAGGCCCATATGAATCACTCCTTTATATTCCTTGGGATAGGGTCAGACTAACAGGCCTATTATCTGAGCTATCTTGATTCCCATTTGTAACCAGTGGTACAATACTGGGAATGCTGGAGGGCTGGGAGGAAGACACCTTCCAGCCTCTGCTGGAAATGACCCAGGGCGTTCCTTAGCTTTGCCTTGCCAAACTCCTGGGAGCCATGTTCTCCAGACTTGCTGAATCTTTAGGTATTTTTAAAGGTTGCTGTTAAAATCCTCCAGGATTATGGATAAAGAAAGTTTTTCACCACCATTATGTGAGATGATTCTATCATCTACCTCTTCCTCCAAAGAGCACTGGGTTCCGGAGAACAGGAAGGTGGCAGCAGAAATGCTCTGGGATTGATCCCGGAGACACAGAAATATTCCAGAGAAACATAACAGGGAGAATCAGTGGTTTAGACTGGCTTTCAGGTGAAGGGAGAAAAAAATAAACACGGAATCCTCAGCTCGGACAGCAGAAGATATAACAAAGTGTAGCTGGGAAGAAATATTGTTTTATCATGTCCAGAGAACAGTGGCAACCTAGTGAAGTTATCAGGAGCAGTTTAAAGCAAAGGAAAATTTTTCATAACACATAATTAAATTCTAAAATGCATTGCTGTAGGGAATTATAGAGGCTAAAACTTGAATTCAGAAACACACTAGAAAGATTTGTGAACTGATTTGTGAATATTAATATTTTAATCAGTGAGTTGGCTGCTCAGGTAGAAATGATACTGTAGAAGTATTTAGGTTACTGTTACACTGTGCAAGAAAAGCATCGAAAAGCATCCTTTCTTATATCAAACTACCAGGGCTTTTTTTTTTTTCTTTTTCCCCTTGTATGTGGCATCTGCTGATCTACAACAGAAACATGAACATCTGATGAAGAAGGAATGCAGAGCACAGGGTGGGAATGCACTGATAAGTAACATGACACCCTGATTAGAATGACTGGATGGCCTTTACTTCTCACCTAATAATATATGGAGAATTTCTCATGCAGTATTATAATGATAACGTATTAAGCTGTAAAAAGACTGGTCTGTATCACACGAAAATCAGGAGGTTGCCTTCTCTTGAAATGTTCTGATGTCATTTAATCGTTTTGTCTGTTCAGGTACACATTAGTTCAGAACACTGTCCACCAGAGAGTGCTGCTGAAAGTAAATATTGGAATACTGGTTACAGTGGAATAGATATTGCCTCACCAAGTAGAAAGTGCTTACAGCAAAAATGTAAACAGCAAAACAAAGTTAACATTAGTTTGGGTCTTCATCACAGCTTTAGTGTGAAGCTCATCAGCCTAAACACCATCTGCCTAGAGATTACTGTGAGTGACGAGCAAAACGAGGATGAGAAAACGAAGGATGAGGAAGAAAGACTTCTCCCTGCCTACAGCTCCTCTCTATAACCCTTAATGGTGAGGCACTTGTCACCAGGAACAGTCCCTGTTGAGAAGGGTGGTCTTGTCAGAGCCTCGTACCCCTGGAGAAGAGCCTGCTCCAGCGGCCCTGAGCAGAAGGAGCCCACCAGCCTCCCTCTAACCTCGTCTGGTCGAGCCTGTTGGTTCAGCCCTGCAGATCCAGTACTGGTGGAGATGAAACAGGCCTGTGATGCAAGTGTGTATTCTTTTTTTTTGTGTGTATTTTCTTCCGATTTTCACCTCTCCCGCTTCTGACGCTTCTGCTTAAATATGGCAAAAAAAGGGGAAATATTCCTCTGATTTGCAGAATTAGTTACAATAAATGTCTATGGAAGAAAACTGTCACTAGTTACCAGATCTTTTATAGCTGTAAATATATTCACTGACTCCTTGCAAAAAAGCTCTTTACACCTCATCACCTAAGCTGTGCTTATGTCATTATACAGAATCACAGAATCACAGAATCAACTAGGTTGGAAAAGACCTCTGAGATCATCGAGTCCAACCTATGACCTAACACCACGCTGTCAACTAGACCAGGGCACTGAGTCCCACATCCAGTCTTTTCTTAACCACCTCCGAGGGACGGTGACTCACCCACCTCCCTGGGCAGCCCATTCCAATGCCTAATCACCCTTTCCGTGAAGGACTTCTACCTAATGTCCAACCTAATCCTCCCCTGGTGCAGCTTAAGACTGTGTCCTCTTGTCCTATTGCTGGTGCAGCCATCGTTAGAGCCGCTCAGGTCAGGTTTGGTTTAATACTCAGCAGAGGCAGCAGTGCCTTGTCTGCAGGACCAGCTGACAGTCAGCCCCATCCAGTCTCTGTACCTTGCTCTTCCTCTTGGTGCTAATCTTCCTCATCAGTTTGGGAAGCCAAAAATGCACTGGCAACCTCTGCAATGAAGGAAGCAATCCTGCTGATTTCTTCTGCCAAAGCCAGAGAGGGGGGTAGTGGAAAGATGATTTTTTTCTTTTTTTTTTTTACTTTTTTGGCACCCATGTTCTCTTCTGTTGTGCAACGGTCTGTCAAGTCCACCGTTCAGAGAAAGGGGAAGGTCTCTGCTTGGTACTTGGGGCAAAACGTCACCCTGACCAGACAAATAGTTGGGCTTGAAAATTCACAGCTGTCTGTGGTGCTAAGGACCTTGAGCTACCTCTCGTCTAGTCCATCAAATCCTATCAATTAGCTTCTCTAAGAGTCTTTGGGGGCCTTTGACAAAAGCTTTTGGGAAATCTTAACCCACTGTCACTCAGGATAGCTCTAGGAACATGGTTTTTGCTCCTTCAAAGAACTCCACCAAATGCAGAGTCCATGGCTCGTCTTTGTAAAGGCAGTGTATTTCCATTGCACTGCATTTATCCATATGCTTACCAATTTTATCCTTTTTTATAATTCCTAGCATTTGTCCTTGTACAGATGTCAGGCTATTGTTTCCTGGATCATCCTGGGATCCTTTTTAAATCCTGGTACCACATTTGTCAGCTTTCTTTTCCCTCATATTGAGGCCAATTTAAAGTTTATCATATCACATTTACGGTTTGGCAATTTCATGTTTAAATTTTCTTAGAACTCTGCAATGGGTACTGTCTACTGCTGATAACTTTTTACTAGTTATGTTATTGATTTGCTGAAAATCCTTCCTATTGAAATTTCAGTTTAAGAGAGCTCCTCTTCCATATTGCCTGGAAAGAAATGTTTCCACACATGAACTTTCTTCCTTTTGGTCTTTCTTTTTTTTTTTCCTTTTCAGTGAACCCTGAAGCAAAGAGTCTTGTTCTGTTTTTCCTGTTATGACCTCATTTTCTGAATGCTCTTACTGAAAGTTGATTGCCTACAGGGCATGCAGATTCTCTGGTAAGTTCCCTACTGTGGGTGAGTTCAAAAATGTTTTCAAATTGTAATATTTTAATTTATATAGAATTTCTGTTATTAATTTATTATTAATTAACTCTAGTTACTGTTAATGTTATGCTTCAATCTATTTTGGTCTGCATTATTATGTTGTTGTATTTTGGTCACCAGAGAGTTGAAGTTTCATTTTAATTTGATTGTTTGAATGTGAATTCCAGTTTTTGAAGGTACCAGTTTAGTACGAGTAGCCTTCTTATTCTACTGTTTTTCCATTCTGTTTAGGGCTGGGAGCGTTTTTTTAATAGATGTTATAACAACAGCCTAATTTTCTAATATGGTACCTATAATGTGGTATAAAATGAATATTAAAGAGATTAACATTTATGATAATAATTTTACCTACTCTTTTTGTTGCCTTTAATTTGTTTTTCATTTCCCATTTTTGTGCAGCTCCCCTTTCAAAATTAAAAACTACTGTAGTGGATATTTTGGACTTTTTACTCTGTAAGGAAAGCTGAATTTGAAACATTGTGTCACACCATTTCAATGTTGTTCTTCAGCAGTAAAGTTATGGGCCAGGAGCTGCGTCTTTGTGTGTGTGTGTCAGTGGTCTCCTTCTGGACTCCAGTGGATCTTAATATACGGTGCAATAAAAGCTGCGTGGCCAAGTGGCTGAGCTGCATCATGCTGTTCTGAAACATTGTCCTTCAGCCGGAAGAAGCAGAGAGTGTGTATGCCCTCCAAAGATCTCTCGGAGTTTCTCCTGCAGCACAGGAGGACCCATCACAGAAAATACATATTTTCTCAGAGTGCCAAGAATGACTCTGTTGAAGATTTTACCATGGACCTGTAAGTCATACCACAGATTTACTGCAAGTCATAGCATAGCTTCATCAGTGGATGGCATGCTGAAACAGTAGAGGATCATATCATCTGTAGTGTAAGAGCACTGTGTCTAAAACATAGCTGAGAGCAATTACTGTGTCTAGACAAACAAGATGCATGGTGGGGTTTTTCTATTGAGGTAGGGAATGCTTGATGTATTATATCCCAGCAGTGGCCATTAGTCCAAGATTAGAGTCAGCTTTTCAAATTAGCAGGATGACATAGACATAGAATATTTTCATATCATGTAAATCACTGACAATGTCCGTTGCAAATCTACCATATGAATGCTTGCAGGTGTGTAACCTGCTGTAAATGTGATGTGTGGTGCATGCTATGAAGAAAAGCAGTTTACATGCATATCCTGATGTGGTCATCTCAAATTCCGCCTCACTGTTGATAAGATTTTACCTGAGAAGATGTCCTTACCTACTTGGGCAGCCAGCAGCACTGCAAGAAGACATCAGCGTGGAAAGTCATTGCAAAACTGTGAGACACATGAAGAACTAGGTCTGGCAAGAGGCTAAATGAGGTGAAATCAAGATTAATCACTGGAGCTGGTAAAATAACCCTAAGCAAACCATGGAAAACACAAATTTGGAGTTTTGTGGAGCGCTGCCATCCCAGGAATTGTGCTCTCTCACCATGTTTTTTACTTTCTTTGTGTAGATTGGCCCCAGCTAGTAGATCAAAAAATATCTTAAAATATATTTCCAACCCATTTGCCATCTAAACAAATTGTCTTTTCTTAACTAGTGTATTGTTTTGTAAGCTGAGTGTCTAGATAGTGAACACTGTGCAACTACTAGCTAAGAAACAGGACAATGACATGAACAAATAGCCACACCATACATGACAAGCATTAGAAATGCTTGCAACATGAACAGAAATGCCCAAATGCAAGAAGAAACTCTGGCAGATGTCTGTAAGATGAAAATCCTTTCAAGATGTTATGCAGGGTTGTGATGTCCTAACAAGAGAGATCACAGATCATTGGTATCCAACTTCTTGATGAAAATAGCTCCTTCTCCTGCCACAGTTGCACCAAATAAAGATTCAATTGGATGAAGTTCTGCAGGAACACTGCCTAAACTGTAACTGAACTATCTGAGAGGGTGTGCATAGTGACAGAAAGGAAGATTTCTTCTGCATTTGCAGCCTCCATAAGATGAATCTTTAAAATTAAAACCATAATGGAATATGAAGTAAAATCATAAGTCTGCAACGCTTACCTTTGATCTAGGAGAATGAAGATCTACACAGACTTTCTCTTTGATCTTTCAGCAAATATTTTAGCCACATAGAAGCTGGCAGGAAACTGACAGGTCACTGAGAGAGCCCTCCATGTTGTACATAACTACACTAGTGTTGTGGTTTAGCTCGGCAGGCAGTTAAGTACCATGCAACCTTTTGCTCACTCCCCAAAAAGCAGAGTGGGGGACAGAATTGGAAAAAAAGGTAAAACTTGTGGGTTGAGAT
>VXAL01018371.1:111656-154589 GCA_013399475.1 Chauna torquata
TTTTTACCCTTCCCTTCTTGTTTGAAGCTGAATAGTAAGGATTAGCTTGGATATTTTGCTTCTCACATCGTCCAGTCTCACTGGCTGACAGTGCTAGATAGTCTTGGTAGGTTGCCTTGCTGTGTTCATCACAAGGATGATCATCAGTGGGGTGGGCATAGCAGAACCTGGAGAGCAGACATGGGGAAAGGACTATTATTTATTATGAGTGTCTATAAAGCCTGGCACAATGTAATTAGAAACAATAAGCACCATCACAGACATAAAAACAAATAGAGATGGTTGAAAACATTCATGTTTTTTTGCTTTTAATGTTAAACGTTTGTAAAAGGTAGTCCAAGTTTGACAATAAAATTTTTCCAGTCAAATAAACAGAAACAATGACATTCAGAACAAAATGGAAATTAAACGAGTTTTAAAAGATTCTCATTTTCTTGAGTGAAAATCTGAATGTTCTGTGCTTTTATTAAACAGTTATTTATCTTAAATTGAATCACAAGCATATAATTGAAATTTCAGGGTTTTTTTGTTTGTTTTTTGAAATTTCAGAACTCTAACAGTATTTGAAGTCAGTGACACTGCAGACCTTCAGCCTGAATACTGTAGCAGAGTCCATTTGAGATGTCTGAGAAGGTGCCCCAGGTAAGACTGTTTTGTGTAATCCCACTTCTAGGAACAGTCTGGTGGAGAAAAGGACAAGTCGTGTATTTGCCATCCATCCTCCCCCCTGTTTTCATGGAACTGCTTTGGATCCTCCTGCTATAGCTGCTATTGTTCTGGGGAAGGTTTCTGCTCGGCTCCTGAAGTCTCATTGCCATGCCCTAACCTATCTTTTGTAGCACAGCATTAGCAACACAAATCCAAAATAATGAGTTAGTTCGCTCAGAAATAATGTCTTTGGCTTAAAAAGTAAGGGCCTCGATTAAAGAAGAGTTTGGGGTTTACCTGCAATCTACTTTTGGAAACTTTAGGGTGAACTGAGGGCATGTTTAATTCATTCTCCACAGTATGAGATATAGAAATGTACTTTTTTAAAGTTAAGGCTGAGATTCTCACGTGTCCTCATACCTCCAGGTCCGCAAACTGGACAATAGTTTGCGTTGCTGCCTCTGCACTGCGGTTTAGTATGCTTGGGAGGCCTCAAGAAAAAACAGATCTCCTGGACCAGCTTCTCTTCTTATCTGTTCACACTTTGATACGTGGGGTGGACATAATGACAGTGAGATATGCAGAAATTTAACCTGAAAATCAGGAAAAGAACACTAAAATATGGTATACCGCCTTTCCTATTCTGTTTGCTTGCAAGGTTAAATATGTTAACTCAAATCCCCAGAAGGCAGCTAACAACACACCC
The DNA here is from genome assembly GCA_013399475.1 of Chauna torquata. Taxonomy (NCBI): domain Eukaryota; kingdom Metazoa; phylum Chordata; class Aves; order Anseriformes; family Anhimidae; genus Chauna; species Chauna torquata. The sequence continues at coordinate 113,011 of VXAL01018371.1, forward strand.
TGGTTATATTAGTTTGGCCCCAAACATTACATAAGAACTGGAGAAACTGTCCTGTACACATTACATAATGCTCAGGTGCCTTCAGTGTTTCCTTATTGCTTCCAAGTAGATCTTACAGATTTTTTATATTGACCCTTTTAGACTCCTGGCCTAAGCCTAGTCTAAGAGTTTTTTCTTTTTCTTAAATACTTTGCCAGAGTTATTACTGCTTCCTTGCCCTTTATATACTTTACAAGGATGCCATAATGGGATATTTTTTATGTGAAACAACCTGCTCTGTAAAGCTCTCCTGCTCCAGACCAGCTTTATTTGTCTATAAAAAAAATATTAGTGTGCTTTAGCTGAACTTTAAAGAAAGATGAACGGAGGCATGCAGCAAAACCTATGCGACATTTGATTAGGTGCTGCTGTTTAACAAGATACAGTAAGTATATGCATAAGTATACATTTGTTTTATTTATTTTCTTTTAATTGGCAGAATATCCAGACAGCAAGGAAGAATGATTGGTGTGTTAGAAAAGTGAGGAGCTGATGCAGGAAGCAGCAGGACCTCTTCTCTCCAGAAACAAACAAGATGCAAGTCTCAAGGTCTCATAAATCGAACATGGAGCCACAAAGTATATGGTCACTGCTTATTCTGGCTGAGCTCTTGGAAAGCTCATACCTGATGAATCTCACCCAGCTGCTGGATGGCCAAGGAGATACATTGTACTGGACAATTTTGGCCAGGTTTTTGACATCTAAACTGACCATGCTGACAAGTTTAAGCTGCCTCTTTTACTTTATTTATGTATTTATTTTTGCATGGAGTAGAAGACCATGATCACAGCAATCTCTTTCTGTTTGAAGTCCATGCAAGCAGAGATGACACATCCTAGCAAGATATCTTGCAACCTCGACAGTATTAAACTTAATAATATAACTCTGATGTGGGACCTTATATCTAGTTTACAGAGCAGAGCAGTTACTTCCCCTTCTCCTCACTGACCAGAAATACCTGATAAGGAACATCTCAGCTGTTTTATGCATCTGTTTTGGGGTTATCCTCTGCTTACTAGTGATCCTCCAGATGTAGCATGATTTTGCAGAGCATTTTTTCAAGCTGACTCTGGGAACCCTGATGGAAGCTATCACCTTAATCTGAGGTTCAGGACTGCTCTTCAATCCCCTTCCCAGGACATCAATAAAATGCAGAGATGAGGAGAGGGAATACTCTGAAGTCATCCAGAGTTACAAGGATGAACCTCTGGTACCTGTTTTCCCGGTCATGCTGTTTTGAGTAATGAAATTATAAATATAGATATAATTATCTATATATGTATTTACCTTGTTGACAGTATCAAGCTGTGCAAAGCCAGATACTCATAATTTTTCAGTATTTCATGTCAAGTCAAATCTGAAATTAATTATATTAACTTATTTGAAAAGCATCTTCCCTACACCAATTAGTCAATTACAGAGAAGCTCTCCTGTAAACATTGGAAATGTTGCAATTCTCAAGAAAAGGTTGTGAATATTTCTTTAATGGAAAGTCATAAGTATGAACTTAATACCAACACCCCTAATAATACATGTGCAAGGAACCTAAGAGGCTTTCTTGCTTAATTGGACTGTTTCACTTCAGTAAGTTCATAGTGTGAGCACAAAGCCCACAGAGGACAGTACACATGAAACATCTAGAATGACAGCTTGAATACTCAAGACTTAGAGGTTGGTAGGTGGATATAATGGATTCATCCAGCCTTAGTGAATGGCCATAAAAAATATTCCAGAAATAATGTCAAGTTGTATATTTTAAGGACTGTATCGTACAAGGCTTTCCTTTTATTCTTTGGACAAAGAGAAAATTCACAGATGTATAATTAGACAATCAGACCTGATACATTCTTCTGTTTTTTGTTTGTTTTTTGTTGGTTGTGTGTTTTTGTTTGCTTGTTTTTGTTTTGTTTTTTTTTTGTTTTGTTTCTGTCTTCTGGGCTTGTTGCTTATTTTTTAAATATGTATTTGTGAGAAATGGATTTTTGTAGACAGATTTCTGGAAACATCTGCTCAGTACTTAGCTATTATCAAAATGGCAAGTGGAACAGTAGGAACTACTGGGATAGAAATAGAGAGCAAAATAGAAAGCATTGTCATGTCATTATATAAAACACTGGTGTGCCCAGGGATATTGTGAGCAGTTCAGGCCCTCTCTATCATAAAAAAAAAAAAAAGATATAGTAAAACTAGAAAATGTGCAGAGTGACATGAATGGGATCTGAAGTAACGAATGACTTCTGTACAAGAAGAGATTAAATAGCCTTGTCATGCAAATTGCTGGAAGCTGAGTGAGATGCTGCAGAAAGATATTGCCACATGCTCTTCTTTGATGACTTCTCTCTAAGCATCCATTAACGACCAATACGTACTGAAATAGGTGTTTGGTCTGAAACTCTGCAGATATTGTTATGAGTAGAAAGGCTCCTTGCACAGCCTTCCGCACGTATGGTAAGAAATGCATGTATTCTTGTAATGTAAGAGATCAGAGTGTGGAAGCTGTGAAAAAGGAGTCCCCAGTGGACTGGAGAGTCTCTGTAAATGCTAAGTGTTTTGTAGCTGTTGCCATTACTGTGAGCAATGACACTGGGCCTACTTCCAGAGTTAATTTTCACAATGCTGCCTACATGCAGCCATTTGTGTGTCCACCCTGCTCTGTATAGGGAAGCAGTATGCTGAATTGCTAGCACCAGAGCTTGCAGGATTATTTAAATTACAGTCTGACTAGCAACCTGAGTTATCTAACATGGGGCTCTTCCCACCATCCCTTCTGCTAGCTGGGTTTAAGTTATGTGTGGTTTGAAAGGGACTAAAGGAACTGAAAGTAATAGATGGCACTCCTCTGGAGAGCAGAGCTACTTTTAGTCAGATGTGGAGAAGGCTGATGCTCTTTGTTATAGAGCTCCAGCAATACAAAAGCAATGTCAAACCGCAACACAATGTGATCTTTCTTTAGCCATGTGAGCTCCCATGAGGCCCTGAAATGGTGGTATTTGTCACGGGAAAATGCTGAAGTACACTTGTGCCAGTAAATATCATCAGTGAATTTAATTGGCTGCAAGATGCCATGACAGAGTCTGGCTAGAGAGCTGGGAGCCACAGGTGGTCGTCAAATTGAAAGAAACAGACTAGAAGTGATCAATTAAATGGCAGATAGCATCAGCATCAACTGAGAAGTTTAAATCTGGGAAAGCTAGAAGTGTCAGGCCAGAAAGATCTCATGCACTAAGGGATAAAGAGGGGAAGTTGAGTTGTCATAACCAAAAGTGTCTACGTCATGTTGAGCTGACTCTTGGAGGCATGGCGTCTCGGTCTACCCAGCTCTACCTTGCTCATTCATGAAGCCAGACTGCTGTCTATGTGGGACATGTTTGGAAATATGGCATATCCCTGCAGTATCCCCAGAGAGGTCCTCTCCCTTCAGGCAGCCATTAGTCCCCTGCCAGGAGGCTGCCAGCTATCCGCAAGGGTCTTCCTTCTGCCTGAGGTCAAGTGGCATGAAAGACTCATGTAAGACCATCTTCAGAGCCATTTTTATGCCCATCAAGACAGGTGAAGATGAAGAATGGAGTGTTGGTGAGTACCTTCTTGAGTCTCTGAGGCAGGGTATATGTTCGAAGCAGGCTGTGCATCAGAGCTATGGGGCACTGAGCACAGAAGCAAGAAGGCATGGGCACTCTCAGAGTGGGGAAATGTCCCCAAGCCCATACTAGAATCCGCATCCCCGCAGAGCTCTTCCTCATCTTCACATACCTGTGGACTCTTTCCTCTTTCAGGAAGGTGATATGATCTATCTGCTCCTCCTGAGACCGCTGCACACGGCCATGGTAGGATGCCATACTTTCACATCCTTCCTTTGTAAAGAGAAGGGTAAAAAAATGCAGGAAAACCTGACACAGTGCTTGGAATGGTTTGTTCTTAGCAGGGTTGAGTTTCCCACAAAGAATGTGGCAATAAATTTTAAATGTAATGAATGATCTCTCTCATTGAGATAGATCATCTCCTGAATAAAATTTAGGCTGAAAAAATCTGAACATTCATGTATCCTCATTTATAGTAAAAGGCTGAAGAATCACTCTTTAGTAAATACAAATGTAAAAACCCACCTCTTTCACACAAAGCATTTGAGGGTTGCTTATAAACAAGACAAACAGTAAAAAATTTTGTTGCACCTCTACATGCACAGATATATTTTTTATTGATTTTTACAAGACACAATTAATAAAACAAGTGGTATTTCTGTTGAACAATAAACTGCTTGCACACATTGTAGACAGCCATGTTAGATTTTGAACTAAAGCAAAACCCAACAAATAGATTTTAGATATAATTGTCCTAGGAAGAGTTGAAGAGGGAGTTTTTCCTATGAGCTGTTAGGAGATTGGGATCTTCACTTTCTCTACAAGATGCATTAACCTCTGCTACAACTCGTTGTGCACGTACAATTCCTCTTTTGATCCATTTGCAGAATATGCAGCAAGTAGGTCTATCTCACCGCAAGGCTTAGTCACATTAATCCTGGCACTTGTCATTAGGTATTTACATGCAATGTTATCCATCCTCTGTGTGTTTTGCTAGACAGCAGAGGGTCAGAATACATATTTATCACTCAGGATAAGCAAATTCTCACTCTGTTGAGCACTCCTGTAGTTGAACTGAACCCTGTTAGCCACATGCTTAATTTAATTGCAGTGCAGGTAAATGCTGAGAGTATCTTGTTGGACAAATCAGACTGTTTTCTTGAGACAAATTATGTTTCTGAAAACCTTTGTAATATTGTTCTAAAGTTTCTGTTAGTACTAAGGAAAAGCGATGATCCAAACTTTTGGATTCAAAATCACAATTTGCCAGGCAGAGTACATAAAAAATACCTGCCTAGAACAACCCTGGTACCAGTGGCAGGCAGCACTAGGATGAAATTCTTGCAGTTGTTGTCCTTCTTTTTGTTATTTCTCTAACCTAATCATTCTGTAAAATATTCAGTTTTCCATCACTAAGGAAAGCATTTTCCACTACCTCCAAATAATTTGATTAGATTTTTAAGCCAGCCTAATATTTCTCTTAGCTAAAAAAACAATAATAAACAAAAACAAATAAACAAGGAAGTGTTGCAACAGAACGATATTAATCTCATTATTTTTGAAAGCAAACTTTATGCTTAAGCATCAGAGTTAAAGAAACAGGTAAGATTTAGATATGGCACCACAGTGCATCATTTTGCATTGTCTTTTGCTTATTTGAAAGAAGAGCATCTCTGGAAGAGTTTACAGCCCAAATCCTTCCATTTGTAAGAACAGGCATCATGGGGCTAGTTATCAGCATTCAGAAGGGAAAAAATGTAGAACCTTGGTAAAAGTGTTAGGTGTTATCAAATAGCCAGGGACCCAGCTACACTTGGTAGCAAAGTTCCCTGTGCTTGTGATATTTTATGTCAGAAGCATTAATTTCTGGTACTTCAACATAGGTTAAAAAGAAAGTTTTCGTTAACTTGCAGATAAAATCTCTTTGCTCATTTTGTCACTTTACTTGTTTTATATTGTCACTACTCTTCAATGGACCAACCATCAGCTGTGGTTATGCAGAATCAGGTCAGATTTCTTTTCCAAGACCATAGTAAAGTCACTGGATCTTTCCAGGTTGCTTTGTTTCAGGATNTAATGGAAAACTTTTCCGAAGTGAAGAAAATTGTGTTCATGTTGGCATAACCATGTGGTGCTGCTGACCAAAGTAATGGAGACAGGTTCTGAATCAGAGACATGTCACAGATATAATTCTGCTTTTTCTTTTCTTATTGATAATACTCCCATATCAATTGCTATATTATTGTGCTCAGTTTCAACATCAGACTTCTCAGCCTGTAGTGTCCAGATCAGTCCACCTTCTCTTTGAAAATATCCGTACAGCAGTGGTTTTCCCTCTGTCCCCAGCATTTTCCTTACAATTCCAGTAGTTACTAAAACCGGTGTCAGCTATTGCTTTCCATGCAGTGCCTTGAAAGCCTATGTGAAAATTATACAGAACTGCTGATTTAATGTTTAAGTGTACAGAGATACTATTTAATGTTGTCTTTAGATAATGTTAAAGACAAGGACATAAACTGAAAATTTTAATAACTATTACTCTTCTGCCATTAAACCAAGCCCCTAAATGTTACACTTTTGCCTATTTGTCAACATTTGCAATTTCTATCTCCTGAAATAAATGGACTTGTAATGGCTATTGGGATTTCTTCTGCTGCTGCTGGATAGTTAAAATTATATATTTTTATCCTGGGGCCAGATTATGATAAAACACTCATTGATACCTGCTTATTACATCTGTGTTCCTGGGCAGTTAATTTTCTTAATATGAAATCTACATTAATAATTAAATAGCTTTTCAGTATTAATTGTTTATTAATTTTTAATTGTATTGCTGATTTTGTCATCATTTAAAACAGCAGAACTGTTTCACTACTGCTAAACTGTGGCTTTTTGATGGCATTTTGGGCCTAATGGTATCAATTTTCATTCATAATTTCTTGCTGGAATTCATGCTTCCAAGCCTTTTCGTTCAAAAATATTCTAGCATTAGGATGCTAGTCTTTTGTGCTAGTTGTCTAATCAAAGCCCCAAATGACTTAGACAGGTGCTTAATTTGAGTTATGTAATATGACATGTAAGTGAAGCTGAGTGTATATGTGCTTTGTAGACAAGAATAGGGACTACTGAACTGGGCCAAGCTGAAAAATAAGAATTAGTCTGGTGAGTGCTCTAGTGGATAATTAGAATCTGGTGGCAAGACAGTGCTTCAAGATCAGTGAGATTTTTGCTGCATGGTATGTGATGAATCGCAAACTTTCTGCTTCTTGTTGTCTCTATCTCAGAAATGCATGGTGAAAGAGGCATGAGACCTTCTGGATTCTCTTTTGCATTGCTGGAAAGTTGTTAAGCTTAGTTTTACTCATGGTAAAAAAAGATTGTTTTATATATTACCCTCTCATACACTTTATTGACAGAAAATTCTGTCACATTCTAAAATAACAGACAAACATGATGCTACAAAAGCATCTCTAGAAAAGACCTAGGTCATAAAATTTTAAATTTAACTTAGTTCAGTTGAAAGGATAAGATATGTAAGTAATATCATTTATAATATCAATTATTGGAACAGTGGGTCTAGACTAGTTGTCTTGTTGAAATATATTACTTCCTACAAACCTTGTCCTACCTGTGTTGTTAGACTGTTAAAGTTACAGAAAAGTACCACATGGTTTAAAATAGTATTTCTGGTTGTCAAATAACATCAAATAGTTATTAAATTTTCATTGTATTAACATTTTTATTTTATTTCATTAAATATGAAAAGAAGAACATTTTTTTTGAGTTGTCCATGGGATTAAATGGATCATTGTCATGAGGTGGGAAAATAAACTGTTTGGTTTCCAAACTAATACTGTAACCCATTGATGGGCAGATGCTGAGTTTCATTTAACTGTGGAACTGATTGCCTCAGGATGGTGTAAATGCCAAAAGTTTGCACAGGTTCAAAGGTTTTTAGACAAGGCCATGAAAGAAAAATTCCACAGGGGCTAGCTCGTGATACTTCTGAGCTGCAAATTTTAAGAAGCCAGGGAAATATTCAGGGGAAGTCTTACTAAATTAGGTGGGCAGTCACTAACCAGATGCCATGGTAATGTGACTGCATGACTCTGGTCTTAGAGTGAACATCACACACATCTGTGCAAACACTCCCGAGGCAGTGGTGCTCTCAAAAAGCCGTGGGTCAGTTGACAAGAAAACCAGTTCCAAAACCAGAAACAGCCTGGGTAGGGCAGCTCAATGTTTTATAGTGGAAAGAAGGTAGGGGTGAGGAAAAAGGAGACATTGACCCTTGGATACTTGTGGTCAATGACTTCAAACCTGTTCTGGGAGTGCGATGAACCTCTTGATTAGGGGCAGCCTACTAGTATCCTTTTTGACTAATGTTTTTTTCTATGGAGAGGTACTGCCTGCCCAGATAATGTGCAAGGAAAGGAAAAGAGACTGACCATGTGAAGTTAGTATAGAGAAAGGGGAGACAAACAGATGTAAATCAGATCTTCTTTGACTTTTCTAAATTCAAGAGTTTGATGAAATTCTGCTCTGATGCTCTTTTGGTGCTAGCTGGCCTCGTGTGTTGGTTTGATATCCTGCATTCCTGATCTGCTGCTGATGACAGTGCCAGTTTGGACACACAGAAACCAGAGGGCTGCAGCATCTGGCCTCCCAAGATCAGGCAGTGGTCTTCTGTGTCCCAGAGGTCTTAGGCTAATGGCCCTACCTTGCAGACACATGCTTTCATTGAGCCATTGGGCCATGCTCCACTCTGGAGAAAGAAGCTGGCCGCTGATGGAGATGGGATGGAGACAGAGTGAGACGATGCCAGATATGACCACAAGCAGCAAATGCAGGGTCAGCAGATGCGGCAGCAGTGGGCAGCGTATAGACAACAAGAGTGTTAAAGAGAGAGAACCACATGTCATCTTCTGGAGTCTGGTGCAATGGTCACGTGCAAGACGCAGAGCATATGAGCCTTGGCAACAACATCTTCAGGTGTGCTGGTGAGCAAGCAAAAAGGACCCTCAGATATGTACCAAGGCAGATACGGCTCCAAGTGCTACAGCAAATGGAGAGGAGCAGTCTGCAGGTAGATGCAGGTTATGTTGTATTGCTTGACCTATAAGGCAGGGATCACTTGATTAACAATTCCAAGTAAAATTTCAATAGCAGCACAGTGGGGCTTTAAATGATCTATAACTAAATAACGTTAAATGCTTTAACTAGAATCCCTTCTGCATGCCATTGGCATGTGAAAATTGGAAGAAATATGAAAGAAATTTGTTATTGGAATTTATATTAGAAGTTCAGAAAACTGTTAATGAGCACTTTTGTGATTAAAACTCCTCCAAGAAACATCCAGATAGGTCTAGCTTATAAATGAGGTTCATTTAAAAATGTCTAGGATACTATGTCTTAATTTCTTTTTTAAATAAGCAAAACCCCTCACTTTTGCCTTCAGATCAAGAAATAACAACATCCAACTAAAATATGTAGTCAAAGACAATATTACATGGTAGTAAAAATACAGCTTTGTAATGGAAACTGCAATGTAAATTGCACAGAGGTTTCCGTCTTTCCTTAATCTTCTCAAGGGAGTATTGTATTTATTAAAATCAATCAATCAAACAAACAGACAAACCAGAATTAAGTAACAGCTGTACATCTCCTAATTTGTTGTGCAACTTTAACCAATACATCTGCTTTCTGCTGCTCTCTAGTTTCCTTCAGTGTTCATCCCAACCCTTGAAATTACTTAGCATCTTGAAAAGTAACTAACAAAGAGCAACTACTACCAAAAGCTGTGTCAAGCTACGAAGGACACATTTTTAACTACTCCTAACATCTCAAAAGGTCTAGGCTGTGTAAGATGAAGCCTTGCAGGAGTAACAGGTTTTCTGTGCTTGAAAACTTCTACTCTTTTACTTTATTGATTTTCTTATCTCCTATGATGAAATAAAAAAGGACTTCAAACCAATTCCACCCCAAAAACACATTCACAAAAAGTTATAGTTAAGATATTACAAGTACACCATAATGAAAACAAGCATTATAAACTTAAAATAATTAATTACCACCATCGTACTTGAAATTAAGTCAGATATGTGAAGGCATGGAAATGTACTCCAAAGCCATGAACCTTTGCTGGGCTCTGTATTACAGTATCATGATACAGCTAAGACTGATCTTCAATGTTATGGTGCATATCACTACAGGCTATATAGTTTCACAAATTATTTTTCAAAGCATCAAAAACCTGGAAAGAAGTTGTATACTGTCATACAAGATGTTGGATTTTGCAAAAGGCCTTTGCAAGTATCAGGAACACTTTTTCTCCCTACTAGTTTAACTAAAATCAATGTGCAGTGCACAGCTGTTTCCTCTGAGCTTGCTTTGATGTTGAAGCTGATATTTCTGGGTAAAAAAAAAAAAAAAAAAAAGCTTTGCAAATGAGAATATTAAAAGAGGAAAAATATCTGATCACTCTTTATGGAGAAAGATAAACCAAACTGAACTGAACAAAATAAACAAAAGACTCTAGCATGTAGCTTCAGCAGGCTTCATTTACATACACTATAATTGTCCTCTCCACCCTCCACCTCCTTCATTTCTCCACAGTACTTTCTCATCCTGTGCTGAGATTAGGAACAGTAATCAGATGAAGAAAGGGTTCTCACAGACATAGTAAAATATTTATGATGTTCTTTTATAACAATCATTTGTGTATTAAGAATATCAAAATAATAAAAAGTCTGATTATTCTGTCAGTTATTCTGTTAAAAGCTAATAAAAGCCTCCACTGAAGCAGATTGAGTCTTATTTAACTAACTGGAGGCATATTTTAGGCATAAAGAAGTATTATTGGTAATATTTATAATAAAAGACAATAGTAATTTTGTGTTCTTCATACGGAACGCTGCTGCATTTGTATTCTTCAAGTATCTGTTGCAGATGAATATACTCCATTTCACAGATGAAATGAGGTTTCACATAAGAGATACATTATAATTATGATAAAACCTAAAATAAGATCCTGGAATCACATAATAGTATAGTCTGGAAGGACCTCTGGTGTCATCTGGTCCAATCCCTTGTTCAGAGCAGGGTTGTCTTTGAAGTAAGATTTAGCTCTGAAATTTCATCAGGTTGCATACAGCCGTTCCTGCTTGAGTTTTGAGCCTCCCCCAAAGAGGGATATTCCACAGCCTCTGTGGGCAACCTGTTCTGATGTCTGATCACCTCACTGTGAAATTGCTTTCCTAATATCAAACTGGAATTTTTCTTCTTTCGACTTAAGCCTGTTGCCCCTTGTCCTTTTGCTGTCCACCTCCAAGAAGAGTCTGGCTCTGCCTCCTCTGTAATGTCCCAGTAGGCAACTGAAGTCAGTAGTAAGATCCCCTGTTAGCCCTCTCTTCTGAAGAGATCCCTTGACAACTCATACCTATAAAGAATGGTTGTTTCTAACTTCTTTTGTGTGTAAATGTTTCCAAAACTACATTTTACAAGCCTTCCTCCTTTAAATATCAGGTGGTACAGACCATTCTACCAACCTTTGAGTTCCTAAAACTGTGCAGAGCGTAGTAAATTCTCTTTAGCTCCATATTGGTAATATAATGATAGTACACTCAGCAGCATGCTAAACTTTGATGGCTGTACCTCATTTTGTGTTCAATAAAAGATAACACGAGAGATCATTAGAGTAACTATGTCAGATTAAATGTATTTTCTTGTACAAAAGTCAAGTCCCTTCAGGAATCATTGCAATTTACTTTGTCTCATGGAGAACAATATTTTCCCGCTAGACCTCAACACAAAGGGCCATTACAAAATGTAATTCATATTTCATGTGTTCAGAAACGTTCAGCACAAATTACAAATGGAGACTTTAGTGAAGTATTTATGTTCTGTTACCAACAAGATATGTATAAGTAATAAGTGTCCCAGGGCTCCAGCCTACATCGCTTACATTTATTTGTTACAGAGCGCACTTATACTTTGCAGTTAAACATAAGGTAAGTCATGTTGCTTCTTTGAAAACATAGAAAAGTGCAGCAGACAAAAACATTATTGTTTCTGAGATTTTTCAACAGCTGCAGAATGAAGAAGGTATTGTACGTAACTGTTAAAACAGTGGTATTCTCCCCAAACTTCAACAGACTCTTCACAGAACTCCACCTCTTTCACCCTGAAAATCTTGAGGTTTCATGGGTGCATTTAGAGACTAAAATGAAGCCCTTAGAGAGGGCCAGTAAAAATCACAATGCTGGTTACATTGGTGCTCTGTGTTCAACTCCTACCCTGGTACTTTTGCTGGTGAAGAAATAACACGTGGCTCTGGTGGAGACCTCCCCTGCCAGCCCACATTTCCACTAGAAGAGGTTAAGCGCGATCAAGTTTTTTGTTTGTGATGAAGCATTTTCAGAGTGGGGACAGTTTTCTGCTGTGCCCAGAACATGCATATACAAAATTTTAAGTACTAAAAAGAGCAATTTGTTCTTTTTAGAAAAACACATGGTCAAGGACAATAAAAAATCCATGTGGCAAACAAAGTTTTCTTGCAGAAGGGTTTCAATGCTATTGTGTATACTGATAACTTTACCCTGTTCAACCTATTAGAGAGGCCCAGAGTGCTATCTTCTAAAACAGTAGTTTTATATTTTGATAAAAAGTAAAAAAAGTTCGTTCCTCTTTGGTAGAAACTGGTGCATCCAGAAGTAATATTCTGTTAGACAGAATCCTCATACAAAAGGTTTTCTGTTTCAGGATTATTTTGGTGCTCTCTTTATTTTATTGTGCTTTTTTTTCCTAACCTTAGTTTATATTAGTTTTAGTAATAGGACAGTTTAAAACTCCATTGACATTAGAGTTCAACCTCTTGAATTTCACTTTCAAACAAATTGTGAGCACCAAAAATTATAGCAAGACCAAATCAGAAAAGCAGACTATCTGACAATGATAATCTCATATTTTCCTTGCCGAGCAATTATAAATTCAAGAAAGTAGACATCTCATCCTGCAATATTAATTTTGACTCGCACTCACTAGCTGTTACTGTCACAGTATTTTTCCTTCATTCAGGTGAGTCACTTATCAGGGACCACATTAAAGTTTCTCTTCCAAAAGTAGGAGAGTCAGCAGTGCAGCCAAGCAGCTGGCTGGTACAGTGTCTAATTCCTAAATCCAGTTCCTAACTTTACTCACAGATTGTACAACAGAGAGAGACAACCCCTCATGCATCACCTTCTGTTTCCACATAGCTCCTTCATCCCCCGAGGCAGTAGTAGTGACTCTGTGTGTGTGTGCACATGTGTGTGGGAAACTCTGTGTGTGTGTGCACCACTGTGAAAATAAATCCCAGAGGGTGTGGATCAGCGTGGCAGCATAGCCAATCAACACAATTTGTGGTCTGTGTTTTGCTTTTTTGGGGGTGTGGACACGGGTACAAGTTCCTATGATGGCCAAAATTTTTTATTTTTATTTTACCTGGGCATGCTAACAGCTCTAGTGCTCTCCTTGCACTCACAAGTTGGTATTGGTAACAGTTTGCTAATTTCCTTTGCATCTTCCAGGAAAAAGAGCTAATAAGGCCATTCAGTATAAATGAATAGGAGAAGAGCAAGCCACACCAGAAATGGAAGTAGCACTAAGGCTCATACCAGATTATTACCCCCACTCATGTTGTCCCTATTTTTGAAAGGTTGTAGGGACACTGGAGAAAAGAGTCACAAATTCAAGAGCTGAAAAAAATATTGTAAAATAGGTCAATTAGTTTATCAAAAAGAAGACTGGGAAAGGATATGAATGGAGTATCATTAAAGGGAGAAAATATCAGATAAAAAAGGATTTTAAAAAATCATGTGAAGAATGATGTAATCAAAAATGGAAGTTAAAAATAGGGAAGTTCAAGTTACCTTGGAAAGCAGTGGATTCTCCATTTTCACATCCAAAATTTATGGATGATATGAAATGCAGTAAGAAAAAATAAAAATAAAAAAATCCCATATGATTAACCTGTTGAGATTGATATACAAACAGAGGGAGTAGATTTTGTCAGTTTGATTTGCTTTAATGGACCTGAAGAAATGCTGTATGAGAAACTCCAAGTAAAAAGGAGAAAATGTGAGTTAGTGGAGAACGTGTAAGAGAGGTAAGAAGGAAGCGGCAGAGGTGAGGAAACAGTAGAGTGTGTCACGTTGAAAGATTGAAATACCAGGCTGAAATGTTACTAGCTAGGCTCACAAACTTCCGAGTCCACCTTATTTAACATTTTCATGAGTGAATATCACACTTGTATAGGAATTGTTCTGATGAAACTGATACAAAGTTGAAAGCTCCGTCAGTACTGAAGACTTCTGGGATACTGCAGGGATGCACAGTAGAGATGGAGAAGGGCTAGCGTCACTGCATATGGCTTGCTAAGACTTCACCTAGCATACCACTGGAAATTCTTCTCACCCATGCCCAGAAGCAATGAACTGAAACTGGATCAGATGGGAAGAGAGGCTGCTAAGCGGGCTAGAAATGCAGAGAACCCATCTTTATGGAAAAGACATTGCAGAAGGCTTACTTGTTTATCTAAGTAGATTGCAGTGTTGAGGAGGAGTGTGTAGTGTTTTGTGATTGTAATCTATAAATATATCAAGGGTATAAATACAGTGAATGGAAATATCTACTTAAATTAAAAGTCAATGTTGGCATAAGAAGAAATAGGCATACAAGGACTATAAGTGCATTCAGACCTGAAATGAAAAGAATGTTCCTAAGCATCATCCTAGTCCTTCCAGAGAAGTCCACCAATCAAAATGTTGCAGTTAAAAGAGCTAACTTTAAAATGAAACCCAATACATTCACTAAATCAATTTTAAGGTATGTTTGTTATAGCAAGGGCCAGGACTCAAGGAAGGGCCTAGTCCTATGCCCCACTGGATCATATTTAAGATCTTTTTCATTTACAGGAACAGAGTTATGGTTACAGGATACCATTTATATGCACCTTCCTCTGTGTTTCTAGGAATAAAAGCGCATGTGATTTTTGAGGGAAAAAGTAGATTTTTTTTTTCCAGGATGAGAGTAAGGCTAATAAAAGTGCATTTATTATGAAAGGCATGCAGTCCCTGCCATGCTTTCTGCCACTGCAGTTTATGAATGTGTTTGCTTACTTTTGGAGTTATTTGTAGTAGAAGTTGTTGGCTCGACACTAGCTAAAAATTGGCTAAAAAGTTAAGACTGGAATGGGAAGCACAAGTGTGATGTCAGACAGAGACATACATTTGGTAGAAGGTAGTAACTTTGGGGCCAGTTGTGGCTGATGGTTCAGTTCCTGTATCTTTTATAGCTAGACCTGTGACACACAGTGCAACAGTCTGTGGAAAAGCACCAGAATGAACTACAGACTCATTAGTATTTGTAGGATTCAGTCTGTTGGCCTTTCATACAGTGAAGGTATTGTGAGAACTTGTGGGGTCTATAAAGTCATTACCAATTGTGAAGGACTACCTAGGAGGGTAACCAGTGCATCCTCTAGTACCCAAAGAATAACAGAAAGAGAAATGTAATGTGTAAATAACATCTATTATCTGCACAACACTGGTTACAGGGAAGAATTCAGAAAAATCTTTAAAGAAAGCCTGAAGGAAGTTCTGAAGAGATTTCAAAATTTTCTGGGGAGATTGTATAAATTCAGAAAGAACTTTATTATTGCAAGTGGAGTCAAAGCTAGTGAGACCATGCTGGTGTGACAGAATATCTCAGAACTTAGAGAGTTTGTAAGTGGCCATTTTAAGCTGCTTTTGCAAAATAAATTTCAGATATATATGTTTTAATCACTCCAGAACCTGGTTTAATTCTGATATCACAGGTTCAGACTTACAGAGAAGTCAAAGCAATGCAGCACACATAATTGCCTCCAGAGATAGGGCTTCTACATGCCTACATACATACAGCACCTTCTGTGCTGGGGGAACCAGCAAGGCTCAACCACCATGCTGGTACAAAATTTCAGTTTGTGTTTTGGTTTTCTCTTTGGGACAGCAGTCAGGACGGTGTTGTGCCCTTAAGGAATTACGCACAAAGAATTCATCCCAAATCCAGAATTGATTTTAGATTAACTGGAGTATTGTTGTTTTGAACTATAGAAGAAACAGCATATATTTTACTCCTTATCTGATATCAAAGTAATGTAGCAAGAGCAAGAAATCGACTGTCTAGGAAAAAAAATGCGTAGACCCTTTTCTGTCTTAATTTATGTATATGTATGTCTGTTAATATGAATACACCTGGACATGGACACACAGACAAAGACAAGTCTAGTGTCCTCATGTACTCACTGAAATACTATGATGCCTCTCTAGCGATATGTTTAGACATCTCATATTGGGAGAGGATTCCTCTCTCACACTGTGGGAACTTAGTATTGGTAATGAGATTTAAAAGAAGTTAAAAGAATAATCAGAGATGGAGTGGCATTTGACAGTCAATTACACAACACTGAGCGGAAGCTTGTTTCCAAAAGAGACAGTATAGTTCTTGCACATGTAGTAGATATTAGAGGATGAATTTGGTAATGCTACGATGTAAAAAGAAGCACGTTTAGTTAAACAGAAATTATTGTGGAAGGAGAAAATTAATAGAAGAAACAAAAAGTTTTGACAACAATTTACTGAGGTCTTACTTTTTGTATTCAAGTTATTTTCCTC
The DNA here is from genome assembly GCA_013399475.1 of Chauna torquata. Classification (NCBI taxonomy): domain Eukaryota; kingdom Metazoa; phylum Chordata; class Aves; order Anseriformes; family Anhimidae; genus Chauna; species Chauna torquata. The sequence goes on from VXAL01018371.1 coordinate 129,320, forward strand.
CCCTTCTTGAAGAAACAGTGTTTAATCTAAAGATGTTAGTATTGGAAAGAGTATGGGGAGGCAGTTATAACCTGGGACAGTGTGTGATTTTCCCAGTTGAAAGCTCTTCTGGTGATGTTTCTCCACAGATATCATATTTGTAGTTTAATTTTTAGCTGAACTTCCTGATTAAATTCTTAACGCAGTCCAAACACATCTTTGAGGGCATCTGAATCATCAGCACTATTAAAAGGCAAGTTACTTATTTAGTATTTAAATATGGGATTAGGAAACAATCTGTAAGCAAATGTTGTGAAGGAAAAGAAGAGCAAGAGCTAGACCTCCTCTTACACCAACCGCAGGCTGTGGTTCTGCTCAAAATATTTCAGACACTGTTCTACTAAAGCTGCTGTCTCTGAGGGCTACTGCACCTCCCTCCAGGTCAGCCATACACCATGCATTCCCTCCTATGCCTTTGCACATGCAGAGGTGTTCCTTTTCTGCAAGCTGATCTTCCCAAAATTTCAGCACTGTTTTTGTAAAGTTTCGGCTGGATCAGCTCCCTGAACTAGCTGTTCACCTGCTTGCATTAGTGCCAGTGTAAGGCACAGAGCAGAAACATGCTCTCAGTTCTGCATCAGCCCCAGATCAGAGGAGCTGAAACGTCCAGGGACCCCCACCAGCAGTTGTTCATCCATTCACTTGAGCAACTGATCATGTTCATACAATTCCCTTTTCTGACCGTGGGGAGAACAGACAAATCTTACTCTTAAACGCTGTCCTATTCACCAAGATAAGGAATCTCTGGAAAAATGATAAAGGACAAATTCTTAGCTATTTTCCTCTTTACAGTATTTCCTTTCTATAATAACCAAACATTTCCAAAAGCAGTGGGCAGAACATCATGACCTCTGTGACCACTGCACAGCCCCACCAAGCAGACAAGCTCTCTCGATACCAAGCAGTGGAGACGTTCTCATAATCTTACTTGTTACCACACTGGTTTCCAACAGAGTGAGACTGCTCCAACCAGACAAACTGGGAAAGTTGGGCCTCATACTGTGTTACAGGCTGATGGTTAGGATGCTCTCCAATAAAGTACAGACCTAGCTCAAATTATGAGCGTGGTAACACACTTATGTGTGTATTACAGCAGGTTATTATATAAAATGCTTCTTATCTTTCTGAACATTGCAAATGTAGCCTCTGTTTTGTTTAGTACCCAAATCCAATGAACCTAAATCCATTATTAGTGAAATAGTGGTTAAGGTTAAGGCAAGGAGGGGAAAAAATGTTTGACGTGGCTTTCAACAAAATCAGTGATGAGATTTTTGCTCAAAATGCCTTTTTTTTTTTGCTTTGCACTTCTACTTTAATGACCTAATAGTGAAAAATGATCAGCTTGAAGGCAACAAAATTAGAAGATTAAAAAAAATCAATATTCCCTAAAAGACAAAAGCATATCTTTATGTTGGAAATGACTGCAAGTATTTCCAAGGCATAGTCAGAAAAAGAACATCCAAACTATTGAGAATAATAGGAAAACTATTCCTATTTAAAAGAGACAATGAGAAATGTAGAATATTTTCCCGTTATTGCCATGGGAAGTACTGAGGACAGTGATATGAAAACTGATTCATGGAACAGCAGGAAGATGTATGAGGCCTTCAGATCCTTCATTCAGTGTCCTGTGATGATTAGATGGTGTAGATGTGCATAAGAGAAGGTCTAAATTGATTCCTGGCATCACGAGTATACTGAGGATAGGAAGGAACATGTAAGAAGGTAAGATGCCCGTTAACATCAATGGAAAGACTTTCACTGACTGCAGTGGCTTTTAGACAGAAATGCAAACATTTTTTGTAGGTGGAAAAAAAAACCAGTTTATTTGGTGGGTGTTTTTGTACATTTAGTCCTATAGGACTATGTATAACAATGTTTATAACTTGTTGTATTTTGTTATACTAATGAAATATTCCCCGGGTTGCGTGCAACCTACCCAAACAAAATAAAGACCTTTGTGTATTCCGTGTGTATATCATTTTCCCTTTGTGCCCTGCCCTCAGAACGTGAAATCAGATCTAGCTATCCCATACGAGTGACTGCAGCTCTGCAGGCGGCAGTCACGGTGACCAAGAGTAACTGCGCTTTTCTGTTCACAAGGTGATGATCTCAGACCTCGCTGGTGTGACAGGTACCTGTGCACTTGCGTTACTAGGGCTTGGGACTACGTAATACAGAAAGAGGAATTAACAGGAGTTTATCCTCAACAAAATTATAGTGGAAAAAAAATGGTTATTAGTTCTGTGCCATTCGTTATGATCCAAATTGGTTTTTGCTACTTCCTCCAGAAAGATCAGAATAAAGGAACACTTTATTGAATATGTGCTTATTCTAGTAAATAATTCTACAAACCATATCTCAGCCTCATCTGCACCTGCTGTAAATACCAACACAGGGCCAAATCCTTTTGGCTTTACCTAAGTGAAGCCTTTTTCAGTTAGCTTGTTGAGGCTGCTTATCCCTGATTTGCCTCAGAATAGTTAGTAAATGCCAAATGTAACCTAATTTGAATCAGCTGTTCCTACTGGGAGCTCAGAAACAGGACAACAGTGAAAATTCTGTTCTTTGAGGGAAGAAAAGGAACATCTTATTTTTGATTATATTCTTTGAGTTATAGATCTGTAGTTAGGAATTCTATTCTTTTGAGAATACCTTCTATATTCCTTGAGAAAACAAGTCTCTATTTTTAAACAATATAAAGCATGGTTTAATGTGTGTGCTAAGACTTTGTTTCCTTGCATCATAGATTTTAAAACCGTATATGCGTGAGTCTGTTTACTTCACAGCTGTCCTTTTCCCCCTGCCTTTTTTTGCATAATGTATTGGTAAGTAATAAGAAGCAGCACTGCAGCTAAAATTTAATGGGAAACACAACTGTTTATTGAACCAGATACCCATTATTAATTTAACAACTGAATACAAACCCTTCTGGCAATCAGTGCAATAATTCTGTTTCCTTGATTACTTAAGGTTTGCCATTGGCTTCACTGGAAGCTTCATCCAACCCTCAGAGGGCTCAGAGGGGAGAAGTGCTGCTTTTTAAAACTTGCGAGGAAAGAACAAGTACCAGCCTAATTCAGTTATCCTGCGTGAATTCCCTCTGTCAGCTTTTATAGACGTATACATCTCTCATGTGGTTTTAGGAAGAGATTAAAACTATTCTCTTTTTTATCATTTTCCTAATATTTTATGATTCAGTTGGAATGCTAAATATATGATGTGAAGAGGCTACAAGCAATTTTTTAATAATGAGTTATCAGAGCTCACAGTAACTGAAAAAATCCCATCTTTGTCTTGAAATTATATTATCCACTTTTTCAAGCAAGCATTATAGCATTCAGATTGGATCTCCTCGTAATGGGGCCCATAAAGATGTGCACATTTCTAAGCTAATCTGGGAGAGGACTTGCACCAGAGAGTAATTTGGCCCAATAAGACTCTAGAGGGCAGTCTTGGTATAGTAAAAGAACTGTATATTTTTCTGTAGTTAGACATTTCAGCCATGTACAATCAGTACAAAATGTTAGGGGAGTTAAGTTGCTTAAATTTATATGAAATACGAATAAGATAATAATTCACAATAATATAATGCAAACTCAAGATTTGGTATACTTTTTCGTATTGTTGAGTAAGATATCTATAGGGTATGATGTATAAGAATCAAAAGCACAAAATATTTTGTTTCTCAGTTTTACCTGAGTCAAGCAATAGTCAGTTCACATAACACATTTGCCCGAGCAGTTTAAAACTCCACCGAAAGTCCGCCAGAAGTCCTTTGCTTACAGAGCACAGACTAAAATCCAATATACAGTGCAGATGCAAATTTAATGTCAGTTTTTAAAAGATGTGTTTTACTTTATAAGTAATTAATCTTTATACACAAGTTTTGACTATTGTCGGCAGAAATCAAAATTGCGTGCCTTCTAAATTTTTAATTGAGCAATTCTTAGATTAAAAAAATGCATTAGTCACTTTGACTATGTTTAATATTTTAGAAGAAGTTGTTCTGCAAGAAAACAAATCATTGGTAATGAAAAACAATGTGCAGCTTGTAAGTACTTACTGTGCAAACTTTTGAAACATGTAACCTTTGTTTCTTTGCAGGCAAACAATATTGCGGGCTTCTTTTAAAATGGGAACTTACTTCCTATTTAAGACTTTCATCTGTATATTTCAAAATATTTAGAAGGAAAAAGAGCATCATTATTCCCATTTTATAGAGGGGGCATTGCTTTCTCTATCATTTACAGCAGGCATATTGCAAACCAGTCCATGCAACACGGTCAGTCTTGACCTGACCTTAGCCATTTTGGGCCCCCCACCCCCAAGAAGGAGGACAGATTTGAAGAGGAGCTGGGCAGAGTGTGAGCCAAGCTGCCATCCCCTATGCTTGGGCTCGGATGTCCCTCATTCTTGATGTGATTAAACTTAGATGCCCCTGCCTTTGTCTTTGAAAATTTTGAGGAGCAAAGAGCTTTCCTCCTGCCAGTTCTCCAACCAGGAGGGAATCCCCTGCCTTGGCTCTGCTCACTTGTTCTCAAGCTTGAGCAGGATGGTGAAACTAGCTGCCCCTCTGCCCTTGTGGCACGGGAGGTTAACGAGGTGTGGGCTCAGGGCTTCCCTGCAGACTCAGTTTGGTAGCCAAAAGTGCAGTTGCATCCATTTAAAACATAGTCTGACAAAATTAAGCCACATTTGAAAAAATATCAGCTGGTGCACAAAAGTTGGAATCAGTTCTCTCCCTGGGCCAGAAGGCTTTAAACCAACATCTTGCACAAGTTGACTCTTCCTATTTCAGTGGGATGTCAACCCACTCGAGGAGAGGAGAGGAGAGGAGAGGAGAGATTCATAGGGCTAGTGGGAGAAATAACAAGGAAAGGACACGTTATAAGGATTCCCATGCTAGCCACATGCAGGCTGCAGTGCTCTACCTATTAGACCAGATAAGAAGTATTTGCAGAACAATTCTGCCTCTTCTAGCCCGTTATTACCGTTTTTAACACTGTAAATCTATCCTTAGCCTGTGCTGATACAATACATTAAAATAACAGCAACAATGGTTTAGTATATCAGAAGTCCTATTTTTTTTTTTCTGTTTGTGGAGGTGTCTTCTGTGTCTTTCACCACTCCCTGAAAGTATGCAGAGAAGCTTTCTCAAGTTTTAGATATTTGTGGTTTGGTATTTGAATTTCTAAACTGGATCCAGAACTTCTTATGGTCAGTGCTGATGCTATTTTGCAGTCTTTCTGAAACTAGGATTCTTTATCTCATAAATTAAAATTATGAGAAAAAAAATGAAAACCTATACCATTGTTTGCCTACTGGAATATGCCTTCAGATTCCTATTGATGTAAAGGGCTCTTTAAGAGATTTTCTTCTGACATCTAATTTCTTAATTCAAGTTGTCATTGATTTTGTGTAACGCATGATTAAGATTAATACAAAAGAGCATAATGTTTAAAAGAAAAACATACTTGCAGATTCTCTGTTCTCAATTTTCTGCAGTTTACCAAAGCATAAACCATAAATAAAAACTTCATATACACATACGTTTTTGAAATGCTTGTATCATATGAAGCAGCTAACTAATATTTTTGTTGATTTTGTTCTTTTAAAGGGAAAAGTGTTTACCTCATACAGAGTACTTTTAAAATACAATCATTTCAAAAATAATGTAAGTAAGCCTTTTATGTGCAAGTTTCCTCCAGTGAAAAAAGAAAAAAAATCTATAGGAATATTTATAATTTCCACTTAGTTAATTGTATTGAAAAATATAATCCAGGAAAGCAGTGCGTATTTCAGGAAAATTTACTCTTCTGTTACAATATATATAATTATCACTAGTGCTAATAACCCCAGCTCTCACAGAAAATTAAATGGCTGAATACTAAAAGCAATGTTTATTCTAGGGAAGTGTAACAGGCAGTAGACTATGGAAAGCAGTTGCCTTTAAACAAATACTATGTTCTCATTATGTAAGTCCACACTTTTAACAAATGTTAAAACAGAGCAGCCCCCTTCAAAGGACAAAAACTATTACTTTACGAATGCGATGGCTATATCCAAACCAGGGCTCCTTGCCTTACTTTCAGTTCACATAGCATTTTTGTGAACCATACTATGAATGTTTAACTGGAAGCCTCAGTACTAGTACTACCACAGTTTCATTGTTGTGAAAATCCAAGTGGAAAAATAGATAAAATTCAGAAGTTACTCTATTTTCTCCTGCAGGGAAACTGTCAACATAATAAAATGACTGCATTTATCATTCTCAGTCTTAAAAACGGACTTAAATATAGACTGTTATTGCCTGCTACAAACTTCCTGTTGATCCTCCCCTGTCAGAGGGAACTCACATACCATAAGTAAAAGCAGCTGGGCTCACGCAGCACCACTGAGATCACAGAATCACAGAATCACAAGGTTGGAAAGGACCTTCAAGATCATCTAGTCCAACCGTCAGAGATGGCAGGGCAACATAAGGCAATGGAGAGAAGAGGGTGAAGATCCTGAAGCCATTACTGCCCCTGGACACTTCCAGTGGTGGCACCATAGTAGAAGAGCAATTGAGTCTCACCTGGAGTTTGTTGGGACTTTATTGCTTCTCATCAGACCTGTCCAGAGGGTTTGGGGTAGAAGACGTCAGTTGTCTTCAACTACTTCAGCTGATCTATTGAGACCTATCACCTTTCTTTACCAGTCATGTTGATCGGTCTGTACCTACCACTGAAAAATCCCCCCAAAACTAGGTATACATGTAGTTTGTCATAGATACACATATAAAATGAAGTTCATAAAATGATTTTACTCAGATGCATCCTCAGTTCTCATCCCTGTAAGCATTTGGTAGGATACACTAGTTTCTAAGGACAGACTTTAACAAACTCAACCATGGAAGTCTGCTGGCTTCTAGGTGCCATATATCCCTAAAAATGGAAACTGAAATGTTTAAATCCCTATCATCTACAGCCTGGACCTCTCTAGATGTTCTCCTACCAACAGAATAGGTACATTCCACAAAGTCTGTTGAAATGGAAAGTGCATACTCCAGTGGTCCCTTAAAATGAAAATAAACACATTTAGATACACTGGGCTAAGGATAAAAATGTGAAAGAGCTTAATACAATATCACATCTGAAGTAAGTAAGTCCAGTAAGTTTCAGGAGGCCACTGAAAGTTTCAATGAGACCATCCTCCAGCTGACAGCATCTGCATTCTAGCGCTCTGTGGTCTCAGAAAGTGTATCGATAAGCCTAATAGTAGAAATTCCCTCTAACATCCCTTCTGTAAAATCAGTGGTGCCCGATGAGGCAGTCAGACCCTGCTTTAGCCTGCTCTCCAATATGAAACGTAGTCCCGCAAAGTTTAGTGCTCCCTGCGGTGGCAGATACTTCTGCAGCTTATTGGGTTAGAAACCAGTCTTTCCAGAAACACGGTATCTTCAGGTAAGGACAAGTACAACTTCACAGAACTGAGGTACTAAAAGATGTTTGTGTACACTCTGACTGTACTGAGTAACCTTAACCACAGGTGTAATTACATCAGCCTTTACAAGAATTTCATTAGGCATAACTTTGAACTCCAACCTTTCTCCTAGTCATTATACAAAAATCACCTGAATATAAACACTGCCAACTGTCTCTTCTGCTTGTACATATTTACTTCTCCAGGAAAAGGAATCCTTCCAGGGAGGAAGAGAAAGAATTTAGAGACCTAGGTCCTGAGTGAGAAATGGAAACAGAATACACAATGAACCTGACTTTTATTATATGCGTACTCAGATATTAACTTGGGCTGAAAAAATGGGTGTTTTTAGTCAAGGTCATTTACACATTTGGGCGTGCTGAGACCTTGTGCTGTGGCAATGAACCCAGGATTTCCCCTTCTGAGTGCAGTAACATAAATAGCTGCAGCTGAAGATATTCCAGTCTGAATTAAGAGAGATGTAAATCACTGTCAAATTAACAAGGTTGACAGAGTGGTTCAGAAGTTCAGCTCTGCTCTCTGAAAGTGTGAAAACACAGCACAGAGAATACAAATGAAATCCGCAGGACTCCTCTTAAGGGTCATTAATCTTCATAGTAAAACAGCAAGCTCTACCCAAAGCATGTTGAGAAAAACTGCAGAGATGTTAGTTTTGATCTGTATAAAACTTCACAAATATTTAGATACACTTTCTCTTTAAGATGCTGGGGTAAGGGTACACGACAGCCATTTCAGGAGCTTTGGGGCCTGGAGGAATACAACGTGCTAGACCCGAAACACAAAGGTTATCGCTAAAACAAAGTCAGGAGACCTCTAGCAGGCTCTTCTCTGTACAAGGGGAACCTTAGCTGGCAAAAGGCTAAGGAGTACTCTTTTCAAGTGTAAGGGAACTGTCTCAGATAATGATTAATTGGGAAGGAGTGGCAATTTTTCTATCACGAACATGCTGGAGGATTAGGTGGCTTGCTCTTCCCTGTCAGCACGGAAGATTATTCGCGGTTGAAAAGACTTGAGTGTTAGCAAGGTCAGCATTATTACTTTTGTTAATCTCAATGTGGTGCAATGTTTCTTATTTAATGCTTGTTATTTGTATATCTTTATGCTATGTAAAAAAGAGCTGCTGCCTAAACTGCCAATTATGGTGTGTGACTGAGATAATGTGAATGGGATACGGGAGTGGGAGTATGCCAGCCCTGATGAATTCCTTCTGTCTGCCTTCTGCTGTTAAGCACTTGTCATCTTGTTTATTCTCTAAAATTACTAATTGCCAAACTGCAGTCACAGAAAAGCAAAATGAAAACACCACCCAAGCACTTCCACAATTTTCTTTCGCTGGTGTATTCAACAGATGCATGAGTTAGGGTTCAAGATATACTAGGGTTGTGAACTCTTTTTTTTCTATAAACTTCATGGTTCATCTGTGGAGGGTACTGTGCCTCCAAAGGAAGGGGTACTTCTACAGCAACCAACAGTAGGCATTTATCTGTGACATTGCTTCAAACTCTATGCCTCACCTTAGTGTGGTGGCCTGAGCGCAGTCAAGCATGCCATTTAATTCATTTTACAAACAACTGAAATATCATAAAAAGTCTCAGCCTTCTTGTTTTGGGGAAGTAACTCTTATTTAATCATCAAAATAAGTCATATATTCCCTGTTGAAGTGAACTAAAACATCCGGACAGCAGACAGTGATGTAGCCCATAGAAAAAAATTGATCTATGAAGAAATCCCATTGTACATTCTATTTTTGTGAGAGATGCCATAATTATATGTAACAATTTACTTCAATTTCTTAGTTGCTGGCCCAAAATAGTGGAAAACCATTGTCAACCTAAATGAACTCTTGTCTCTTCATGTATAAGAATTTTCTAGTACATGTGCAGAAAAAAAAGTTCTGAAAAGTGGAAGTGTTGCTTTATACCACTAACAGATTGCATGGAGAAGTTCTGACCTAGAAATTTTTAAAAGTATAAATAAATATGTAATTTTTTTTTTGAACCTGCCCAGAAATCAGCTTTGTTGACTGACAAATGAATCAGATTTTAATGCACATTCAAAAGGGACTGTTGAATGATAAGCAAGGCACCTGTGGTTATTCCTCGTGACAATGCAACGGAGAAGTCGGAGGCCCAGGATACACAGCAAGCCGCACTCCAAGCCTAATGACTGTAAGTGGGAGCACAACGTGTTTGATATTCCATTAAATCAAAGCAGGAGTAGCTGATATGTTAATGAGGCCAACTATTATAAACAGAAAAATCTTTCCTTTCCTCTTGGTTTTTAATTACTACTCTGGGACTGTGATCAGGGAGAGCACATGTGCATCCTTCTCTTCTAACCCAGTACCATCAGTGAGATAACATCTTTTAGTTCTGAAGCAATCACTTCACAAGACACAATAAAGATAATATCTACATTTTCCACAGTCTTTTGTAAAGTATTTCAACTGACAATCTATACAATTGGTTGTTTTGCTTTTTATTCTGCTGTCTAAAAATTATTTTCTTTTAGTTTCTTTTAATGCTGCTGATATCTTTAGCTTCACTTCTGGTATTTATCAATATCACCCTTTCCGCATTTTTAAGTTGCAGCATAGTGGGATTCTTGGTGTTTCTTCAACTGCTCCTTTTCACTGTTTTCTCCTGTGTTCAGCAAAACTTAGTTAAACCCAAGACTCAGAGAGTATTTCAATAATAATCACTAGTATTTAACATTTAACTAAAATATATCTGTGTCAAATACATTCAGAGATTTCTTGCAGTTCCATTCTAGGCAGAAAATCTGTGTGATGCTTTGCAACTGAAGAGGGAAAGTTGAGGATAGTTTAATTTTTCTGTAGGAAAAAGGATACTATGGAGCAGGTGAGGGGGACAAAATAGACAATGGTGGCTGATGTGTATTTCATCCTCTGCTCTGGAGATGTGCTGCCACATCATACAACAGATATTGAAGAGGGAATAGGGATCTACACCAACAGAAATCATTCTGTGGTACAAACGACAAAAGAATCTCAGCTCTGCCCCATTCTTCTTCCCAAGCACTGCCCTCATGACCTTCCCTTTCAGCAGCCTTTGGCTCAGCTTCCATCCTGCAGCAGGTCCATGCAGGTACCATCAGCCCAGAGGGACCTCGTGCTGCCTCTCACAGTGGCTGCTCAGCTGGGCCCAGCACAGAGGAGTGTCTGGCTCCCAAAACATGCGGGAGGGCTTTGGTTCACAGATGGCCACCTTACTGACACAAGGGCGCTGGCATGACAGACGCTGAGCACAGTTGCCTGAAGGAGGGCTGGAATCAATGATGGAAGCAGGCTGAATGAGCCAGGGAGACCATTTTGCCCTGCGTGTCATCACTGGCCACCTGCTTCCAGACCCTCTGATGACAAAGGTAGAGTCTTAATCTTCCAGGGAAAGGAAGGAAAGCACAAACCAGGGCTCAGTTTCCCTCTATTTTGAGGAGAGAATTATGCTGCACAACTTCTGAGGCTGCTGCTACTGGGCCTGCCACCACACGCATTGATGAGATCAACCAGGCCAAGCCAGCCAAGCCAACTCTCGTGTTCCCCTGAAGAGAGGATTCCTCTGAAGAGGAAATCTGGAAGTAGATCTCTGTCACTGCTTGCTCTTCATTCCCCAGTGACTTGATGTGACCACGACTATCTGGAGGGACTACTTCCCTTTCAGGCCAAACCCTTGGAGGTGCTCTTTTGGGTGCCCAAGAGTAAATCCCTGCTCTCTGACCATGGATCTTTAGCCCAGGGCACCTCATATTCCTGACCAAGTCTTGAGGAAATAGCACGCTCCTCCTCCCAAGGTGGTCTGCTGTGCTCACTCTGCTGCTGAAGGTCAGCCTTCATGAGCTGATCAGGTACTGCACATGATTTCCCAACATGATTTATAAGATCATAGAGAAGTCATTTCACTACAGCACAGAACCAGGTTGGGAAATGTGATCCTTTCAGCCCAGATATGCACTTTCTTGGACCACAACTACTTTGATCATCTGTGCTGCTTCCAAGAGCTTTAATTCACATATCAGGACCATTTGTCATTCAGCCTTCTTGCCCTGACCAAAAGAAATCACCTGACACATTGACCCATGACTATTTTTATGAGCATCTCTTTGGTCTCCAGGGGCTCTAACATAACTCTTTTACTTCCACTACGGGGTTTTCTAAGAAACCTTTCCAAGATGCCCCCCTTTAAGCAGGACTTCTTTAGATCCCATAATTCCTTTTCTGTGATCAGGTCCACTGTGACAACTGGCAGGAAATTAAGGATTTCAAACAACAGTGAAGTCTTCAATGTGATGGAGTAGAACATTTTGGCATCAGAAACAATGTCCATAAAATTCCTAATAATATGTAGACATAAGCAAAATTTATATAGCTAATTCTTTTTTTTTTTTTTCTCCCTGTTTAATATATAGGTTTTTTTTCCGTATTTCAAGGAGGAGGGGTGGGAAATAGGGAGGAAAGAGATAGTTTCTAGTATCTTCACTTCAGAGAAGTGTTGCTCAGACACTTTGCCTTGAATGAGTTTTATTTTCTTTGACTGTGGAGGCAAAAAATTTGGGGTCAATCAAGTTTCTGAAGGAAGAAAATTCTACATTAAGAACATTCATTTTTCTCTTTGCCTGAGAAAGGCTTTTAATGCTTCTGTACTGTCAACTATAAAATATGGAGCAAACGGGTGGGAACATTTAATATACTGGAGCTGAAACTAAAACCTGGACAATGAAGCATGAAATGAAGTATGCTTGATATCACAGGGAAACAGAATTAACAAATAGGTAAGACAGAGAAAGTATGTAAAAGAGCAGTCTTTATAAATAAAAGGATGCTAGGATGATTGTATCTTGAAGAGGACAAAATTAAAGATGGAATGCATTTATGAAGAAATAGGTTACAGCATGTATAATCATCAGAACACTTAAGGATGTATCATAAAAATCTCCTTCCTCCTCTGAAATATTTCAAAAATGATACATGACTGGATTGCATGAAGAATATTGCGTGCTTTAGAGATGTAGGAATTCAAAGTAATATATATCAATTAAAAATTACATTCATTACACTGTACTGTTTGACAGTGTTATATACTTGCCTGTTTTAAAGGAAGGATGTTCTTCTCTTTCCAGTGACAAGCTTTTCTTAAGGAGAAACCATAACAACATGAGAAACATAAGGAAGTTCTATAACCTTGTAATCACACATGTCATACACAATGTACTATTTTCCCTCTTTATGGCAGAAATCCTCAGAAATAATATATAGTAGATGCTTCAAATTATGTTTTCTGTAACAGAAGTTAATTCTAAAGTAAGTATTCCCTGAAAGAGAAACAGAGAAAACATTTTTACATGTCTATCATTTGTCCTTAGAGGACACAAAACAAATATGTTTTTTAAAGCTTGACACTAGTATTATTCTGTGTGGCCTCCGGCTATATGCTTTTTCCAGTTTGTAGAACTGAAGGGATAAGAAAACAGCTTTGCATTAAGAGGAACACATTGTACAGGTTAATCATAACCATGCAGAAATCAAAATGCTGCCAACAAAATAACGGCGTACTAGTGCCAAGGGAGTCACCAGGATGACTGTGAGGGAAGCTGTGGGATAATAACAACTCCTTTTCATGTGGGGAAGTATTTCAGGCATGTGCTTCTAAATTAATTATTGATATGGCTGAAACAGAAGTTTTTACTACTGTCGACAATAGCAAATACTCGTAAAAATTTAATTGGCTAAAAGTTAATTTCAGTGTTCCTCAATCATGAAATGCCTTAATTGCAAAGAGATTTTTTTTTTTTACACGTTTAAATTTTAAGAGGAAACAAAGCATAGAAGCAGAATCAGGCAGGGGAATTTAACAAATGTAAAAATGTTGACAGAACTGAGAGTCATTGCTTAGTCAATATTGTATCAATTAACCAAATTAACCATAGTCCCTGCTGAGAACTAAGTAGAATAGCATAATTTTCTAGTTTGTCTAACTCATTCACATTATATATTATGTGTGTACATTAGCGTATACAAATCAGACAAACTAAAAGTCAGTGCCATGTAAAATGTGGAAGAGTTAGACAAAATATTGGTTGTAAGAATTTAAAATGTTCTAAGCGCATTAAATATTAAATTAATCATACATTGTACTGGTGACACTTGCTACTTTGGAAGGACAGGGGCTAGCCTGCTTCCAGCTACAAGCTTTCCACAGGCTGCCATAAGAACCTTAGAGAATCACTTGCATATATTGTAAACAAACAGCATCCAAAGCCATTGGTAGAAGTACTTATGTAACTGTGAAAAAAAAATAAGAAAAATGAACATGAAAAAATTCTTTGTGGCATCAGACTGAGACACAGCTGCAACAGTCTTTTTAGGTAATATTGACAGTGAGATTTTAATTCAGCATTGTTGAACAGCATAGTATAGCCATATTTAAATAACTGAAATGGAAAACAACATACATTATTGTGGGGCAAACCCTGTAAAAGATTTTCTCTTCACTTACTGAGCTTATATTTTTAGCCCTGAGCATGTAATGTCTCTATACCTCTGAGAAGCTGTTGAAGAGAATCTATTCAGAGGGGACAACATAAAAGATAACATGCAATTTTATCACTGGAGTCTGGACAGCCTTTAGTTCCCTGGAATATAGGGACTTGTTGGTAACCCAGAAAAAGCTCATATATTTGTCATGCCTGTCAAGGGTCTGGGCATAGCAACAGACTCACAGAAATGCCAGCTGTAAACTTAGAAAGCCACCCGCCCTCCAGTTTCCTCATACTGGACACTGTGTGGGGAAGCTTGCTCCGACACTGGTAAGGAAACCATGGAGGAGCACTCAGAGAAGTGTTCATGACACCACCAGATTCACATTTTCTCTTTCTTGACAGCAGTGAGAGCGAAACACTTCAGTGAGCAATACTGCTGGCATACAGCCACATATGAGGTTGTGTCACCACTGTCTATGAGACATGAGAGCATCGAACTAAACAATTTTGTAAAAGTGATTTTATTTAGTTATTTTAATATTAAAAGATATAGATAGGGGGGTTCTTAAAAGAGTTTCCTAAAAGCTAACAATCATATCATTTTCTTACTGAACTTCCTCTGCTAAAAGGAGAATAGAAAATATTATTGATTGGTAAGGGCCATCTGTTAGCTCTGAGCTATAATTATTCACGAAAAAATACTGGATTTAACTGTACAGGAAATTGTCCTGAGTACATTTCAGCTATGAGGTTTACATAGCTTAAGACACCACCCCCTAATGCCGTACTGGTTTGTGACAACTGTGGTCATCTAACAGGTGCTGCAAAGTTGCTGCTCATTGTAGCTTAAATTAATTACTGCAGTGTACTACAGTAAATTTGCTCAAAGTACTAGATCATACATGGGTGCAAGTCTCATTGACTTTCATCCTACTGTTTGGACACTTGTACATATATTCATATGTAACACAGTTAAAATTCAAAAGACAATAATCTTTTGTTTGTATAGTTTTCCCAGTACTAATAGCACAATATCACTATAACTGGATCTCATCAATAGTATGAACTCTTGAATATAAACTACATACAGTGTGAAATTTGGATTTTTTGAAAGCATATTTTTCTACTGTTCTTATGCAAAGGCTACTATATACAGCCAATGGCAAAAGCATTAGGCAGTACGTGTTCCTGTTTAGCTGAGGCTGGATTTCTTATTAAAAGTCTTCTGAAGGAGCTTATTTGTACAAGATTTGGTCTGAAAAGGCTGCTTCATGGGTTAATGTATTCACCTATAAATAAAAGCAGTGACAGCTCTCCTGTCAGTACATGCTGATGGACGGTTCCTTTTTCCACCATTACAGCCTTGTGAATGTGGGAAAATTAATTTAAGTGGTAGTTAATTTCTAATGAATTCCATTCAAGCGGTTAATATGGTCCCTTGATGTTATGGTAACCTTCATGGATCATTGCATTATGTAAATAAATTCTACTTTATGCTGGTTTATTAAAAAAAAAAGGAAGATTGGTGAGTCCAGTCAAATCTCCACATACACAAACATGCACAAAATTTCTTAAGAAATCATTAAAAATAGACTGTTTAAGAGGATTACACTTGATTCCTACAAAGCATATCATTCCTCTTGATAGGACACATTTACATAATTTTGGCAGGATCATCTATTATTTGGAGCAGAGAATAGGAAGACTTTTGGAAAGGAAACCCTCACCCCTTAAAATTGTATTAGAAATGCAGCTTGCATGTCCTTGAGGGACCCTCCATCCCCTTAGATCAGCTGTTTTGCATAGGCGTGAATCACTGAACAGGTTTCGTGTATCCCAGCTCCCACCTTGTCCCCTCTTCTGGGGACAGACCTCTGACAGGGTGTACTCTGCAGCGAATGTACATACAGCGTCTTACTCTTCCTGCTCAAGTTGCTCAGCTTCTTCCCACTTACTTAATGGGGTTTAGGTCAGACCTTTGCTATTATTGTTATTATTGGGATTTTAAAATCTTTTTTAAAATAACAAATATTGTGCAATACTTATTTTCAAGTATTAATGTATTTCAGTGTTGAAATTCATGTACATTTTTGAAAGGTAATATTTTTATTGTCTCATACATACTACTTGAAGGATATAAAAGCCCTCATGTGAGCACAGAGATTTCTATGGTTGTATACTCTGGACAGGTAAGAAAAGCCTAGGTGTGCCAAAAAAAGGAAACTTTAATTGAAAGGAGAAGCTAGTGGTGTGTGCCTTCTGACCTAGCACAAAAACTGGGATGCTCAATCAAACGCATAGGCAAGGTAGCAATAGGAAACCAACATGGGGGAAAATGGGAATACGCTATCGGAAGATTAACACCACACATGAACTGAAGGAAAGTAGGCTGCTGGCTACTTGTAGGACAAAAACCTGAGCATAATGGTATCTCAAGTAAAGATGCTGAGGCACCAATGGAAGCTGGCCCATGAGCTGTTCAAAGGCAATCCTAAAATATACAGGGTGAGGTGGGTTTCCAAGAAACACAGAGGCGGCTATTCATCTGTCATATTGGCAAAACCTGAAGTATTTGGGAAGACAGAATTATATAAAATATTTCAGGAAAGATTAACTCAAAAGATGTATGGCGTAGTCAGTAATGTCTAAGAACATATGAGAGGAAATGCTTGTAGGCAGAGGCAATATCTTTTATTAGACAATTGAAACAGCTGGAAAAAAAGCTGGTAAGCTTTGGGCATACGTGAGAATAACTTGTATACCCAAAAGCTTTTCTATTTTTTCTAACTATATCAGTGATCTAATAAAATATATTACCCTTCTTACAAACCTTATCTCACAAATTCAGAAGTTACACAAAAGGTCTATTAGGGTGAAGAGAGGAGCAGAAAGTCTGTTTCATGAGAAAAGACTAAAATAACTTTACTTGTTTAGCTGAGGAAAATGAAGATTGAGAAAGGACACGATTGCTGCCTAGAAATACATATCAAGAGAGTAAATTCCACAGGAACAGAAGTGCTATTTAACACAAAAAATAATGTTGGCATAAATATAAACCAATCCTGAATAAATTTAGAGGTGGAGTTAGAACATTAGGAAGAGGATGGCAGTTCTACAATATCTTTCAAAAAGTAAAAGACACTTAACTGTTTGCAAAAGACACAATTTTCAATGCAAAACTTAATGAGTTTACTTCAATAATTATATTAAGTAGCTGCCAGAATAGCAGGGATATGAAGTTTATGTATACACTGCCTTTATGATTTTTTCCAGCGGTCCCCCTTCTCTCACCCAGCTGGCCTAGAGCTGCTTGTTACCATACTACTCACAGGCAGCATCTTTTAAAGGGACTGGAGACACTACAACCATGTAATGCCTAAGGAGACTCCAGAGGTTGAACTTCTGACGGCCCTTAACACCAATGACCTCCACCTTGGCCCCTGCCACCACAGCTCTCCGACCTACCACTCAAGTCATACACAGTCCGTCTGATAGACGCTTAGCACCCGACTACGCCATCTCTCACTGAGAACCTCAGCGTGGGCTGCTTTTAGTTCTGCTCTTTGCTTTTTCAAGCAGTATCTGGAGGTGCTCTGCCACATAACCAGGGGCCAGAAAGGTTCTTCCACCACAAACTCCTTGTGTTCTAGGTTTGGGACAGAGGAGCAGCTGCCAAGCGGGCTTGTTTTCCCTCCTGACCCCTCTTTGAACATTTTGCATGTCATAAATCTCAAGTTCTTTAAAAAATAAAATCTGTTTACTAAGTGCCCAAGACAATGAGACAGGTGATGAGACAGCTCTCCGTTTGTGCTTCGGCTGGATGGTGCTGAGGATGTGTGCTGAGTGCAGAGGGCGTGGTATGAAGTTACGTGAGACAGCAAAGCTGGCTGGAATAGCAATGGACACCCTGGATGCGCTGCAGGAATCAGCCCAACTGTGTATGGGAATAAGTTAGACCAGTCTAGACACTGAACTGTTTCTGGGTTTTGTCTGAGCAGTGAAAGCATCCTGGAAGCTGTCCGTTATGCACGCAGTGTGACGTTCAAGGGAACAAGAGGCAGGAGTGAAATCGAATGATTCAAGCTGACTCATGAGATGTCCTATGTTTCAAAACTCCAAAGAAAACCTAACATATATGTATGAATTAACAACTGCTTGAGCAACAGATGTCAGAAAGTAAGTGCAAATGGGGAACCACCATGAAATTTAAACGGCTTTCACCATGCATTCAGAAGTATCAGGACAAGTGATAGATATCCTGTGCTTTTATCAGTGGTCTGGGAGTGATATAGATCAAGTACTGATAAATGCGGGGTGATAAAAGCCAGCAAAGAGGTAATAATGACAGGGAAGTCACAGGGAAAATTTTACACTGCTCAACACACTGAACCTACACAAAACAATTTTATTTTGTTACATTCAAATGCAAAGTTGTACATGTAGCAACCAGGCATTGCAGCTATACCTGCAGAACAGAGGACTGCTTGAGGAACAGTGTGAAGTCTTTACTGGTCGCAGAAAACTGACCACAAACCTGAACTCTTACCACAAAGCTGTAGCATTAATGTGATCTTCAGATGATGGAAGCAGAAGACTGGTGAGCGCAAAATTCAGGAGCATTTTAACCTCAGTGTTCAGCATTGCTAAGGTTGATTCTGTATACGCTTCCTGTAGCTGTATATAAAAAAAAAAAAAAAGAAATGAGCAGAAAGTAAAGAAAACTGAAATATTCAAAGGCGAGAAAAATATATTTTATAGTGAGGAATTTAAGATGATTAATCTCATTACCTTATAAAAAGACACAAGAGTGTCCTGAATTTAGTGCCTCTGTACCTTCTGAAGAAAAAAATAAAGGACTCTAACAGTGAAAGGCACGAAATTCAGTAACCGCAAATTAAACCAAACCAGCTCACCAGTGAAGTGACAGTGTTTTGGAGCAGACTCGTAGTTGCATGACTGGCCTGTCCATCCATCCACACAGGCTGCAGCCCTGTGTTTTTTGACTTTATGCATTTAGCTCTCTTAGGCTGGAATTCTTCATCCTTCTGACTGTGTCCTGGATTACTGTTTTGTATTTACTGTGTTGCAGTTCATTTAAACACATCATATAGGTTCCCTTTTTGTGATTGTGCAACTGGAGATCAGGATGAATGACTACACAACTTTCTTGAAACCAACATATCATTCAATGGCAGAATGAACATTCAAAGCAAAAAAATGTACTTGGCACACAATCTACATACAATGGTTCTTATCTAAAGCTTGAAATTCCTATTAAAGTGGCCTATTTTAGACATTGCAGACACTTCTTTTATAAAGAAAATGTTTCCCAAGTTATTTCCTTTGTGATAAATCCCTTTTTAAACCCTGAGACTGCTTGATCCTGGCCTTTTCCTCATTTGGGCATTGTCTGTTACCAATGTTAATCATTTACAACAGAGAAGCCTATGTTATTTCCTGCCTGTTTCTTTGCTTATTCTCAACCACTAAATGGAACCAATGTATTTTTAGATCAAACAGCTCCACAAAGTGCTCATCTCACTTTTTTTTTTCTTTTTGCATGATGTGGCACGTAAAAACAGGTGTCTTCTTGAAATATGTGTTCTCTTTCAACACTGTATTCACATGTACAGACAACGCAGTTCAAAGCCTGATGCTCAAGCTTCTCAGTGAAATGTGAGCTTCCTGTTTCTGGAGGCTGGTGGATAACTGCAGTAAGCGACAGCTTCATCTTGGGTACCAATATTCTCTCCATACCCATTTTCATCATTTTTAGATCAGGTTCAATGTCTTCACTTTGATGAATCTCTTATAAAGATTGCTGCCTCCACTATGAGTGGGATATGGAGCAATAACTAAACTGCTGCAGTTTATCTCCCAGAGGTATAAAAGTAAAACACCACTGCGTACCTAAATAAACTGGACTGAAACTGTGACAGCTCAATAGCAGCTTCTTGGGCAGTTCCGTTATTCCTACAGGAAGAAAAATTCTGTCCTGGGGAGCAGGAGAGAGTAGACAGATGAGGGCATGACCCCTCACAGGTGTAGTGAGGTAAACTGTCCCAGCAAGTCACAAAGAAGCCAGCCCACTGTCAGACTCCTGGACTACCATGTTCACCCCACCATTTAAGCTACTGGTACAGGTTCTAAGCTCTAAATGAATAATCTGATGAGCTGTGATGTAATGAATACAAGTATTTAAATGGATAACCAGCCTTATTAAACTGAATGGGACATCAGTATCCTTAATTTGTACCTTCAAAACTGTTTGATAGTTTTCATCAGTACCTAGAAAGGTCCATCCACCCTTGCTGATTCAGAACTTCAGAATATGGTGACGCTGCAGGTATATGCAAACCAGCTTTGGTAATGAAGCCTATCTAATATCAGATGCATGGAACTGACTAAAACTACAGGAAGACCCTAGCATTACACACAAGACATTCTGAGCAGTGCCTCCAACGGCGCTGTTGCATCTGCATTGTTAAACAAACATGAGAAAGCAGCCTGCTTCTCACTTTCTTATTCCTTGTTCAAAGTACTTATTTTTTTATTTTTCTTGAAAAATCAGAATCCTAACTTTTAATTTTCCTTTGCATAGTCACAGATTCATGGATATTAGGGACAGATGAGTTATCTATTTCATCCCTCTGCAAATGAAAGCTTCCAACTGTTAATATTTCACAAAGGCATTAGCAACTGTTCTTAAGGTTTGCCCTTTCTTGTGCTTATTTTTTATCTTTCTTATTATATACATGGTATGATAAAATAACTGGAAAAGCTACACGGTGTATACAGAACCCCAAACCAGCTATTATTTTAACTGAGTCTGGGAAACTGACTTTCATGGTGTCAGAATCTGGAAAAGTCACCTGTCAGTCAGCTAACCTCTGCACATACCTCCTCGATCCAAGCAGACAGCTCCCCCAGTAGTACAGTTCCCAAACATTTCTCCCTCACCTGTCATTACTGAAAAGCTACTGTCCTGAATTCAGCAACCAACGCAGTAATTCCCATACACGCAACCACAAAGTCTGACAGTCATTAATATACATGAGTTCTAAGATTAATCCTCCAGTTGACCTAAATACATATCCACCTGTTACATACTGGGAATGTGACAGTCTCATTCCCTGAAACAGTTTTGAGGAATTAAGCAAGTTCAGTCATTCACAACTGCAAATTATTTTCATAACTGCACAACGGAGACAGTCACAGGAGACATCAGTTGTCACACTCCTACTCCACTGCAGGGATTTAAAGAAGAATGAAGAATTGCTGGAAGGGGTAACCTAGACACAAAATCAGCAGGAAACTGGAGGCTGAAACTGTAATTGGAGCCTGAGTCTTATTTCATTTTTTAGTGTAAGGATTCTTCTTCCTGTGTTATTGGGTCCTATTTTCCCCCTAAATCATTTTACATTCTGGCTGAGCTCTCTTTATCATTGCCCTAACTTTCACCTTCCGCCCTCACAACATCTTGTGAAAAAGGATGAAATAAAAAAGAAAAATCATACAATTATGGAACTAATATCGATGGGTATTTTTAGTATTCCAGGACTAAATTTTTGGCCTGGGTAGTTTAAATAGAAGTTGTATACCCTAACCTTTCAAAAAAGCTATTAAGTAACATGACATCCAGAAAGATGTGAACCCTCACCTATCAAGAAGTAGGCTAGCGACTGACATTATTTCAGCATCTCATTTTATAGGAGCTGTAAATAAATCTAAAATAAACATGCACCACCACCAGCTCTAGTCACCTTCATGACGTCACCCAAATTACAGAAAGCTATGAAATCTGATTTTTTTTTTTTTAGAATATTTCTGTAACAACTCGTGGACATCAACAACAAAAAAAAGTACATAGAAGCGTGAGACTCAGTACTCCCACTTAACAGATGGAGAAATAAGAGACAAAGGCAAAATTACTTTTTCAAGATTATACAGCAAGTCAATGGCAGAGTACAATTACAGTTCTGAGCCTTCTAGTTTCTAATCCTATAATCTTCTTTCCAACATCCATTAGCACTACCAAATATGCTGTTTCAAGGATGGCCATGAATACTCCGTTCTTTTGAACGCTCCACCCCAGGTATCACAAACTGACCATTCAGATGATGACACATGAATAATCTACAACCATTATATTACTTCACATCTTAAATTTCTGACTAGAAGCACTAAATTCAATGGTTTGAATTCTAAAAAAATTGTTCCTAATTATAAGTTGTTGAAATAGGTTGCTGAATCTGTATTGTATAAAAAGTTGAACTAAAGCCTTGGGCTAAAGGGGGAAATGAAAGCACAGTAATTTGTGCCGCTCTCTCCTGTACAGTAATCCCATCTGTAAATTTCATTCCCTGTTGCAGAGTAGAATTAGACTGGATTTAACAGATACCAGCCTGACATGAGTAAATCTGCCCCTGAACTCCACATGCTACTACCTTCAGATTCTAGCTGGAGATCCATTGCTGCTCCCGGCCCTGGCAACTTGTACTTGCAGGTCTCTCTCTTCACCTGAGCAATCTGACGCTGCTCTTGGCAAGCGAGCCCCAGTCTGAACCCCAGCACAGTTTGTCTTGTGCCATAGAGCTAGCCTTTTTTCTGTCAGAATCACGGAGCTGGATGAACTGTTTGGCAGGCAATAAGTACAGTTGCCAACTACCTTTCCTAAAAAACTCTGCAGACCCTCACTTCATCTGACGGCCAACTCATTCAACCCATGGCTCAGTCCTTGCACATCCCCCATGATCTTCCAGAAAAGGGGGCAGACCTCACCACTGGGTTTTCGGAACATACATACACTCTCTACATTAAAGGTGCATTAATAGCTACACTCACTGGGCGTCACTCACATGGGTTTACAGCATGCAGGCTTTTCTGCCAAAGCAAAATATACAGCATACACCTAAACTAAAAGGTATCGTTGACTCTAATGTGAGAATTAGAGCTTTTAAAATCTCCAGTTGCTTAGACTGCTTAGCTGGCACGGTGCATTAAAACAGGAGTAAAACTTTTCCAGGAAATTCTTCTGCTTACATTCAAATGCACATGCTACGGGTGTTTATAAAGTAGAAGCTCATATTTGTGAGCGTGGAAACTTCAGCCACACCTTGTGAGGTACATCAGGTTTTCCACTACTCCAGCGTTCTTTGATTGTGAGGAGGCTTTCAAGTTTTGAATCAGTCTGTCTCTCTTTGGATAGATGAAGCTAGCCCTTTTTCTCCCCCTTCAGTGCCATGACCTGCCTGATGCCTCCTGAGATGGATGTCTGTGTTAACTAACATGTTCCTGTCTCTCCAAACCCACGTTTCCAGTAATGAGATATATAAGTGAAAAGACAAACTGCTCAAACACATAGGGACCAGCTAATAACCATTGCCTCTGGGTTGTTTAGCCACAACTTTGCACACAGAGCTTCATTGCCTGCCAAGCACCTAGTAAAAAAAAAAAAAAAAAGATATAATTACAGAAGTTAGTAGAATTTTCAAGTTGTGGAATTGTAACTGGGCAGAAAAGTTCTTCAAGTCATCACACTGTCTTAGTGTTAGAGCAACTTCAAATACAGTGCTCAACCAGCTTCACCTCTTTTAAGTTGGGGATACCATCTCACAGTGCTCTGTTCAAGTTTGTAGCAGTAACTTACTTGTCCAAAATCTTAGTTTGGTACCTTGTGCTGGGAACTTGTGGTTCACAGGAAGATCACTTCTTCCTCAAGCACAGCAATATTCAGAAGCACTAGGAACACATTTGGTGATTGCAGCAATTTTGGCTGTCTAAATTTTAACTCACTGCTACAAACCCAGCAGAGTTTGCATTCAACAGTACTGCTTGGCTGTGTGACCTCCAAGGCATTTACGTTCCTACTCATTCTCCCTAGCTGCTCTGCTGGGAGGGTCATTTCAAGGGACACACAGTAAGATTTATTAAAAATATATATATAATTCTAGAGCCTCATTGATACTTGTTAGTGAGCCTAACCTTTGCAGAAACTTAAGGTAAGTTAGCTGGAAGCTGAAATCATTATTTTCATCTTCTTTGCTGTGGACATCTATAAAAAACAGTTTACAAACTCCAGTCAAAAGGCATTAATTCCCAGCTACCGCCTTTTTGTGTTAAGAGTCAGGAAACCATTTACTAGGAGAATAGCAGGTACACTAGAACCATCAGAGGGAACTTCTCAGAAGGATGAGGAGGCTAAGATCACTTCAACATACACTAGAAATAGGCAATATATCCTTAAATGATGACTTTAGATACTAAAACTTAAAAATTTCTAGATTAAGGCCTCATGTTACTTTACACTAATTAAAATACCACCATCTCTTGTCAAAACCCATAATGTTGAGCAGTTGAGCAGCAAGGGTTATTTACACTGGCATTACTGAAACTACATGAGGTTATGCTTGCTGTAACTCAATAGTGAAAAGAATTTTTTACTTTATATACAAACCAAGCTAAAAGCTGGGATACCATCTTTCAATGTAATATATTTAATATCATTTGCAACTTAAGGGCACAGCTAAGTTTGACACTATTGGTTCTGTTACCACAGTTTTCAACATCAAGGTTTTCTTCATGAAAGACTCATAGTATGTTGTAATAATGCACGTTTATCAGCCAGGTTTATTTTCATTTTGCTTTAACTAAGCACAAATGCATCTCTGAGTCAGAACATTTAGTAAGCTGATTGCTTGTAAGTAAGGCTTTAAGGCTAAAAAACCAAGAGGTCCTGAAAATTGTGGCTTTCAGTTCTCAGCATCCATGGTTTGAAGCAAAGTTAAGGCAGGGACCACCACAAACTGACTTTATTCTCTTTCTAGAGTTAAGATCCAACATCATCACCTACAGGTCCCTAGCTGTCAGTTATCAGAAGTCAACGGGCAGCCAGTGAAAAAGGAGCGATCCCAGTGACATGGACGTATACACTAGGATTTAACATCTTACAGGTGAAGACCATGTTTATTTCTTTCCTCTCCCGAGCCCCACAGAAGCGCTCTTTTGGGAAACCCTCCCAGCCACTCAAGAGGGCGGCAAACGCGGCGCTACAGTTTCCGTTGCTTGTGCCGGGGGTTGGTCTTGCAGCAGACGTACAGCCGGCCCCGCCGGCGAACAATGAAGCAGTCCTTACATCGCCTTTTTATCGAGGTTTTCGTCTTCAGTCCAGCGAAGAGCTGCAGCAGCCCTGGCAGCGGCGGGCCGGCCGGCAGGGCCCGGGCGGTGGCCGTCCCGTTCCACAGCGGCA
>VXAL01018371.1:154715-184600 GCA_013399475.1 Chauna torquata
CCCGCCGCTGGACCCGCGCATGCGCGCAGCCGCGCCCGGGGCCTGGCGGAACCATGGGGGGCGGAGGACGCGCATGCGCGCGCCCACCGGAGCCGGCTCAAGATGGCGGCGCCCTGCGCGACCTTCCGTAGCTTGCTGCGGCCGTGGGGCCGGTTGGTGCCGCTCCGCCCGGCGGCCGCCTCCGCCTCCTCTCGGCCCTACGGTGTGCGAGCGTCCGGCACCGGCGAGCTGGTGACGCACACGGGGCAGGTGAGGGCGCAGGGCTGTGGCGGGAGCGAGGCGCCCGTCGAAGGGGCCGGTGTTCTGGGCCGAGAGCTGCCCGCCGAGGGGCTAGCTGGGGGGGCGGCAGCGCCGGGTTGGCCCCCGGCTCGCCGGGAGAGGCGGCTTGTGCCTGCTCCTTCTTGTCGGAGTGGCACAAAACTGGGTCTCTCAGGCCCGGAGTGAGGTGTCTGGTTGGTAAGGGTTGATGCGAACGCTTGTGTCCTGTATCCTCGGTTCCTGACATCACTGAGCTGCACCGTTTGCATCTTTCCGTCCTAATTCCTGAGGACCTTTGGATGGGCTGAACTGGCTGAGATCTTCCATGCGTTTCCCACTACGCTGATGTGCCCGGTTTACAAACCTGACTCTTTTGTGGCTTTTGCGAAATACTGCTCTCTAGGCAAACGTTTCCCAGCTCCATTTGTTTCCTTTTACTTCAAATATAGTATGAATTCTGAATTTTTGCAACTTTATAGTGCATTGGTTTTGGTTAGAACTGACAACATGACAAGAATGTTTTGAGACAAGCTACTACGGTTAAGTGGTGATTAGGTCTTAAAGCAGACACGAAAGGGGTGAAGAAAGCTTTCAGAAAGTAAATATTTCCAGTCTTCTGAACCAGAGTATCTAAACAGTGTGCTTTTTTTTTTTTTCCCCCCAGATATTTTGTCAGGTTTAGAACAGAGTGGAGTGCTTCTTTATTTAATACACACTGGGGATCTTAATGTTGTTGGATGATACACAGACAAAAAGTATGTGTGGCATCAAAAAGAAAAAGATGCTGTCATGGATAGGTTTGTTAGTATAGTAGTTACCAAACACTGCGATCTGAATGCAGCACTTGACACAGCTGCAATGTTGACAGATAGGAGGTACCCTTGTGTAGATGACTTATAACTTTTTTTTTTTCCTATTCTCATGTAGAAACTGAGCATGAGAACTAGGGAGAGTCACGTAGTGTTTCGTGGAGATACGAAAGAGGTATGGCTGTGTAGCTGATATTGGAAGGCTACCTCTGGCAGTGTGGGATCAAGGAACAACATTATAAGTAATAAACCTTCTGTTTGCGTCTTTGGTCACAGCTAAGGCTTCTGTTTACTGGCTTTAAACAACCCTGCCTTGCCCCCCTGCACCTTTTCTACTTTCCAGCCTAGGATTTATTTTCTATGTGAGAGAAATGAAAGTTACTATTTCCTATGCAGTACGTACTTGTAAGATGTTGACAGTACTTGAAGCTGACGAAACGATTTGCATCACTATCAAGACTAAATCATTTAAGCCTTTGTGTTCTTTGTTTAAGGTCATTGCTTTTTAAATAAGATCAAGTTTGTTTTATATTTCAGGTGTATGAAGAAAAGGATTACAGGAGAGTTAGATTTGTTGGACGACAAAAGGAGGTAACTCATACTACTTTCTTTCAGGGACAGGGAATGTAAATACCTGACATTGATGTCATCAACATGATTGTTGTTCAAAAAAAAAAAGAAAAAAAAAACACCACCACCAAAGCACAGAAGGAAACTGTGCTGGATTTGGGGTTTTGTGCTTTTTTTCCTCTTCTCACTAGAGTGAATCTTCTTTCAATACAGCATATGATAGCTTCTGTGTACTTCTTTACTGTTTGTTAATCTAGCTGTTTGATCTTGTCTATAAGGTGGCCTGCTCTGAAAGAAAAAACAAGGCTTCAGTAGCTTGGTGGGCTTAAAACAGTAGAAAATCATACGGCACTCTGCAGAGTTTTATAGGCTTTTAAAATATTTGGGAATTGGGCTTGAAAGCTAATGTTATATTTTAAACTGTAAACCGCAGCATGTATTCATTGATTTCCTTCTTTGGTAAACTAAAAAATGAGTTTTCAGGTTGTCTGAACATACCTTCTTTTACAAAAAAAAAAAAAAAAAAGGGGGGGTTGCTTAAACTTTAGATTGCATGTTATCAGCATAAACATTTGGGATAAGGAATTTAGTAACTGTGATTATGTAAGCACATGCCAACTATTCAGATTGGTGGCATGTTTTCATTTTTGATAACCTCATATGCAGTGACTTAGTATGACTTTCAGCAGGAAAAATATATCTAAGTAAAGACAGGAAAAGGGAAAAACTATCATTTATAATATGTAATAACAGCTAACCAGAAAACAAAGTGCAAACACTAGAACTCATATCTTTGCATGCTCAAATTATCTTATTGCTAAGTAATGTGCTGAGGATACCAGTAGGTTTTTTTTGGCATACATATTTTGATACTTGTGGAATAACATGGTTGCATACTGCCCATGACTTGTCCTAGAAACTTGGATTCAATCTAAATCATAGTGCTGGTATGGTTGTGTTTCTGTGCATGACTATAGTACCAGTAACTCTGTCAAGTACAAGACTTAAGGGTGGGGGGAGGGTGTCCAAAAAACCCTACTCTTCTCTCTGCTTAAGAAAAAGTCTTCTAAGAATGATTTACTAAACTTGGGACATAAGGATATTATAGTGCTGTATTACTGCTAATAGATACCTTACAATGCTTTTCTATAGATATAAAGTGTTAAATGAAGTGCTGTCCTGCTTGGGTATTGACTGAAGTGGGACACTTAAAGCATTTTAAAAATTTTCTTAAACTTTAAATTTTAAGTTTTCATTTTTTAAATGTTTCTGGTTTTTCAAACTACAAATTAAGTGAGTTAATGCTTAAAACTGAAATAAGCTGGATAGAACTGGAAATGCTGATTTCCAATTAACCTTTAGCTGAAGTAACTAATATTTTGGGATAGTGGAAAGCATAGATGCAAAGCAATTGGATAAATTTGAATGAGTACCTATTTACAAAGATACAAATGATCATTTGAGTATTACACCTTTTAATTAAGCTGTAAAGCCACCAGATACCCTTTACAAATTAGTAGTACGACTTTAAACATCTTTCTTAGTTACTTAGTGATATGATTTGATTCAGATTCTTAATAATTAAGTTCTATTGTAAGTTTGGGTAGGATAATACACTAGCTGCTAAGAAAGCAGCCAAACTGTCAGGATTTGCTGTGTACTTAAAGCTTGAGGTTTGTTTTTGTTTTGGTTTTGAGCCTGGTGGCTGATGTATTTTAACTTTGTGCTCCCTTTCTCGAAGCTTTTGTGACTGCAAAGGAAATTCCTTCCCAAATTGCTCTGAAAATTCAAGACTTAGCCTACACCCATTAGGTGCTTACATCTAGGCTGTGGGTTCTGTAGGCATTTGAGCATCTTGAAATTGGACCATGATGTGTTTTGGTTCAAAAGAAAATTAGTCATGGTTTTAGTGCCATTTGTGTTCAGCAGCAGCACATAATAAAATGCTTTGCTGAATCATGGATATCTCCATCTGTTTAAATAGTTTTTTTTTTTGAAGCTTAATTTGCCTCTGCATATTTAAAATCTTAGTCTTTACCCAAACCGCGTAGGTGTTTTTATTGAGGGCCCATGAGCATTTGCTGTAACAGTGATAGAATTTAACAAACAAAAGTAAAATTTAGAGTATTCTAAAATAATGAAGCCTCAAAGGCAAAATTTAGTAACAGCAGCATCAGCCAAGTGCAAAGTTATCTTGTAGGCTTGCTGCTGCTGTGTATCAACAGAGTAGGTGTGTGAAATTTTACATCTTCCAGCATTCAGTTCTAGCTAATGATCAAGCAGCACAATTGAGGGATCTGCTGGCCTTTGGGAGAGAAACAGGAATAGTTTTAACTGGAATGTATTCCCCAATGTCTGAGTATCTAATTAGTGTCTTAGTGTTAATGCTCTAAATGTCTATGTATACTAGAGGCATTAAGTATAAGATGTAGTAGATTTTTAATGCATTTGCATGTAAATATTACCTTTCTAATTTAACCTGAACTAAGTGTGTTGAGTTTACTTCACTGTATCATGAATTTCATAAGATATGTGCTATTTAACTTAGGCTGCGTGGCAAAAAATAGGAATTCTATGGGAAATAGTTAAATGAAAATGTTGCTTAAAATGTATTAAGCAGTTTACTCCTGGGGGGATAGCGATAAAGCCCTTACCAAATGCTGAATCTGTAACTTTGTAGATGCTTTTTGACTCTAATTTTCCGTAGGTTGCTAGTCCTGCTAATGTGCCTTTGTGAACAATTGTTTCTGGTTTACTTTTGTTTGAAGGAGCACTGAAAGTTTTAAGTTCAGCCCAGCTCCTCTTTCCTCAGCAAAAGACAAGCTGTAAGTCTGTTAAGCAAGATTTAGTGGTAGGCTTTAATTGTGAAGATGGAAAAAAACTTACATGTTAAATACTAAAAGTAATCCTAATCTGTGTTTATCTGTGGTAAATTTATCTGTGTTTATCAAAGTGGGATATCTTTCTAGTGGCTTTACCCTTATTATAGGAGTGCCCCAAAAGCACTTTGTCTGCTTGTATTGGAATTTCACAGCAGCATCTGCAGTCTGAATGCTGGCTTGTTTCTGAAGCTAAAGCTAGCCTGTCGAGTTGGTGACGGTGCTTTCTCAGTTGCTTCTCTTTTTCTTCACTGTGCTCCACTTAATCAAAGTGGATTCCTTACCACACAAATGCAGCCTCTGTAGCTACTGTTCTGGACTACAGTCTTTGGGTGCACGTGCCCTTGATGAGGTCTGGCCACACACCTTGGTTCTGCACATGGCTCTTCTGAGCGCTTGCCAGGCTGTGGGAGAGCAAGTCCAGGTTATGTGTAACTTTCCCTTCAGTTCTGCCAGTCTAATTGTTTGGCTAATGAAATCCATGTGTTTGAGCTAAAATCATTGTTCTCTATGCTGGATCTTGAATGTTTAAATGTGCAGGACTAGGGGAGTAATGATTGCTGGCAAGGGTCTAAAACAAGTAGCTGTGAGAAAACTGAGAATGGCAACCCTTAAACAGCATCTGCTGCAGCCAGAACAGTGTAATCCTGTCTTTGTGTAAGCCCTAAGATTCCACAGAATTTATACCACACTGCAGTTTCCACTTCGGCTCTACACTTCCTGTTGTGCCAGTGCAGCAGCTGGAGCCCTGAGAAGAACGGACATTAGAGATAGTCTGGTTTAAATACAACCTTCTTCCTTTCCTTTGGACATTGGAACCTGGGTCAGTTCCAAGTTTGTTTTTTTGTCTGAGCCTCAGATAATGTACTGGCACAGGCAAGTAGTGGAAAAAAGCAGCAGTGGGATTGTCAAACTGGCACTATGGCCAAAAAAAGTTGTTGCTTTGGGTAAGAACTGCGCTGTTTGGATGTGCTTAGGGAAAAATATCCCTTCCCCAGTAACTACTACTGTGCTTTAATTGAAGTGACACAATATAACTAAAACCACATTTTTTTTCCCCCTCAGTTTTTTCTCAGTCTTTTTCTTTCTGGCATGTTTTCCCTGCAAATTCCTAGACTTTTGTTTAGTAGGCTGAACCATAAACAAGTCATAGTTGTACGGTAGATGAGAAGTTCTTGTTTTCCTCCATTCCCGCAAATATTTTTGTGGCTCAGAAATGGAACAGCATTTGGAAGAGTGGAGTTCTGTTTCTGATCTTGAAGCAGAGATACACCAGGGTGCTATCTCCTTCCTCCTTTAGCATAAAAGGAAGGATGTAAAATTTTGAGCGTTATTAAAAGCAGCAGTGAAAATCTTTGCAAGTTGACTGAGATTGCATGCGACTTGTAGACATCAGCCCCAAGCAATGAGTTCTTGATGTTGCCGTTTTGCTTCAATACTGGAAGTTAAATTTTTGTTAACTTTATTTAGCTTTAGGCAAAGAAAATCCTGTGGTTGGCAAGCTGACTTTTCCATTGCTGTAAGAAAAATGTAAATTTTGTGGAGACTTAACTGAAGGCTTGGCAAAAGGATCCAAGTTGTCGTATACTAGAACTACATAAAAATACCATTGTAGTTCTCAGATTTAATGGACACTTATCAATCTTCTATTTTTCCTAAGACTCATACTGGCGTGTTAGTGAGCCTTATGCACAGTATAGTAGATAGCACCTTTTTTGGGTTTGCATATTATTTTGTATGCTTGTATGTGTAACATTGCCTTTGACAGAGACGGTTGTCTGCTCAGTGCTGGCTGACCTAGTTGGAAGAAGATGGTGTATATGAATGAAGAAAGTGCTGCAGCTGAGCACTGCAGGTTCTGCATAGGTGCAGGTTACTCTGTTGCATGCATCTGGTGCTCTCCAGGAATGGTTATGCTTGTCAGGTCTTGCAGACGTGCTCTAGAAAAAATTGCTATGGTCAGTGACTGTCATGGTTTTGGCTGGGATACAGTTAATTTTCTCTGTGGACGCTCACACAATGCTGTGTGGTTTTTTTTTGTTTGTTTTTTTGGATGAAAATAGTGGTGATGTTTTTGGTTGTTGCAGAGCAGTGCTCACACAGAGCCAAGGACTTTCCAGCTTCTCGTGCTGCCCTGCCAGCGAGGAGGCTGGGGGCGCGCAAGGAGCTGGGAGGGGACGCAGCCAGGGCAGGTGACCCAGACTGACCAAAGGGATGTCCCACACCATGTGGCATCAGCTCAGCCATAAAAGCTGGGGGAAAGAAGGAGGAAGGGGGGATGTTGGGAGTGATGGCGTTTGTCTTCCCAAGGAACCATTACACGTGATGAGCCCTGCTTTCCTGGCAGTGGCTGAACACCTGCCTGCCCATGGGAAGTAGTGAATGGATTCCTTGTTGTACTTTGCTTGTGCACGCGGCTTTTGCTTTACCCAGTAACCTGTCTGTATCTCAGCCCATGAGTTCTCACACTTTTACCTTTCTGGTTCTCTCCCCATCCCATCTGGGGAGAGTGAGCGGGTGGCTGTGTGGCACTGAGCTGCCTGCTCTGGCTAAACCACAACAGTGACATAAATGTTCAGGAGCTGTGTGTAAGATGGATTTACAGAGCAGCATAATGATGTTTAGAGGCTTTTCTTGTTTCTAATTCTGAACAATTTGCCTTTCTAACTGTTGCTATGTGCCAAGTTAATGTCTTCTTGAGATTCATGTGCTGTGGTGGAATAACATGCATGGTGGGATGCTGTAAATTATTGGCAGTCTTATCTCTCCGCTGGCCTTGCCTGTCCCACCATTATTTGGAGTTTATCAGCACAGAGTCTTTTGCAGGTTTATTTTGTAGTTGCAAAAGCACAATACAGAGGCAGCGTCACTTACAAATTTTTTGTTCTCAGTTGCGTGCTCACCTCTTTGAATCTGTTTAGGTCATGTGGTAAACCTGAGCATTGATGTGGTCTGTGTCAGGGGAAGGGGATAATTTTTGTGGAGTTTAACACTTTCAGTTTGCTGATCTTGTTTACAGCACAGCCTAAGCTGTTGTAGCTTTGGAGGAAGTTGGAAGAAACATATGTAGGAACTTAAGATGACTGTAGTGGAACTACTAGGGGAAGCAGTAAATAGCAGTTTTCTGTTTGAGTAGGGATGATAACTGAAAGCTTTCTGTTTCTCTTGCAGGTGAACAAGAATTTTGCAATTGATTTAATAGCAGAGCAGCCTGTGAGTGAAGTTGAAAGCAGAGTGATATCATGCGATGGTGGTGGTGGAGCTTTGGGACATCCTAAAGTGTACATAAACTTGGTAATATCTTGGTTCTTCATATAGCATGTTTTGTTTGTTAATTCTTGTCTGTAAGAACATCTACTCCTTGGCATGTTAGTTTAACAAAGTAAAAGAATAACCACTGAGAGGCTCATCTTATTTGGTGCCTGAAATAAAATATTTTTACCCAGAAGAGTTTGAGGGTTTCCATTTGAAGTTACCAGGAATTTCTGATTGTGATTTTGATTTGTTTGATGAGATCATAATTTTTCTTTTTTGAAAAAAGAAGTTAACTAAGTAATTTGAACAAGCAGTGCCATGTGAGCAAAAAAAAATATGCTTGCTGTGTCTGAAGGCACTTACTCTAACTATTTAAATGCCACCATGTAGACTAGTGATACATTTGCAATATTCTTATGATTATGCAGTTTGTCTTTGAATCCTGCAAGTGCAGGGAGGAAAAAAAGGGGGGTAGGGGCTGAACCTGTCTTTGGGAATCTTGGTAGTTCTGAAGATTGAAAGATTCCGTCATAGAGAATCAGTGAAAAATAAATCTTACCCTCCTATTTTCCCTGACAGTAGTGATACAGTTTCCAATGTATTCTTACTCTGGAGTGTAAGAATGTTGAGGCTACTGATGGACTTGGTAGAATCAATGATGATGACCAGTTGATCAGGTACAGTTTTGAGGCAGACCCTTACTGCAGATAACTTAGTCTTTGTTTACTCCCCTCAAATTTGACATTCACTTAATACCCAAGAGAGCGGTGGGAGAGAACTAGTGTCCTTTAGTGTCAGTGTTGTTGGGACTCAACTATAATCACAAGCATTTCCATTTTGAAGTGAGGCTGACTGGCCACACCTGGAGTATTGTGTCCAGTTCTGGGCTCCTCAGTACAGGAGGGACATGGAACTACTGGAGCGAGTTCAGAGGAGGGCTACTAAGATGATTAGAGGACTGGAGCACCTGTCGTATGAGGACAGGCTGAAAGAGCTGGGCCTGTTTAGCCTGGGAAAGAGAAGACTGAGGGGAGATCTCATTAATGTGTATAAACATCTGAGGGGAGGGTGTCGAGAGGATGGAGCCGGTCTCTTCTCAGTTGTGCCCAGTGACAGGATGAGAGGCAATGGGCACAAACTGAAACACAGGAGGTTCCGGCTCAGCATGAGGGGGCACTTCTTTACTGTGAGGGTGACAGAGCACTGGAACAGGTTGCCCAGAGAGGCTGTGGAGTCTCCTTCTCTGGAGATATTCAAAGCCCGCCTGGATGCCATCCTGCGCGACGTGCTCTAGGTGATCCTGCTTGGCAGGGGGGTTGGACTAGGTGATCTTCAGAGGTCCCTTCCAACCCTGCCCGTTCTGTGAACAAAGTAAGCATTTTATAACGATTCATTTTACATTCTTCAAAGTCAAATATTCTGATATTCTAATTCATAAAACTTAGAAAGCTTGTATTTGGTCTTATGAAGTTAACTTTGGTAGCACACTGCTGATCTGTTGACTTAATGCTGATCCCTTTGACCTGCATCACACTCTTCTTGGGGAATGCTTTAGTTTTTGTAACTTTTGAAATCTTTTTGTACTAACAATCAAATTACATGAGGTCTACAGTTTAATTCTTGAACGCTAATACCTGCAAACAGAGAGGATGGTATTAGATCAGCTTGTTTCCCCTGGGCATAATGCTTGAAATCCCAACTTTAGGGGGTTGGAGGGTAGTCTGGATTTTTTTTCACTTCTGTTCTTGTATTAAAGAAGGGAAACTGCAAGTTTACTTTGTTTTAGCACTGTGAGTAGTCATGTCGCTAAATAGCGGAAGATCCCATAGTGTCTATTTGTCTTGTCTTTTGGTCATGTTAAGGAGGACTACAACAATAGCTTGTAATCAGTCACACTTCTAAATTTTAATTATATATAAATTTCTATTTTTTGGAGAGAAGAATAAAAATAGAGGTTACTACTGTATTAAATTTTCTTCAAAATGTTTCCTTTCAGGATTTCTCTCAGAATCCTACTGAACTTTCCTCCTTCATGTAATTGTCAGCTTACATTACTGGCTGAAATTCCTATCTAGATATAACTTGAAAAGGACAAATCCTGTTCTGTATTAAAATAAATATGAAATCATATTTTCAGAACATTGGAACAGATATGACTGAATTGACTTAAGATGTCCAGTTTGGTGAGAGAATCCTTTATTGCTGAAAAGATATAATTTAGCATGACTTGGAAACTGTACTTTGAGATTACGCCTGGTAGTTAAAGAGTAGCAGCAGGGAATCTGCATGTGATACAGAAATCAAGTATGAACCTCTTACCATCTTCCAATGCTTCAAGTAACCATAAATTCTGTACTTAGCTGTGTTGATCCATTTTAAGATGGCACCTGTAAGTAAGAGAAACTTTGTAATATCTAAAAGCTTTGTAAAGTGAAACTAGCAGCTCTTGTGTCTTTATATTTTTGCAGGACAAAGATACAAAGACTGGAACATGTGGCTACTGTGGACTTCAGTTTAAACAGAAACATCACTGAAAGATTATCCCTGTGTGCTTGCAGATTTGTGTTAAGATGTTAATGTTTAACTATAAATAAACAATATATTTAAAAGCTCAAGATTAGCTTTTGTATTTCTAAACTATGGGAAGTCCAGTTTGTGCATTTTTAAAACCTATCTTTACAAGTATTGATGACTGAAATGGTATTGCAATATCTACTTTGTACTTATTTTTTGTTTTATTAAACAAGTGTCCTGCCTTGTTTGGCAGACTTCTTGTGGGCTCAAAAGTGGCATCTGGCTGCAGCAAAGGGTGGTTTGTAATGGGTAGATTTGTATTTTTTTTGAACACTGAATTTGATATAAATTATTGGGTGGTTGATTATCCTAAGTGTTTGTCTTTTGGTGTTTGACACTTAATTTGTTCATGGCCTGGTGTCTACATTGCTTAAAAAAGGAAGCACAAAGTTCTTTTATTCAGCATTGTAACGTTTGTAGGCATGCATCTCAGAAGCAAGATTATGATCCCTGAATTACGTAGTTACACTTCCTTTATTGTATAAAAGAAACAGTTTCCTAAAATGGTAATTGGTGTAAGCTGACACACATGAAAAGTGAGAGCATAGGCGTTTGTGCTCCGTTGGAGTGTAAATATCTGATTTTGCTTGGGTTTCATACCCTCAAAACTTCTTTAGGAATGGGTCTTGTCAGATGCAAGAAAGTAGGGATATTCCTCCATTGCAGGTAGCATCTCTTGCTCTATTAATATAGATGGGTAGGTGCTCAAGCTGTCGGACTGTAACCTCACAGGCTGTGTGAGGCGGGTTGAAAGACATCGTCTTGCTACCTTCTTGCCTAATTTAATTTATGTAGCATTCCGACGTGCAAGTGTGACTTTCAAACAAGGCATGTGCCTGGACAAGGAGGATCTGAGCTTTGGCCTTTGCTCCAGAAAGAGTTTTTATCTGTTGCTGGTAAGTGACTTTTTTTAAACACTTGTAATGGAACATGATCCCAGACAATAGTTGCTGCTTGGCTGAAGTTGAACAGGGCAGATTCTACTAAAGCTGCTGTTCATATTGCTTTAGTTAAATTGATGTAATGGTATCAAGTTGAATCAAATCATATGGGACTATAGCTACTAAACTTGCTTGTGTCAATTTATAGGTGCAATCAAGCTTAAGGGAAGGATTGAACTATTCTGTCTATAGAAGTTGTGAGTTTAGAGGCAATCACTACAATTTCTTATATGTATATGCACCCCTTTAACATTTCTTCCACCTGTGAGAGCTTAACCTCCCTTTCTGTATATTTTCTTCCTTCTTTTGCCCCTTTCCGTTACTGCTGGTTTCAGTGACTGTTAGACTAGCCTTCAGTTCATTCTTGGTAATGACCTAGACTTAAGAAACAATGAGTTATACATTGTTATACATGGTTGATACAGTTCTCTTATGTGCCATCATCTCTGCAAAGAGACCTGAGACACATGTTATGGTATGTGGCCATCTTCTTTGGGCCTTTGATTTTTCTTATGAATAATATATCTACTTGGATCACTACTGCTCATAATAAATTAACAATGTTTAAATTGGCAAGGCATCTGCTGAGGACCCTGACAAATCCCATCTCACTAGTCTCAGCTATGGAATGCTGTTCTTGTTCTCCCTGAAGTACTTGTCATACGTGGAGCTATTGATTGACACCGGGGAAGCAAAGGTGGTCTCTGCTTTGCTCTGGCAATCTTCACAGACAAACTCCAGACTTTGCTCCTCATTTCCTTTTGGCTAAGTTTTTGTATCTAGTTGTGAATGGCTGTTTGTATGAAGTCCTGCACTTTGAGTCCCACTGTCCGCATACCTGCAGAAGGGCCAGCCTTAATCTGCAGGAAAAAAGTGAGGAAAAGCAGAAATTCCTTTTCCCCATAATATTCAGTAGCTCTCTATCCTCTAATTAAAAAGTAACTAAAATTAAGTTACCAGCCATGTCCAGTAAGTTTATAAAAGCACAAAACACTACTATGTCTGACTGTAGCATAATATGCAAATGCTTCCTATAATTCTATGATTCAAAGAAGTTTCAAAAGAATCATAGAATATCCTGGGTTGGAAGGGACCCACAAGCATCATTGAGTCCAACTCCCAGCTCTGCACAGGACCACCGAAAAACCAGACCATGTGTCTGAGAGTGTTGTCCTAACACTTCCGGAACTCCGGGAGGCTCGGTGCCGTGACCCCTTCCCTGGGGAGCCTGGTGGAGCCCAGCCACCCTCTCAGTGAAGACCTTTTCCTAACACTCAGCCTGACCCTCCCCTGTCACAGCTCCATGCCATTCCCTTCGGTCCTGTCGCTGTCACCAGAGAGCAGAGATCAGCCCTGCCCCTCCGCTCCCCTCGTGAGGAAGCTGCAGGCCGCCATGAGGCCTCCCCTCAGCCTCCTCTTCTCTGGGCTGAACAATCCAAGTGATCTCAGCTGCTCCTCATACGTCTTGTCCTCCAGACCCTTCCCCATCCCTGTAGCCCTCCTTTGGATGCTCTCTGCTGTCCTTATACTGTGATGCCCAAAACGACACGCAGTACTTGAGGTGAGGCCGCACCAGTGCAGAGTGGAGCGTATGGCATCTGACTGTGCTCTGGAGGTTGCTCTTGTAACATGCTTCTCAAAATTAGCACACAGCATCCCTATACCTCCTACTTTCTGACCTGCCAGTAAAACCTGCACTTTTTATTTGATACTGTGCAAGTATTAGATAAAATACAGCATATCGTAATAGCAGTAGAAATGTTTAATTCTATAATAGCCACATTGTTGGCATTCTCTACCGTATTCTCTGCTATCGGTCTACACCGGTTTGAGAAGTAACTAAATTTTTCTGTGGTGGCTTCTGAGTTTGTTGCCTAAACTTAAAGCCAGGAATTCCTGTGAATTGCATCTATCAATTCAATCTTGTTAATGGAATGGATTGATCAGGGTAAAAATGACCCTGCATTCAACTTTTCATAAAGCTTATGGTCTAAATCATCATGTGTCTCCCTCTCCAGAGGTTCATTGGGACTTGTGTAACTAGGGAAGAACAGCAGTTTGTTTTCATAATCAGAAGCAATATAGCAGAACAAGAAAAGCAGAATTAAAAACGTGTATCCTTGCTGTATATGTCACTGATGTGGATGATCATACTTTCGCACGCTTTTCTTTTTGTCAGGCATTGTTTGGTGTTAGCAGCCTGTGCAACAAGATGCATTAGTCCATGCATGCCCAGGTGGTGACAGCTTTCACTCTAGGCTTTCCAGATCCCAAGTAATTTTCTACTGACTGATTGCAATGGGGGAGTTGCAAGTTGAACATGACTATCTTTTATCCATGCTGAAAGCAGCTCACAGAGCTCAGATGTGTTTGAGATATGGTGAATTTGACTGACAGTAACAGGAACTTATTTTTATGCACCTGAAAGTTATGCAGTCGTTATTAATTACTCCAGGTTTGCATTGCCATCCAATGACTTGATGCTCATTTTGCAATCCTAAATGCTTAGCATTCAGGTGTCAAAAATTGAGATGACAAAGCAAAAACTGCCATGTGGAAGAACAGATTATGGAAGAGTAACAGAAGAACCAAGAACGCAATCTCCCTGAAATGGAAATAATGTGATAGAATGCAGGGAACACTGCTTTTAAGCTTTTTTTTTAGGGGCTATTTGTTTCCCTTAGTGTGATGTCAATGCTGTGAGAATATGCATAACTGTATTTATCCATATATCTTCTGCTGATACTACATCCTGCCTCAGGAAGTCCTCCCCATCACCCTGCTGTGCATACATTTTTTTATTGCCATACTGGCAACTGTATGCCAGTACAAATGCTGTCAACGGCACTTTCTTGTGGAGATGTGATTTTAGTAAACACCAGAACTCAAGCAAAAAAATTCCTATCCCTAAGCAGTGTGAATCCAGTCATGAAATGAGAATGCAGTTAAACGTTACGGAATTTGTAAAACTGGCTATAGCTTTGTAGGTATTCCCACCCTTCTTAAACTTTCTGCTTTGGATATATTTTTTTCCTTTACATTTTTTAGCTTTTTCCTCTTTTCTCATTGCTGTCCTTTCCCATGTTTTCCGTTGCTTCCCCCCTCTGCCCCCTCCCTTTATACCTTTATTAAAAAGGACTAGATCTTTGACAACGCAATGGTTTACTTGTAATGAACCTGTCTCTCTGGAACAGCCTTTAATGCTTATCTGCTGCTAAATAAAACAGAGTGCCTAACTCAATAGCCTGTTCTTTCTGAAGGTCTATTGCTTGGTCTAAAGCATACATTGAAATGATCTAGGAAGGTGGTTGTTTGGCTAGATTTTCTTTTACTCTTATGTGGATCAAGAAAGCTAAAACTGTACTCACCATAGTGATTAATGATCAAGATGAAATCTCTATTTTAGACTAATTATGAATGTAGGAGAAATTTCCTGTTAGATCTTTGAGACTCTACAGTGTAGCAACCTGCCAAAGTATTGCATAAGCATTATTAGTCTTCACTTATGATTTGTCTTAACAGCAAGTCATTTCCATTTGTGTTAACTTTGTCTAAATATTAGTCTCTGACTTTGTTGTCATGAATAACTTTCAAAGATTGAAATTTGTTTTCTCTATTGGATATATTGGAGAAGGGGAAGAAATTAACTTAAAAGCCTGCATTAGTATATTTGCTTGGGACAATGATTTTTTTCAAAAGATGTAGTTAGGAACACAAAAATAAAATTTGCCTGATTTTTATGGCCATATATGCTTTTCTAAACTCTGATTTGTAGGGAAGAGTCACTTTCAAGAAAATCTGGAGTAAAGCAGTTGCTTGTTTCCAGGAAGAACTTGCACAAGATGCTTCTTCTCCCTCCTCTCTAGTCTTCAGTTGGTAGCAGACCTGTGATTTAATACCTAGGTAGACTTAGGGAAGTACCTTAATCTTTGGACTGTGCAATGCTCTTTGAAACTTTTCTGCTTCACAGATTATAAAACCTGGTTCTCATGCATCAGCTGCTGAAAGGAAATCTGAAATATTTTGGATGCTAAAAGTGGATTTGTAAACAAATTGGGGCACCAGTGACTGTAGCAGAACCTCAAATGGTGAAGTTGCTTTTAATTTTAAATTTTAAGATACTAGAATGCCATTGCCCTTGTGTAATGAAGGCAAATTGGAAGCACAGTGGTGTGATTGAAGAGTAGGATCTGCCTGACCTGATTTTAGTCTGGAGTGCTTGGATGTAAGGGAGGCTGAACACTGGAAATGAAAGGCTATCAGAAAGAAAAAGGTCTTCCGCAAACATATTCCATATGGCAAGGATTCCACTGATGGTCTGGGTAGCACAGGTCCATCTCTGAGGGGAGAGGGCCAGAACAGATCTGAAATGAGACACTGTAAGGGCAGAAGTTGGCAGAAGAATTGTAACAGTTGCCCTCTTATTTGGCTTCAGAGCTGTAAATCCCATCAGCTGTGGCCTCCTGTGAAGCTCTCTCTGGAGGAGCACATCTAGAGTGAGAACTGGACTTGCTCCAAGCTGTTAGTGCCAACTCTGAAAAACAAGCCAAGTGACATACAGAGGAGGGATAGGGGGGCTAAAGTCTGAATGTAGTCTCATTATTCACTTGTAAGCTTGATGGTCAGGAATAAGGCTACTGCCTGTCTACACTTAGGAAAAGATTCTTACCTAATATTGTTGATATTGATTTGTTGTGGTTTAGCCCTGACTGATAAATTTCCTTGATCTTATTATGAATCTTGTTTCTTCTACACAGATATGTTTCTGGAGGTATAAAATGCTTGGAATTGGTGCCTATGAGTTGGATGTGATGAAATCTGATATGTTCAGATCCAGTAGCCGAGTTTCCTAGATTCTGGAATGAGAGTTAAAGTTGGCTCTATTTATGCTTGAGGAGGAAGTGTTGCTTGAGGTTTTTAGGAAGGGTGGAGTATATGACCTGGCTGTTTTTATTCCCAGCAGCCATTGGCAGAAGGATTACTGACATCTTGTATGGAAGTATGTTGCGATGTAGTCTACAATTGTGGTATTTCAGTTATTAAGAATGGAGGTCAAGCCAGAACATGCACTT
The DNA here is from genome assembly GCA_013399475.1 of Chauna torquata. NCBI lineage: Eukaryota > Metazoa > Chordata > Aves > Anseriformes > Anhimidae > Chauna > Chauna torquata. The sequence continues at coordinate 171,074 of VXAL01018371.1, forward strand.
GAGTTTATTTTGCTTAGTCTATGCTCCTGGATGACCACTCTGTAGCCAGAGCAAAGGAGAAACATAGGGTCAGGAGAGAGAATGGTATTCATGTACAGCTGGGTATTGCTGTGATTTGTGGTCAGGTCTAGGATTAGAATATTTCCATAAAAACATTAGCTCAAATCTCATAATTTTGTGACCACTAAGTCAATATTACGAATTATTAGGAAAAGAATAGCGTGAAGCAGAAAACAGTTGTGCTGCCGTCTAAACTAAAGCTTTATCCCACACCTTGTATTTTTTTTCTGTACAGGTATGGTCCTTCTATTTAAAAAAAAAAAAAAAAGAATATTAGAATAGGAAACAGCTTAGAGGAGTACAAACCATCCATGCCTTTATCTTGTTTGTCTAGGAGGAAGGATGGACAGAGTAGTTTGGAATTCTTATAGCATGTTTACGGTTATGATAGAGGCCTACAAAATCCTGAACGGTAGGGAAAAAGTGGTTCAACTGTTTTAAAGTTTATACCACAGATACTTGTACAAATGATGAACTGATTCTTTTGGGACTATTTGGTCAGGTTAAAAAAAAAAAAAGGGGAGTTCTGTGGGGAAATGTTACTTGTTGGCTTAGAGTCAGACTGAAGGAAGCCACGTGAGTTAAAAACTTATCCCCATGTTCAGAGGACAGCTAGAAGAGCTATAAAATCAAGCAATACATATATTGTGAAAGGGTTGAAGAAAATGGAGAAAATAAAAGGGAAACAAGACCAATAGTGAGCATAATTAAGGTTAATAAGAAGCACTGAAATATTTTAGAGACAGGAAGGATCTTAACAGCTGTGTTGGTCTAATGTGAGAAGGATTTGGTAAAATTTAGTGACGCTGTAAGATACGAAAATTAAAAGGTGTATCTGTTATATTATGTAATTGTATAATAGGAAGACAAAATAATTTCCAGTAATGGATAATTAAGGCATTGCTTTTTTAATAGCTGCTAAATTTAGACACTTTTAAATTGGCGTGCCCAGATAATTAGATTCCACAGAGCTGTCCAATGAGACTCCTGGATCATTAATGCTGATTTTTGATAAGCTTTGAAATGTTGGAGAAAGACGACAAAAATGGCTAATGTGCCAACATTCAAAGATGGTAAAAGGCATGACCTGGATAATTACATGTCTGTCAGATTGACATCACTTCTGGGCAAAATAATAAGGGACCTAATTAATAATGAATTAAAGAAGTGTTGTATAATTAGTGCCAATCAACATGAGTTATAGGAAAACCATACCACATCAAGCTAGCTTGATATATTTTTGATGAAATTAGTAGTAGTGGTTGATAAAGCTAAAAGTGTTAATGTAATACCCTCTGATTTCTGTGAAGATTAGACTTGGTAGTATTCCATGATATTTTGATTCAGAAGTGGAAATCTTTGTAATCAACCAGCTTCACTTGCGTGGATTACATGTATTAAAGGGTAGCTAATTTCTGGGTGTGAAAATGTCAATATAAAATGAGAATCAGTGCTGAAATCCTTTCATTTCTCTTGGACTCTTGATGGCATCCTTTCTCAACCCTGTGGCACTTAGCTTCGTATCAGTGTCCTAAGACAACACGTAATAGCTGCTGGTGGTTTGAGGGTTGAAAAGCTGAAGGATTGCTAAGTAAGGCGGAGGATTCAGCAGTGACACTGCTCACTGCCACTTACTCAGCCAAAGCTGGCACAAAGCTGTATGTTTCAGTGTGATAAAATGTAAATGAAAAATAAAGTGCGGTCCGTATTTGTAGAAAAAGACGTATTTCTGTGAAGGGATGCATATAACAACCTGAGTTACGTTTCATCCTGGGTGAATAGCAGCCTTAATGACTTCAGGTAATAGGAAACATGGACTATTACATTTGTCTGGGGGTTTTTGTTAATCGTCAGATCCATATGAGTTTACGGTTCAATTCTGTCTTAAATAACTTGTGTGAGCTTTGCAGGAATAAATAGAGCTGTACTGAGTAGGCATACCTTTCTGAATTTGGCATGAGTTCATCTTTTACTTGGATGCTGTGTCCAGTTTGAGGTCTACGGTTCATTAATTATCATGGATAAATTAGAAAAAGTTCGTCGAAAGCCATGGCACTAATTACAAGAGTAGAAAATGTGTTGTCTAGTGAAAGATTTAACAAGCTTCATCTTTGCACTTCCTCATAAATGAGGTTAAGGGATGACTTGATCAGGGTCTACTAGTACACATGTCGGGAACAAAGCTTTGATAAAGGGGCCTTGAGTCTAGCTGAAAAAAAAAACAGAAAATCTAGCGTCTGGAAGACAGACGGGCAGATTCAGTCATGAGTATCACTTACCAAGGACTGCAAGATATGGCAGCATTGCTGATTCTATTTTTAATGTTGGTATTTTCTAAAACGTGTGTTAATTGAAACAGTGGTGGTACCTGGAAACCTCTAAGGACTGTTATAAAGATAATTAGATCATTGCAGTGGTCCATGCTCAATCAGTAGTAATTAAATATGTATTAGGCCAAAGAGACACTGGTTTTGTTGAATGTGGTGCTGTTAGAAATGTATTCCAGACCTTCTGAATAAGGCACAGGAAGGACTTGAACTTGGTTTTCCCACAAAAATACTCTAGTTGTCTGAGGGATGGTGACTTGAACTCTGCTTTTGCAAAAGAAAGACCAATGTCTCCTGATGTTTATCATTGACAAGGAACTGTCATCATCTGGTCAGTGCCTAACAAAGCCAGACAAGCTGAAATTAAAAAAAAAAAAAGTCAGAGCTTTAGGAGGTGAACAGTTAGAGGATTTCTCTCTGGTCTCACTTTCTCAGTTAAGACGACATATGTGAAACCTGCATTACTTCTTGGGATAAAAATCAGAAAGGATTGGATTCCATTTAAGTCCCAGTTTCCAAAGTTTCCTCTAATTTTGTTTTTGACAGTACTGCTTGTGTGTTGTTATTGCTATCATACCTGATACTGGAATAAGGGGACTTCTGCTTTTTCTAAGCTTTGCTTACCGTGTTGAATGGTACTCTGGATTACAATGTTTTCTCAGATTTTCTATGGTTTTGATGAAGTAGCTAGCGTTCAACATCTCCTTAAGTGTTGGATAGTAGCATCTTCCTCAAGAACAGTCTTGGAATGATTGATATTTATTCCAACTAACATAAATTAGAAATAATTGAATTGAGACATCTCAGGGGAAATAGTAGGGGAACCTGTACATGTTGGTGAAAGATCTATCCTTGTTAATGCTAAAAACAATTGGAAGTTTTAAGTAAGTTCAAAACAACAACAAAAAATCTTGATAGTGGTCTGTATTAGAGATAAAAGTGCCAGAAGTATTCAAAAAGAGAGGACTTTTTTTATTAAATATTTTATGATTGGAAAGGGTCTGATACATTTATACTAAGTGAAATATGTTCTATTCCAACAGTAAATGGAAAGGAAGTTGGACATCCTCCAGGTAAAGATGTTCAGACTTGCAGGACTGGATAAAAGGTATTAAACAGTTTTAAATACAATCGGCTCAGGAGTTTTCCATATCACTGATGTTGACCGATCTAACCTCTTGGAACACAGTCAAGTCTTCAGAAAACTGGAAGAGAGCTAATTTAAGGAGTAAATGGAATGGCTGTTGATGGCAGCAGCTTGCTGCTCTTTCTTATTGTCCTACTCCACTAGAAGAAAGAGTAATTAGCATCTGGTACTTTAGTTCTGTGAAGACTTTTATGTACCATATCCTATAACTTTTGTTTGCTGTTGATAAGATATGTAAAATGAGTTTTTTGTTTGTTTTTATTTGCTTGTTTTGGTGACTCAATACTCTGCGGTTCTTACACCTTAAAAGTATGATTAGCTGCAGGGAATATAATAGCATAGCATTAACCACATAGCTACCATGTGGAGAAATAGAGTAGCGGGGAGGGAATCCAGTTTATATACAAGGAAACACATTCATCTTCTTGGATCTCACGTAAGCTGGGACTTGGTTGTCCACTGCATCCTCTAGTTCCTTACTCATTGCTTTCCCAGGTACAGTTCCTATGCAGCGGGTTTGTTCTGTCCCTGAAGGTGTGACCTTGCATTTGGTTATAGGAAGTTTCATTGAGTTTAGATGGGCTCAGCTGTGTGGTACAGCTCACTCTGTAAGCAGTTCTATCCCTGTCATTTCTACTGCTCTACAAATACTTGCATAATGACTTATGGTTTTATATTTGTTTCCAGTTCTGGATAACAGTTTTACTTGGTGTCAGGCCTCACATGATGGGAAACATCCTAATTTGATAGGGATTTCCTCATTTGTAACAACTTCCTGAAATCTGGCTAACTATTTCTAGTTTCATCTAATAATAGAAACATAACAATAGTGTAAAACTTCCTGGTGTATCCAAAACATTTACTCTTACTGGCCTTATGTCTCTTACTTTCCCTATACTTTCCTGTTTTTATTTCAGTTACCATTATATACATTAATGATTTGTGTAGTTATTTGTGGCTATGATCTGTTACTCCTTCTCAAAGCAAGATTTTATCCAGAGTTCTTAGCTGACTGAATAGTACTGAATTTCAGAAGAAAAATATTTATTTTTCCTGTGATCATTTTCTTTTAAAATACTGGGACGTGTATTTGCAGAAGTGGGAGGAATCCCCAAACCAGGATTTTGTAATTCCTGACAAGTGAAAAGCCCTAATATTTTACAAGGGTTTTTCTAACATTCCTAGTAATATTTCTGTTTATCTAATGAATAAAAAAAATTGATTTCTCAAAGTTGCTATTGTTGTTCATTTTATTTGAAATTAATCACTTCCACATTTGAAGTTGTTCTTATGAACTATAACTTACTGTATCATTTTTGGAACAGAAAAAGTCATTTGGAAATAAAATGTGTGAATTGGGAAATCTGGTCTGCTGTGCTGTATCCATCCAAGTCAAAGAGGTAGAAGCATGTCAAACTTGCTGTCTTGAAATTACCTATGCTTCATCGAAGATAAGTGTTATGAATGACCTGATGATTTATGTGGACATAATCTAAGAAACGTTTTCTTCTCCTTTCAAAAGGGAAACAAATCTTCATACTTAATGCTCAAATTCTTGTGCTGCTAAAACAGATAAACATATTAACCTATGACTGTTTCTTGGCAGGTAGCTTATAGAAATTCCCTAAAATACTGATATCATTGTCCTATTTACTCATTTTGTATACCATCTTTTTTGATTTTTTTTACGTAAACTGATAAAAATCAGTATATTTGGAAGCTAGAAAGAAACTGATATATTATAAATCTAGTATATGATTTTTTTCTACATTTCTATAAAAAAAATCAAACGCCTTTTGCTTGCTTATTCATTTGGGTCATTTCATACAATTATGCATAAACATGTGATATGTAATGGTTTATCTTTCACTTTTTGAATTTATTTTGAATAACCCTAGTCTTTAAGTGTCTGGGAGCTCCATTAGCAAATTAATGTTAAATGAAGCAGGAACCTCCATTTGTAGTCAAGTGAAAATGGTGTGGAAATGTACATTGTGTAGAAGTATATTAGTCTGAAGCTTTTTGAAACTTCCATGGTTTTTGATGTTGATAGACTAGTTAAGCTTCTGTACATCTACCTTTGAAGAAAAAACCTTTTCTATTAATCATATCTGTGGACTTAAGAAAAAAATAAGTAACATGAGCTGTAGGAAATGCACACTTTATTTCATTTTACTCTCTATCATCTATAGATGATTTTGCTCTCTGGACTATTTCAGTTTTTTTCTGGTCCAAAGATTATCTAATGTAAAACAAATAACTTAAGGAAGCGTGAACTGAGTTCCTAAACTATTTCAGATCTAGCTGAGTGTCACAGTCTCTTCAGCGACAGTCTATCGACCTCTTACATGGTTTCATTCTGAGCGTGTGAATTTTTGCTGAGTTGGTTGGGTGATGGCAAAATGTTAACAGAAGAATGGGTAGAGCTGCTTCCTTATGGTATGAGTACTTTGTTACATCGGGTGTGCTTGGCAACACAAGGGCTGACAGCAAACTTGGATCATGTAAAGAGCCCTTGCACCAGAGCTTTGGTTTTTTGGCAAATATTGTAACAACTTGGCTGCTATTTCTGTTACTGTTAGGAAGGCTGAGGTAGAAACACTACCAATCTTCTCATCTTCCAAATGAGATCGTGTGGTTTTTAAAAAAAAAAAATAATAATTTTTTTTTCCTTTCCTTTTTGAGTAATTGATATCAATTAGAAGGTGGAACTGGAGTGCATATAACAAAACTATTATGAGTATAAGCTAATTGTGTTCTTAGTTTTTTATTAATCTAATTTTCACTTTCTGTATAGTGTCCACTTAGTAATATTAAAAAAATGGGGGTTTTCTGTATATGGAGATCAGTAAAATACTTCTACAAGCATATGGATCTAATTCCATGTTGGTAACTAAATTAAGATTTACAAGGCAAAAATGATACAGTGCTTCCTTCATTATGAAGGATGGGGAAAAGCCTTAATTCATTCGAGTAAAGGTTTGTATGGGTGTACTAGGGAGTATGGTAAAAGCTGGGAAACAAGACTACCCCCACCCCCAGTCATTTGCCTGTGAAGCCAAAGAAAGTCCCATTGTCAGCTCATCACTAGGGTACTATCTGAAGTGTTTCATGTATCATTCATTACAGCAGGTAGAGAAACACTGAAATGCAGTTCACTTCAGCAGTAAGCTCCTTTAGGACTGTTTAGTTAAGTGACTTAATGGCTTATTCTTAATGTTCATTTCTTTTATCATGAGACCTAGTAAATCAAAATGACCAAAAAAAAATTCAAATTCTTCTTGGCAGCAGGTCACCTGTGAAATATTTTCTGTCCAATTTGATTACTTCTGAATACAAAATGCAAAGAAAAATGTCTTTGATCCTAGAAGATATATACTGTAAGCCTTTCATATAACCAATCTGGCTTTTTACAATGGCAAAAAAGAAGAAAGTATTTGTAAATCATATAATCTGTACCTCATCAGCTCCATCTTAGCAGCACTTAAATCCTGACATAAGCCATTGATAAGTGACATAAAAGCAGAAGCAAAGGAGAATTAGAGGCAGTGGGACTCACTGGGGTGAATAAAGTAACAGGAGAAAAAAAGGGAGAGCTAGTAAGTATTGGAGGAAAAGAGCAGGACTCAGGGGCAGCAAGTTTTTGGTCAAAACTTAGGTCTAAGTTTTTTGTCTCATTTTTTTCATAATATAGGAAATATCCATAGATATTACATGAAGGAATTTTTAGAAAATATTCAATGCCAGGTACAAATAGAGGAACTTGCGAACTCCATTTAAAAAAAAAATGCCTCAACTGCCTTAGAAGGATAATTGCATTCATTCCCCATACATCTTTTAAATTGCGTTACCGGGAAAGATAAATGAACAGTCAAAATGAACATTTTATGTAAATAGCAGTTGCCTAGGAAAAAAAATCCTTTCTCAGGTAAATTGCAATTACGTGCAAATATGGAGAAAGTGGCAAGTTCAAGGATAGTGGTGTCTTGCGCCTCTGATCAAGGAAATCAGATTACTAGTCCCTCTCTGTAAGACTCTAGTATAACTGTGTGCACCAAAACTCACTAAATAGAAGTCTGACAAAAGAAAGTAAATGCAGGTAAAATTGTGTATGGTAAAATATGTAAGGTGAGAACAGCAAATATGTTAAGCTGCTAATTTCTACCTTCTGTTTTTTATTAGCCAAGCAAGATAAAATCTATTTATTAGCATTTTGTGGTCTTCTTGTTAAGAGTAATAAATGGGAGAGGCACCAAGCAGCAGCTAGAGGCAGAGCAGGAGATCCCGTGGTATTTCTCAGATCTGATCCAGTTCCTGACTGTAAGACTACTGCTCTCCTCTCCTATTGCTCTCCCTTAAGACACAAAACACCTTTACATGATACCAAAGGAAGCATTTTATATTAAAAAAGAGGGAAAAAAAAATTGCTGTGAATTTGCTTTGAAGCAGGTCCTCAGAGCCTATACTTTTTAGTCCACTACCATCTATTTTAAATTAGCTACTTTTTTTTTATAATGAAAGCTTGAGGAGAAATCTTTGAATTTGTGAAAAAAATACTTCTGTCACCATTAACAAAAGGCTTGCTTTTTAAAATTTTTTGATGTTTGGCAGGAAAATAATTTATGGTGTCAGAGAATGAGCAACGAGGGACCTTTTGCCGCTCTTGCAAACACGTGCTCAGATTTGGTGACTTTGTGAATCCAAGGGATATTGTTTTTTGCAGTGGGCATGTAATTATTGAATGCAATGTTGCTCAGTCCTTCTACTGGAGCAGGCAATATTGGTCCATGGTCAAAACAGAATTTTAGCTAAACTGTGATATGAATATGATTAAAATAAAATTTTGACCTAGAAGAACATGTGGTGGTCTTGGAGAGAAATAACGGTTTCATATCTTCTGCTTGCTGGTATTGTTAGCACGTGGACATCCCAGCGTGAACTAGTCTTGTAGATCAGATATTTTTCCCAGCTGGGGCAGCATCCAAAAATTCCCCACACATGGTCAGACAGCACTGTGGATTGAACAGGTGAGAAACGTCAAATCTGTCACTCAGTTGTTAGTGCACTAAGTGGGAAGAAGAAGATGATGATTGTGTGGAGATCTATTACAATCTCATGGCTGTCTTTCTTAGCTTGCTTTAAGCATATTGTGTGTAACAATGCTCGCAGCATTATCAACAGTGATGTATAGCCTTACAGATAAGGGGGAAGAAATGAGATAACTGGCCTGTTAAGGGAGGAAGTTAACATGATGAGATGTTGGCAAAACCATATGGATTGTTTTGGATTTTTTTAATCACCTCACCATATGCAGTTGAGCCACATTTAATATTTCCAGGGACTGCAGCAAAGAGGGTTCAAATGTAATTCCTTAAGTTGTCTTTTTGTTGTTGTTAAAAAGTAAATGCAGAGACATTTTTCAATCCTTTAGGACCTCTCTTGGCCTTTGAGTTCCCAGGAAAATTGCAAATGTTTTGGGGATTGCTTTGGTCAGTTCCTAAGGTGAAAGTCCTTAGAACGTGCTGACTTCACCCTATCTATTTCCTTTACAAAGGACTTAGAATATAGAAAGAACAGATTATAACTTGAGACTGGCCTTAAAAAGGAGACAGAAACACATTAAATATGTGGTCACTTTTTTTTTTGCTTGATTCTTCACAAAAAAAGAAGAGTAGCTTCTTCAGACTTGTGTTCTCTGCTAGATACTGCTTCTCTTACCTATTAGTGAGCCTAAACATCCTTTTATTGTTTCAGTATAGCTATAAACTGATTGTTGTTCTTAACGTCTGTTGCTAACAGTCTTGCTTTATGCCTTATCGTTCTGATATTCTTGACATGCTTATGCTGTTGCTCTATATTTATTTCTCATTATGTGCCACTAGAAACACATCCTCTGTAAATACTTTTATGGGCCAGACATATCTGTAATTGCTGTATCTGTACCAAAATCTCTTACTGAGATCTTCATGCAAAGTCGCCATGCTTGCTCAGGCATAAAATGTTTCTTGTAGACTTCTTCCAATGCTTTCTTATTCTCAAAGCATTTTGAAACCAATATTGGTTCCAACCTCATACTCTAACCTGCCCTCATGTAGTTTACCTGGTTTAGGTGAAATAAAATATAATTGCATGGCCTCTTACAGATATGCTCATCGAAAGATGTATCATCTAAACAGCAGTCATGCTGGCTTTAATCTTCTCCATGTGTAGGTGTTGTGTTGGTTTCACACCAGTAGGTAGCTCAGCACCACCACACTCAATCCCCCTTCTCAGAAGGACAGGAGGAGAAAATATGATGGAAAAATCGCTTTGGGGTTGAGATAAGGACAGGGGGATCACTCATCAATTACTCTCACAGGTGAAACAGACTCAGCATAGGGAGTTTAATATAATTCATTGCCTACTGCTAGCAGACTAGAGCAGAGAGAACTAAAAGCAACTGAAAAACACCTTCCCCCAGTCCACCCTTTCCAACCTCCTCCCCCTGAGCAGCACAGGGGAATGGGGAATGGGGGTTGCAGTCAGTCCATAACACTTGATCTCTGCTGCTCCTTCATGGTTACTCTCCTCCTCTGCTCCAGCATGGGGTCCCTCCCTTGGGATGCCCTCCTTCCTAAACTGATCCTGTGTGGGCTTCCCACAGGCTGCAGCACTTCAAGAGCTGCTCCAACATGGGTCCGTACCACAGGGTCCATCCTTCAGGAGCAAATTGCTCCAGCACAGGTCCCCCACAAGTGGCAGCTCCCACCAGATCACCTGCTCCTGCGGGGGCTCCTCTCCATGGGCTGCAGCTCTGGCCTGGAGTCTGCTCCTGCGGGGGCTCTCCATGGGCTGCAGCCTCCTTCAGGCCACATCCACCTGCTCCACTGTGGGCTTCTCCACGGGTTGCAGCATGGAGATCTGCTCTGCCATGGGATGCCATGAGCTGCAAGGGGACAGCCTGCTCCACCATGGTCCTCTCCATGAGCTGCAGGGGAACTTCTGCTCCAGAGCCTGGAGCACCTCCTGCCCTCCTCCTCTGGCCTTGGTGTCTGCAGGGCTGTTTCTCTCTGTTTTCTTGCTCCTCTCTCCCAGCTGCTGTGGCACAGCAGTTTTTTCCTTTCTTAAATCTGTTCTCAAACAGGTGCAACCAGCATCACTCACTGGCTCGGCTCTGGCCAGCAGTGGGTCCCTTTTGGAGCCAGCTGGAGCTGGCTCTTATCTGACATGGGGCAGCTTCTGGAATCTTCTCACAGAAGTCACCCCTGCAGCCCCCTGCTACCAAAACCTTGCCACATAAACCCAATACTGGTGTTAAGGTTGGTCTGTGCCAGACACAGCTGGCTGTATGACAGACCCACAACAGGACACAGCTGAGTCCATCGGCCATTTGCACTTTGGGGAAAACATACTTGAGAGAGGGCAGAAAAGCTGGAGTGAAGTAGAAGAGTAGATACTAGAGAGAGTAGAAGGGAATAAGAAAACAAATGAGGGAGCAAATGCCAGAAGGAGGTGCCCTGTGTTGGAGCAGGTACATCTCAGAGGAGACTGTGGCTTATGGAGTACCAATGCTGGATTGTAGCAAATGCATAAGAATGAAGGAGCAGTGGAAGAAAAAGTAAGAAACAAGGAGTGACAGAGAGAAACTGCTAGCCCAACAACGCTGGTGGAGCTTGCTGCCACTTTGAAGAGGTTGAGTGTAGCCTGCAGAGATAACAAGGAGGGGGAGGAAGTGTCTGGAGTGAAGGAGAGAAGCTGAGCCAGGGAGTGGGGGAGAAAGGGTGGTTTAATGCTTGTTGTCTTTGTTTCCCTATCCCCCAACCAATGTTTAAATATTTATGTTAACTGGAAATCAGTTAAGTTCTCCAAGTCTAGTCTATTTGGTTCATGACAGTAATTGCTGATTTCCCAGCCTTTATTTTGACCCATGAGCTTTCACTCTCCTATTCTTCCTATTCTCTCCTCTGTCCTGCTGGGGTGGGGAGTGAATGAGAGGCTGTGTGGGTGCTTGGCTGCTAGCCAGGGCCAACACACCACACCATGTAAAGCCTCTTGCTCTTACATTCACAGAAGTTCATTGAGGAGCACAACAGTATACTTACCCCTTTATCCATTCTCTTGCTTTATCTGACAGGCAAAATTTGTGAACATGTACTATACCATTGTTGTGGGTTAAGCCTGTTGGCAGCTAAGTACCACACAGCTGCTTGCTCATTCCCTCCCTGCCAGTCAACTGGATGGGGAAAGATGTAAGAAGAGTAAAAGCTAGAAAATCCTGTGATTTCAGATTAAATAATAATAATAATAATGATAACAATTGTTCAATAAGTGAAGAGGAAGCAGAAGAAGAGAGAGAAAACAAAGCAAGTGATGCAAAGGCAATCACTCAGCACCTTCCACACCAGCCCTGCCAGCTCCTGAGCAAAAGATGGCTGACATTTGTAAACACCCTCCTCTGATTTTATTGCTGAGCATGGCTTTATATGGCACAGGATATCTCTTTAGTTAGTTTGGGTCATCTGCCTGGTTGTATCCACTCCCAACCTCTTGCAAACAGAAGGTCTTCACACTGTGCGACAACAGCTAAAACATTGCTGTGCTATCAGCACTGTTTTGGTCACAGCCGAGTGCAAAATGGTTCACAGAGAAGCCTAGTTAATGAGGCGAGGAACCTTGGCAGTCTAACACCAGGTAAGTGTTACTGAAGCACTTGCATGCTGCTCTGCTCCTTTGGACAGTCCATGGTTCTACAGCTTGGATGCTCAGCACCTGGTTTGGAGAATGTTTGTGCATGCTTACGTTTACCCAGGCAAAATAATATACTGAAGAGCTGGCATTAATCCCTATTCCAACTTTGTGCTTCCCTCTGGACTTGAGGGGAGCTGGTAATTAATTCCTCTTGTAAAAGCACCAATGAGGGGCTGTTACTGCAACTCCTCCTTGGAGCAGCTGTGTAAGTATTTCCATGTTTGCATACCACAAGACAGCAATTATTATTTTTTTAAAATCAGCTTATGAGATTTATCTCTATCAAGACCCCCATTTGCTGTTTTTCCATCTTCCTTTCTTATACTCTGGTCGCTCTCTTCACATTAATCTTTGTGTACACTGGGAGCACCTATACAATAGCTGCTGTGCAAAAGTGAAGGGGTTCCTTGCTGGTTCAAAACAAGCACAGGTTATGCACACTTCTCTAATTCTACTTGGGCAATGGCAACGGGGGAGATTAGGAGATCGGGTCTATACAGAATACTTGTGCATGCAGCTGATGATAAACAAGTTATATTTCATTCCTGCTGGCTGCTTCATTTCTTTAACACATCTCACAGGCTCCTCCAGTCTTGAAGAAAGCATCTTTGTTTTTACATTTCATTCCACTCTTCTCACTCCAGGATTTACAGATAAAGGAAAGTGCTATCAGGCAGTTACTGTGTTAGCCTTTGCTAGATTTTAAAAGGAGAACTTGATGCATCAAGATTGAGTGTATAGCACAGGCTTCCACCGTTATTCTCACTCAAATTAAATTCATAGTTTTGCTACTGGTCCTTGCGGCTATTCCTGAAGCTGAGTTTTCTATAGCTAATCTGTTGCAGTGACTACTAGCCACTATTACTGCAATTATCCTTTTGGCATAGAGCAAATCCTTAGTTATGATGGTGGTCAATCTGGGTGACACATTGTTGAAGTAATAAGATGAATCCCCTTCAGTGACTCCTATAGCTGGTTGTTCGTAAATTTGACAAATTGTAATAATTTGAGGTGAAATTCTTCTGGTGAAACAGGAATGCCATATTACTTTTGCACTGACCAGGAACAAATTCTTGTATACAACTATTACACAGTGTTTCTGATAAGTTTCCATGCTTTAAGGGTTTTTTTTTTAATGAGGGATTGGGGCAGCTGCACAAGCATGACAACATATTTGAGATATAATTTAATTTGCTGTTGTCAGTTCCAAGTGGGCCTAGAAGGAAAACTGAAAAAAACAAAACTGTCAGAAAAAGGACACTAGGC
>VXAL01018372.1:0-27169 GCA_013399475.1 Chauna torquata
TTCTGTGATTCTGTGATATCACCAAAAATGTGTGTGTGCATGCACAAAGTTATTTTCCTTCTAAGAGACTTCTTCAGAAAGAGCTTTCTATAGCACTTCTAGCACTGGTTTTTCATTTGAAGCCCAGTTCATGCCTAGTTAAGGGAAGTTGAATATGCTGTCAATCTGGTTGGATGTATAGGCAATGTAAAAGGGAAATGTAGGGGTGTGTTTCTTCTGCTCCTTCCCCCCAAGGAGTGCAATGTACTAAAAAGAGGCAGAAGGAAGCAATGCTAGAGGCTCCTAATTACCATATTGACTGATGAAAAACGCATTCAGGGACCAAACTGGAAGAAATGGTCATGTCTCCTTGCAACCCATCTGAGATAATGTAGTTTGCTCACTCAGAGATGTATTCTGTAGTCTAGTCCAGAATTAATATTTTTGGAAAAATACGGCTGTATAGACAGTATTTCTGATGTTAGAGAAGACTGGTAAAGATGTGGTCTTTTTTTCCTTGATGTATCAGATGAGTTTTGTGTCTGGGACAGACTCTCAGCCTTCCTTAAAAGGGAAAAAAGAACCCCACTGATAGTCCCTATAAGAAAAGGAAAATATAAGTCACGAACCATAAAGAACGAAAGACTAAAGAGTTGAAAGGAATCTGAATTTATTTTTGTCATTACCAGTAATAATAATCTCATGACTGGGAGGAAAATAAGGAAGACCTATATGGAATTTTCACTATATATATATATATATATATTTTTTATTGGCAGTATCACTGTCTCTGTCACTTGTCATTTGGCTGAAATCACAGGCAGCTTTTGCCAAAAAGCTGAGACTATGCAAAGCCTAGTTTTCTCCAGTAACTGGAATTGTTTCTGTTGCTGTTGGGAAGGAAATTCTTCAGAGGTCTGCTTCATATATGTGGCTGTGCTGAGTAGCTTTACTGTAGCACAGCAGTGTCACAGGAGCATGCTGATTGATTTTGCTCAGACATGGTTACAGATTGTCTGGTTTTAATTTTAAGGGAGATGCAACTGCTTAGTGCACAGATCAGAGAGGAAAAACTTGTCATCTTCCTATTGGAAATAATAAATGTAGCTAGATGAGATTCATATAAACTTCTAAACAAATGTGTATTTGTATATGGTTTTTTTTTTTTTTTGACTTAACTAAGAGGAGTCTTCTATCAAACACGTGCAGTTGTGGAGCTGGCTGCTCTACAGCTAGAAGTCTCTGAGATGGCATTTGTGCATGCTTTATGGACAAATTGTATCGTTCAGTGAAATACTAGCTCTTGGCTTGTCTTACAGAGATAATACGATATACCAGCCCAGTGGAAAACTGAAGATAGATGGCTTTGGAGTTATTCCGACTTTAACACACTTTTTGGGACAATTGCTCACATACCTGCTAATGGTTTTTTTCCATCCCACTCTGATGAGTATTTCAGTATTGCTGTCAAAACACTTAAGCTGCCTTTGCTCACAGCCTCTTATTCCTGTCCTGCTTTGTCTGAAGAGTTACACCAATACAATCTGGACTGGAAAACTGGTCTAGATTATTAAAAGTGACAATAAAGGCTACTTTTAATACAATATTCCTTAACCCAGTTCAGCTCCCTCATTGATTGGCTCACCATGTTGCCCCAGCAAGCAGTTACACAAGCACAACAGCCTGGATAAATGGAAAACAAATTTTTTCAGATGTGCACACTACTAAGCTAGTAGGTCTTTGCTAAATAAATTAGTCCTTTTCCACCCTTCCCTGCTACTGGCTGCGTAGTCTCTCCTCTCTCTTTTGGTCATCTCAACCTTTGGTCAGCTCCAGTGCTCATCTGACTCCTTAGTGAGCCAATTCAGTTTGCTAATCTGGAAGAAATAAGCCAGCCAATGGAGGGAGGAAAATAAATTTTGTTTTTGACAGCACTGGGCTGTTAGGCTCAGCCATTCCTGTGAATCTTCACCTGGAAGCATAGAGTACTTAAACTGACATTGCTGCCAACATCAATTAATGTCCAACAGGGGTTTTGTGCAATCTTCATTTCTTACTGCTTCTGTAGTGTTGGGAGCATGTGACCATTGTCTGTGAGCCAGAAATCCAGAACAGTATATAAAAATCAGGTAATCTTGTTATTCCACTGTGGAGATGGTAATGACAGGAGATGAACCATTGACGATCACACCTTTGTGGGGGAAAGAGGTGAGAGTTGCTGCTGCCTGTGCTCCCCTCATCCTAAATGCCTTTTCTCCGGGGTTGTTTTTCTTACTTCACCTGTGCTTAAGAATATTAGCATTTAAATGACCCCAGTTAAGTGTTGATATCAAACACCTTATTGACAGGAACAAGGGAGAAGAGAGGAGACGGTATTATTGACTTTGATTTGGCAACCATTTTTGTAAAATGTGATTAAAAAGAGTAATTCTACAGTGGGTTTATGTTTCCAAATATTCTTTAGAGTACTAAGTGGTAGATAAAACTCACCAATTCCTCTGTTTTTTTTTTTTAATTCCATATGGAAGTGTAGTATTGGAGGAAACAGCGAAAATTAGGAAAAAAACTTAAAATCTCTGCTTCTGCAGCTTTTCCAGAGTGTTTTTGTCTCGAGCTGTGGTGGCTGTGGGATATTGTGGCGGCTGTGAGGAGTGGGAGTGCTGCTGCACTCATTAATAGTCATTTTGCAGATTTCATCCAAATAATACATTTCAACCCCTGGCCGCAATGTTTCTGAGACTTCGTTTATGTGATAGCCACACCTAATATGGACAGAATCAAGAAATGCGTTTGTGTATTTTGCAATGTGTATTTGTCTTGTCATGATTCCTAAGCACTGCCTATTATCCAGAACTGGGGCTATCCTTGCATTTGCCTGAAAAGTGGTAGGCAAATACAGATTTAATGTGGTTAGCAGGTTCTTCATCCATCATTCAGTCAGTTTTTTGTTATGTACAGGAGGAAGTTCTTGTGCACATTGTCTACCTTTGCTAATAGAGGCCCTCACCAGGGCCATACCAAATGGAAAGCTTTTATCCTCAGTGGTGTTTTTATCCTGCTCTGCATGTGTTTAAACAGTGCAGACTCAGAAACATGGGTTGCAGTGAGTGATGGGGCTGCTTTAGCTCTTTGCATTGCTAACTCCAGCGGGTCTGCACTGGCTACCTCAGTGACGCAAAATTTTTAGTAGTTTTCCCCAGTTCAGACAAGCGTTTATTGTGCAGTGCGTGTTACCTCAGCTGTGATTAAGCTTCAGGGATCTTTGGTCATTGTACAGCAATTTTTGCATGTGAACAGGGAGGAGTTGACCCAGTCAGGTCCTTCCTAAGCTGGTCTCTGCTGGAAGCTGCTCTTGACACAACCTACAGTGCACTTTGAGCAAGTATTAGGTCTGTATGGCATGGGGAGGTCCAAAGGGAACTGCTGCTCCTTGGGGTTCAGCCAGAAATGTATCATAAAGTTCCTTTGAGGCCAAACAAGGAACATATGGTAGCAAAATGTCTACACTAGTAACTTGCCATTAATGTTTATTTTGCATTGTTGGCATTTGTTTTGTGATATCTCCCTGTATTAAAATTTGTCTGTTTTTATGGCTTTCACCAATATAGTATCTGAACCTTTCACAAACACTAGTTAATTTGTGTAATAAATACATAATGTTTGTGTTTGGCCATGGTTTTATTCCACTCTGTGCAAGTACAATTGAGGGACAGCTTCTAAAAAAAAAAAAAAAAAAAAGATAAATATAGGTATCTAGCTAATTACAGTGTCTAGATCACTAAGATTTTCAGCATTTTTGACCACGCCTGTGGTAACTCACCCAGGAAGTGTTTTACAGAACTGTCTGGTTGCTGCCACAGTCAGCCCTCCAGGAGAAACCACAGTTATGTATATATAGAAAGAGGAAAACTGATGGAGATGGTAGGCTGTGCTTGTTCCTTTTCAGGATGACTTGCTGGAAGAGTTGGCTTGATTACTCCTTGAGCGTCAACTTGAATGTGGTCTGTGGGTGAACATGGGCAGTATCCCTGTCAATACCAGGTTCTCCTCTTACAGGCTTTTGGTTTGATGATGGGATGAAAATAGCATGCGCTCTTTGGATAACAGCCTCCACCTGTTCAGTGGTGGAAGAAGTGCATCTGTAGCCATCCTGTACAATGTTGCTGCAACATTTGATGTTGTTGATTGATTGCTGCTCTTGTCACACGCAACAGAGCAACAGAGATTAATAGAAATTGTTTACTCTAATATGATAGTTATTTTTCCTCTCAAGTCAAAATTTGCTTTGTGTTGCTTCATCAGAAAAGATCTATACAATTTAATTTTCTCAATATTTTTCAAAAGTTATGTTTTCTTTTATATTGCATATCTTCTGACCTCAAGTTAACTAATTGCCAGTTAACTCAAAGTGGATAAGGGTGCAAATTCTAAGAAAAGTCATTGTCTAAATGTTTTGTTCTGTGATTAAGGTATTTGTTCTTTAATCCCTGGGTTTAGTCATGGAGAAAATGCAGTTGATTATAGCCTGTGAAAAATCTCTGGCTAAACTGAGCCTGCCTTTTGAAGTGCTACCAGTATACAGCCACCACTCTTTTTGCTCTTTGTTGTCAGAGAGACACAGTACCAGTTTCAAATTTACTTGCTGCTTAGCTCAGAAGGATGCTATGAAGTTTTGCTGGCATGTGCTGCTTAAAGTTGTTTGGATCCACGTACATTTGGGAGCTGACAAAATGCATTTGTGGTGTTGGTTGTTCTTGTTACGATGTAGCAGTCTCCTGCCTCAAGGAAGCACTGTTAGCAGAAGCACGGAAAGGACCTACTGCTGAAGTTGGGCTCCCCTGTTGTAGGAAATGCTTTGAGCTTTTCTGCTACTAAAAGCATATTAAGGGTAACTTTCTCCCATTCTTATGGCTGTCTGATCCTCAGGATGCTTTTTGTTTGCTCATTGCTGCTGGCTATGCAGGTAGCTGCGGCAGCAGGAAAAAAAAAAAAAAAACTAAGCCACAAAATCCAGTCATTTTTCTAATTTGAGCTAGGCTATAGCCCATTCTGTGCATGGATACGTGGTAACCTGTTCCATCATTATCTTCAGGCGTGAATATTTCAGCTCACAGCTAGCAATGAATGATTTCAAATTGCTGTCCCTGTGATGTGGTCTTTGTGTTTTGTCCACTGGTGGTTACACAAGCCAGCCCAAAAGCTGCCTTCCCCGAGGCTGGTCCTTCTTCTTAAAAAGCCTCTACATAAATTCAAGCAGTCTAAATAGAAAGCACAACATTGCTTATGCATAAAAAAGAATGGAAAATGCAAGGTAGGAGGAGTTACTGCTGCACCAAAAGAAAATAATCTCATCAAGTTCTGGGAGAGCAAGTTGAATCAACAGCTGGAGAGACTGGAGACTTTGAGCTGTTGTGGGCTGAATGGCAAGTGCAAAGGGGAAGACCTGGGAAGAAGGGGACAGGGAGGAAGGAGGGAACTCCTTGTTCCTTTTGGGCGCTAGTCTGCCCAGGAGCTGCAGCCAAACCTCTGAAAGAAATCTGTGAAACAGATTTAGGGGACACAAGAAGGGGCTAAATAGGAGACTTTTTTTTTCTTGGTTTAAGTGATGTTTTAAAAATAAGTTAGTTACTTGTGTTGGATGTCATTTTTACCATTGATTGTCTCTTTATTTCAGTTTGCTTAGTAGCATAATCAGCAGTTCTGAAGCCAATTATTAGCAGGAGGATGACTTGCAAACTGTGATTAGTGGACTACAGCTTTCAGATGCACTCCCCCACCCAGTATTTGGCTTCCAGTCTCCTGAGTATATATGATGCCATAGCTTCTTGTTCACTGAGGGTGCACAGCACTGTATCTCAGAAAAAAAACAGGAAATGTCTAAATAAAAAACTTTTAACTGGGGTACATTAAACCTCTTGCCACAACTAGGAACCAAGCGTTTTGGAAGCTACTAGGAAAGTGACAGCATCATGCTGAAAGTTAGATGTTTTGGATGGCAGCAGGCTCACCTACACAGTAAGTTATATTTTTTGAAGGAGGTAATTGTCATTCTCAAGTGGGTTGATCCAGCACTTTGGGTCTAGGCATGTCCATCAGTCTGTGAATTTAATGGCAACAAAGATAGCGGGTGAGTTTACACACTTTGATGGAATAAGACTGCTGCACTGTAGATTTGTGTCATGGAGCTGGCGTGAGCTGTTTTTGAGCTGTTGAGTAGATGCAACTCTGTGGTTGAAAAGCCAAGGTAAATTCTTTTGTCTGCCTTTGAAGTCAATGGAAAAATTGTCACTGATTTCAGAAGACCAGGATTTTGGTCTGTGTTGGTTCTCGCTACACAACAACTTTCAGCCATGCTGACAACTCTTGACGTCAGTATTAGTGATGGAGACTGAAGTAAATAAATTTGTTAGACAACTGACTATATATAGAAATGAGACAAAAAATGCTTAATTTGTAAACCTTTATTCTTTTGTACCAAAGATGTCTTTTATACAAATACTTAAATAGTCTAGGATGCCTAGGAATGCTTTAATGGTTAAGAGAAACAGATTTTAGAGAAATGTTTAATGTTTTTAGCCTATTAACTGTCTATTCTCTTTTACTTTTTCGTTAACAAGAAATATTCTGAACAAATATTTGAAATTAATTTTGAATGTGCTTTCCTTTAACAGATATTGAACTGTTTCTGTTCACAGCAAATTTAGTAATTTACTGCCTTCTACTGCGTGTCTGTCTTTTGAATTTTATGAATTAAGTGTGTGTGTGTGTATGCACGCGCGCATAGGTAAATAGCGTACAGATGTTTTAAAGTGTGTCTCCTCACATGCAAGTTTTAATTTTACAGACGATATCAGAAATTGCAGAAGATAATGAAGCCCTGGTAAGAACCTGATCAGATCATCACCTTGCACACTTCCTCTTCTTTTGCATGACTGAGTTCAGGCCCTTGCGCTAATATTTACATTTAAATACATCTGTGCATATTCATTCAGCCAATCTTCAACCTCTGTTTTCTGCTCTTTGATACCTATTAAAAATATCTGATGGAGCCTTTTTTGCTTCGCTTATGGAATGGGTCCTTTATTTCTGTAACTTCTACAGGGGCTTCTACTTTTTCCTAAGTAAGGGGCTTTTTTTGTTTGTTTGTTTGTTTTTTTTTTTTAATTTTTGCAATCAAATCAATTCCCTGACTTCTCTGTGTTCCTCTCTTAAATGTGTGATTTACATGATTGATAGTAGGCAATTCTCTTATCTCACTAATATAAATAATTAGCCACTGTGCCACTATGGTTTCCTATTATTTGCTGGTCCCAGTTAGTGTTAATTATTTCAGATAACCGCATAAAGGGAAACTAATATAGTAAAGGGCTTCTTAGTAGGAATTTCTGAAGCTTGCTTGTTGCCCTAATGATTTTGAATGGGACTCTTTGGTGTGCTTCAAGTTAAGCACATACTTCGTAGGCTTTAATAAATTGGGGCCCCAAGAGATATTCTGTAGTATCTTGATTGGCTTGCAAATTTATCATGTTGAGTATAGCTAAAACCCAAGGAAGCAAAAGAATAATTAATCAATTAACTGTGCATCTGTCACTGATGTGGTTTATCGTGCAGGAAATGCAGCTCCCCATCCAAATCCATGCTGAATCATGCTTTCACAAAGCTGCTGTAAACCAAGTTCTGAAACATTTATCATTAAATCATTGTCTAATATATTAAACAGTAAGAATAAATTTGTCAGGAAGCTTAAATCCTTCCGCTACATTCTCTTTCTCAACCTAACACAGAATAACTTGTTTCTTAATAGATAAGTTCAGATTCTGAGGAAAATAATTAAAATGTCATGAGGCTTTCAGAATTCTTGGCAGCATCAGCCCTGCCGAGATACCTCCTGTGCATTTTGATGGTGTTTTTTTTCCCCTTATTGAAGTGAAAGTAGGTTTCTTTGTGGAAGAGTAGTTGTACTCCTTCAGCAACTGTCTGCTTCCAAATTCAGTTATCCTGTAGGCTTCTCTACATTAAATTATGGGATTGTCCTCTGAACAGTCTCAAGACAGTACTAAAGTACTGACTTAGAGTTGCATTGTGACCTGGTTTTAGAATCTGGTTATACTGATGATCTGAATTAAATTTTTTTTTTTTTTTTTGGCACAGTTTAGTTATGTTTGCTCATGGGAGCAAGGCCTTACCCACTTTAAGAGGATACTATTGATCAGTGTAGATCAGTGTAGATACAGCACATCAGTGGATACAGTAGAAAAGAATGTGTATGTGACTAAAGTGTATTCTAACTTTGAATGCTAAATCCTGACACTATAAAGTTCAATTTATATCAGGGCACACAGTTTAATATTCTGATTTCCATCAGTAGTATGTGAAATGATACAATTAAAATAACAGAAATTCTTGAGTTTGGCTCTTGTACTATAATACCAGACCCAGTGGGCAAGACATGAAGCCAGCAGCTCTGGAACCTTGTCTGCTTGTAACCTTTGAAGGTGAAGTGGCTACGCTAGTGCTGTATGACTGTAGTTGTCAAACATCCTAAATACTTTTCACCCATGTATTAATGGGAGAAGGTCCAATGAAACAAAAACTATAAAAAAATAAACTCAGAACTTAATATAACAAACTAAACATTAAAACTTTGCAACCTCTACTTGCTGTCTTTATTACTAGTTATTTTAAAGAAACTAAATGCTAATTAAAAAAAAAAGTTTCTTTTGATTTACAGGATGGGATATTTCATAAGGTGCAAATATTTCACTTTATCTCTAGTAGCTTGCACATGCTAGCCTGGGGAAACTGACTTAATAACCCGATTTTCACACATAGGGCATGTTTAATAGCTTTCTCCACTGAAGAAAATTCTTCTTCTAAAATGTGTTTCTTTTCATCTGTCCTTTCAGTCTTACAGATTCCCACTGTGTTTTGGGATTTTATTTATCCCATATTGGCTAATGCTTAGGTTTAAAAAAAAAAAATAATCCCCGTGGAACTGGAACTGTATCGATTGACCTTTGCATTGCAGTGCTGAATTGTAGTCAAACCACGCTGATTGAACCGTGATGATGTTCCTTCTGTAGGTAGTTATTCCTAGTCTTTTAAGAAAAGCTTGTCTTTTTTAGGGAAATTACCATGAAATGAGCAAAAACATGAACTTAAAATATGGGGAACAAGAGAAAAGGTAACCAATCACATCTTCATGAAGAACCAGTGTGTAATAGCTCCTCTGGGCTACTTTCTCATGCTGACAATTGCTTAATGTACCTAAAAGTGGATTAAGTCGTAATCCATAATAAGAGTATCTATACCTGGATTTATTCAAGAATAGTTAAAGTTCTGTTTAAAATTCACAGCCTGTTTTTTGAAATTGAGTTATTTTTCAAGCTTAGAGAAGCTCTAATACCAGGGGTACAAAGCTATTTCAGGCTTTTTGGAATGCAAGTGGTTTAAAATCAGTAGGGCTGATCCCTTGTACAGTTTCACAGTGTTCATTACCACAAAGAAATACTTCAGTGGTGCTTGGCAAGTTACAAAAAAATAATCTGTGTCAATTGCAGTGCACCAGCGAAGTGCATTTTCTGTCATCACCTAGAAAAATAGGAGCAGCTACCCTGCAGGTTTGTTCAGTCGTTTTCGGCCGCGTAGAGTAAGTAACAAGTAGGTGTGAATTGCTCCTAGTTTGATGTGGTGGTGGCTTAGCTTCAACCTTTGAAAGGTTACTTTACTTGGAGAAGCAAGGAAGTGTAGAAGCAATGAAGTAGAGGAGTCCTAGCAATAAAAGAGGAACTTTTTCACACTATGCTTGCAGAGCATCCTGCTGCATCATTGGACTTCATTTTAGGCTTAGGTTATTGCCCACATGGCTTTTTCAGAGCTTTTATCCTCTTATGATTAGATATATTCTGCTCCTCTGTTTAAATTTGTTTATAGCCATTTATCCCTGACAACTCTAACTTACAAAGCTGTTCTTACTCTTTGATGTTAACCTTAATGGAGTCAGGTCCTTTCAGCTGCCCAGTGTTCAGCTGTGAGCACACTTGCTAAATGATAAGGGTTTGAAAGTAAACTGCTTCCTGAACTCCTGCAGTCAATGGTAGGCTGCAACTCCTTTGTTGCCACCTGCCCAGTTAAAGCTTTTTTCTTTGCTGCCTTCCCTCTGTACAGTTAGATTTAATTCTGTTTTGTCTATGAAAAACATTGTGTAAAGGTGTACTGGCTTTGGCTTCTAGTCCTAATGGGCTGGTAGCTGGATCCTGGTTGGGACAGACAAGCAACTGTTAATTTCCATTTTATCTTGTGCAACTTTTGTCGTGTAAAACTTAAAACAGTCCACCAAGCTTTGTAAAAGCTCATATTGCTTTTTCTGCGACCTGGTGACAGCTCACCCTGACTAATTATCTTAGTTTAAAGAATCATTTGAACAGCTGAATATTTTTCAACCCTCAGTAGCAATACAATGTTAATTTCAATGTGTATAAACATGAATTGAGATTTTTTTTTTCAAAAACATCTAGAGAATTTGAGTGATTAAGTCCCATTAATTTAATTTGAGAAGAAATCCAAATTGCTTTAGGCAATTTAAATCTTTCAAAATATTAGACATAGTTCTATATATACATCTGAGGATTACATAGCACACATGATGAAAAGATAGTTTTGCATGTACAGTTAGTACTCTGAAGGCAGATGAGAGACACGCATGGCGGTTAGGGTTACGTGCACAATCCTTTTATTTTTAGGAAAGAGAAACTAATATCAAAATGTGTGGAATTTTTTTCTTTAGTTGCAGAAGGTAAGGATGCAGAAGATTCTCAGGAACATAAATTAGCAGGCATTGACCTGATCTTTGCCTGAAATGTAAAGATAAACTAATTTGAAATACAGCTGTTGGCTGAGGTGCGCAGGCCTTGGGTCAGAGCATGGACATCCACACTGGAATGTGGACATCCCACATGCTGGGATGGCCGATGGCGTTACAGACCACAGCTTTTTGCTTCTTCTGAGACTTTTGCTGTGAACTGTTGTGGGTTGAGGAGGTGCCTCATGATCAGCTCACCCATACCTGCAGTGGTGGCTAGGAGAGGGGAGCCAGACAGCAGAGAATGGGAAACTTCATCAGCTTTCCCAGTGGAAGTGACATACAAGCCTGAGCCCCGAAGAGGGATTGTACAACAGCTTGCTTGATAACATTAAAATGTCAGCGCTGGTGAGAGATGAAATTGCAATTACACGGTGCATCTTTCTGATCACTCTTTCTTCTTGCTGCGATGACATGCATTAAAAAGCACCTTCATCAGGAATTACTGTCAAACCATTAGGTCATTTTACGAGAGCGGCAAGGGTTTGATATTTACAGAACTGTTGTGCCTTGTGCTGTGCATTCTTCAAAAAGATTTTATGAAGAAAACCCCATCATTTTTTCAGACTTTTCGTATGACTAAAATACTGAGATTTTGAGTTAAACAGCATCTACCACTTATTTCCTAAGATTACTACATTTTATGCTTTGATTCCCTTGAAATTTCTCACATCTACTGTCTGCCACTCAATAGTATGAGCGTGTCTGTGCATGTGTGTATTGAAAAAGAAATGCTTGGAAGTTTATTTCTACGTATCTGCTTGTGTTTCAACACATAACAATGAATCAACAGCACTCCCTCCTACTTTAATCCTTATCTTGCTAGTTACCCTGGAGATTGCTTTCATCTCTAGCTGTGCTATTCCTAATGCTTATCCTTTAAGCCCACCTTTTGGCTTTGGCAGTGCCGCTTAGTGTATACACGTGCGTATAGGTGCCTATGGATAGATAACTTAAAAAATACGTGCTCTGTGTATGTGCTGCATAATACATAGAGTTGGAGTATTTCTTTCTGCGTGATTAGTCCCAGTGTTGCACCTCTTCGCTCTCATTAATTGTTTGAAACAGCATCATAGGAGTGACACCCAGTGGGGCAGCCTGCCTCGTCATTTTAAGTTGAAAAGTACTTTTGCTGTCTGGATCCCAAATCGTTGCTCAGTGTTACATCTACTAAAACCAGGTTTATATGTTAATACCAGTATTTTTGGCTCCATTAACCTGGTTTCATCTCCAAAGCTGTGCAGGAGGATGGATTAATTGGTGGGATTAATGAGTAGTTTTGGCAAGAAGAATAAATGAGGCTGCTGAATGTAAAGGAATTAAAGTGAATTGAATTCCGACCACTGCTGTTCTGAAGGAGAATATACATATGCAAGTTTTATACAGTTTAAGCAATCCCTCTGATCTATACTCCCATTTTTTAAATGGGCATTAGCTTTCATTTCCAGTTAGTTCATAGAAGAATATTTATGTACCAAATACAGGTTCGTTGACTATATTTTTAAACAACATATAAGACAGTCCAGGGTAGATAGATCTCTCTCCCAGCATTAAACTAAGCAGATAATTTATCTCTTTTTAACTTATATGACCTGCTACCTTTGTAGATTTTTTTTCTGTTTATTTGTATCTAATTTAGTCTAGCTTTATAAAATACCAGAATTCCTGTACTCACGGAATTATTCTAGCATGAAGATCCATGAGAATTTGGTACAAGTTTTTAAAAGAAAGCCTTTCCAAGGGATGCAGTTTTATTTGGACATTCATAAATAACCATTGTGCGTAAAAGGAATGGACTGGGGAGAATGAGAGGACTGGAGCTGATTATATTTCCTGCACAGTCTTATTGTTTTCTTTGTAAGAAATCCTTGGCTATTTGGAATGCTAATGATGACATTTAAAATCTAATTTAATTCCTAAAAGACTTGCAGTATTAAAAGACAAGCAAACAAAAACAACTCCCCCCAAAAGCTCAAACAAGACTTCCAGATCATGTATAGCTGAACAAAATATTCCTTGTAGAATTATAGTGGATTTTTTTTAGAGACACTCTTTTTCTTGTTTGCGCTTTGATAAAGCTTTTTCATTTTGTCATAAATAATCAAAGACACTGTGGATACCCTTTGCTTACTGTGAAAGAAAAGACGTGCATGTGGTTTTTTTGTGTGTATTTTTGTTTGTTTTTGTTTGTTTGTTTGTTTTCCCCTCACTAAATGTTGAGAATGGCAAATTTCATTTTAGTGGAGGTCTTCTGTGGAGTTTTGATGAAGATGAGCTATCTTAAATGAAGGGGCTACTGCAGGTTTTTTTTTTTTTTTGGTGGCAAGATACATCCTTAATGGTAGATTATATCAAATCCAGTAAACATTGGCAATTGGAATTGCTACACTGAAACTGATTTTCTGCCTTATTCCTCTGTAACGCAGTAAACATTCCGTCTGAGTGGATTTCACTAATTTGTGTTGGGTTGGTGCAAGACAGTAGAGGATCAAAACAGGCAGTAAGGATTGCCAATTACAATCCTTAACTATGGCTATACTACTAGCCTCAGTTTTCCAACATACTTACCATTGTAGTTCCAATCTGACAGTTTTTAATTTTTTTTTTTTAATTAGGTAACCTGCTACATTAAAATCAGTGGGACTATTCATGCTGTTTAGATTGATTGCATGCTTATGCTTGTTAATGGCTTAGTGGCAGAGTACCTTGCAGGCGTTTTGGCATGCCCATAAAGGTAATACACTGCTTCATTTTGGGCTCTCTGCACTGCTGCTTGTAGTAGTTACCTCGTTAAATGTTTTCATTGAAATCATTGTGGCTGCTGACTGTTGAGTACCATGAGTGTGTATAGAAATGTAGCTAATCTTTAAAAGCTGATTTTAACATGGAAAATTAGCATGCAGCTAGTCAATTTAGAGGATAGTCTTCATGTTGAGTTTAAGCCAGTTTTGAATGTAGTTAATATGAAGATGCACCGAATCTAAAATTTACAGGTAATTGTGCAGTATGGTGGCCTGCAAACCCTAAGCAATTTGAGCTGCACGCTTGGATGAACAAGAGGAACTTTGCAGACCATTTGACATGGTTGCCCATAGATAACTTGAAGATGCATCTCTGTTTATTTAAAAGAAAGAAACTAAGGCATTAACTATTGGAAAATTGCTGCTCAACGTAAAATCTCTTCTGCTGCATCTTTAAAATACGTTTGCTTCTTTGCAAGAGAGGGAACAGACAATGCACTAACTTTCTACCTATCTGCTTGATGCAGAGGTACCATGTCTTGGTACCTTTGTGTGACATCCAACTAGGAGCATTTCTGTAAGTTGCTCAGAAAAAGCTCATTTCAGAATTTTAGAATTAACAGAATAAAAGAATTGCATAAGAGATGTTTAGTTGAACTATCTGATTTCCTTGAGCATTGCATGTGGTGTGTTTTCCTGGGGAATAGTTTTTCTCTTACAAAATTGCTTTCTTCAGGTGACTGTTCTTGATGTCCATGCAAAATTGTTTTGGAGACTATTTGCTGCACAGCCTCTCTTGCTCTTCTGCTACCTCTTAGTCCATGTTTGGCTTCATTTTCCTACCTTTCTGAAAGCTTCCTTCTGCTTTATTCCCTTGGTCGTTGCTCTGCTGCATTACTGGTAACTGTAGTCATGACTCCTGTCTCTTGCAGCTTTGGAGATATGTTGTCCTTTACACTGACTGCATTTGTTGAGCTGATGGATCATGGGATTGTATCGTGGGATACATTCTCTGTGGCATTCATTAAAAAGGTAAATTTGTAATCAGTGCTACACATTCTCTATCAGTTTGCTTCTACGCTTTTAAATTTTTAAGGTGAGTTTTGCTTTCTCTTTTTCAGGTGCATTATTTAGATGATTGCTTGGTCAAAATGTATATGAAAATAGGATTAAAGTGCTATTTAAAATTGCAAATATTTGTAATTGCAGGATGTAGTCCAACTTCTACTGAATTCAATGGGAGTGAAATTGGATCAACACTGTGTTAGACTTATTACATGGGAAATTGCTTGCTCGATTAGAGTGTGACCTCCTTGTGCAGATACCACACAGTTAAAACAGAAATTAGTGTTTAGATTTAATGTAAATTAAAATGAATAATAATATATTTCTTGAAACAAAAATAGCACTGAAATGTTTCCTTCGGGGGTATGGAAGGAAGAGAAATGAGTTAGTTCACAAATTGAAATTATTAAGCTGAAATCTACTGGGTGTTTGTCAAGCTGAAGTCCAGCTCTCCAAATCCTGCAAATAAGGTGTATGGTTTTGAGAAAGGTTTTTCCATGATTTGCAATGCTTTTCTTCTTTTCTTACATGTGGGAGTTGCACAAAAGCAACAGAAACACAGGAGTACTCTTTAAATGCAGAGATTTAACAGACTTCAGAAAAAAAAAGTTTTTGTTGTTACTGATTTAATCGTTTTTGCTTATTGTCATCTTAAATATTGACAGGTTGAAATCAAACAGGGAGGCTCTTCTGTTTAAGAAAAAAAGGAACAAACAAACCTCTTTCAAAAGATTTTTTCAAAACAGATTGAAATTGGAAGTTATCTTACATTACAGTGCATTTGTACAAGTTCAAAAGATGTCAGAGTTAATTCACAAAAATGATAGCAGAAGCACTAATGGTGCTAATATAATCTGTGGCAGGGATTGCTTTCCTTTTAACAAAGTGTGTTAGACTTATAGTTTAAATTTGGTTGGAAAATTACTACCACCAAAAGAAAGTACAATTTTACTTTTGTTGTCAGAAGTGAAAAGAAGAAACAATTATGAAAAAAGGGTTAGATCTTTAAGTTCAGTTTTGGTCATTAAAATGATGGATGTTATTTGTAAAAGAAATCAATATTGATCTAGGTTTTGGACTTTTTTATTTGTTTACTAATCGTGTAGGCTCGATAGATTATGATGATGATTATCTTACCATGGCGAAGACAATGATACACTAGTGTTTTAACTGACTTCATGTGGTACAAGGTCAAGCCCAGAATGTCTTATTTGCTAGGGGAGCCTACTAAGGCGTGTATTAAGAGATTTACTAAAATGACTTGAAATCAATCTACTTTGTTAGTGACTCAAAATTACTGTTTTTGTCTTACCCTGTCAACATGTTTTGCACTGTGAGTTGTGTAGTAACAACAGAAAGAGGTGGTGTGCTCCCCTGCTAATGGCTCATCCCTTTTCTGTCAGGCACTTCTATTGGTTTCCATGGACAGTGTCCTAATTTAACAACAACAACAACAAAAAACAACCAACCAACCAAACAGAATCAAAAACAACCAACCAACCAAACAGAATCATTCTCATGAAGTACCTAAGTTATGCTGGCAAGTAAAAACCAGAAGTGAAACTGGTGGAAAAGAAAGGGATCAAAGCAAAGAATAGGGAGGAGTATTAGAACAGAAAGGAAAAAGAAGGAGAAAGGATGATAAAAATACAGGAAAGAGGCACAGGCACATCCTGAATCCGCCAAGCATTTGGGATGCAGAAAAGCTGTGCCCTCTGGGGCTCTGTGGGCAATGGGCGTATCTGAAGGAGCACCGCTGGACAATATTTCTCTAGTGTGAATCCGCAGCTTTATTCTCCTTTGCTACTCTGACCTTGGCTATTGGCAGGCTACTTGAGGTTGCTGATGGGCTAGTTCAAGGGGTTGACAGGATGGATAAGAGAGCTGATAAGTGTCTACTAGCTGAAGGGGAACTCTGCAATCCTACTTCAAGTGCTTTTGTCCTTTGAAGATGTCTTTCATGTTAAATGGAAGCCAAACTGGAATGAGGAGGAATTAGGCTTAATGAGTAAATTTTTTTTTTTTTGTCTTGAATAAATAGTTTCCTAACTAGGAATGTAGAAGCTAGAGGAGACCTCAAGGGAACCTCTAACTGCTTCTAAGGACTAACTAGTTGGTGTTGGATGCAGTCCAGCCTCTCCCATATACCTCTCCCATCCTTTGGGTTCATAAAGACTCCAACTCTATAAAGATTTCATCTGCTGCAAATAGGAATTGACACCTTCAAGTAGAGCTTTGTTCCTTATCTTCAGGAAAAATATAATAATTTTAAAAAACTCTCTTACAATATGCAAGAATCTCTCAAGACCTTTTTCTTGCTCATGACAATAAAGCTTATTTGGCATAAAATACCATAGTTGTCTAAAGGATTTGGCTGCCCAGTTTTTACAAAATGTCATGATAATTGGATATCAAAAAAAAAAAAAAAAATTGGCACTCTCCTCTTTGGTTTCTACAATAGGAGAAATAAAGGCTTTTAATGTTGGTTGAGATATTCTTAACTATCTCTTAGAATTATTTATGTAGTTGCTGTTTCATAACTGTATGATGCAGTCTTAACCTTGATTAATTGCTTACTCTGCCTTCCAAAATGTACTGTGTGGGGAAAAGGCGGTGGCAGCAGGGAAAGTATCTCTGTGTCTCACAGCTGCCAGTTGTTTTTTCTGTAGTCAAGTGGGACTCTAGTTCCTTACTTGAAAACGAGACAAGTGCTTGAAAACTTTTACTGTACATTAAGACTTTATGGAAACAAAATTGCCTCAGATTTTCCTGCTATTTTCGCTTACTGACATCAAAATGGCCCAGGCAAATAACTAATGAACATATCACTGCTCTGAAAATCAGATCTGTTCCTTCACTGTTTTTTTTCCTGTGGTGGTCATGGATTTTTGGTGGTGGTGGTAGTGTGTTTTTGTTTTTTCTTTTCTTTTCTTTTTTCTTTTTTTTGGTAAATTTTTAATTCTTTCCTGACTTTAGGTGATGCTGAAACAGGAAGAAAGCTCAGAATATGTAGTTTATTTTGGTTTCCTATCTGCCCTTGTTCTATATGTTTAGGTCTTGTTTCAGCAGAACACTGAGGCTGCATGTGTAAAGGCATTCTGATTCCTAATTTCCCTTGAAATTGGTAGGAAGCTAAGCACCCAGTCACTTCTATTGTATGTGGTTACACATGTCCCAGTAGGGCTATACAGACATTAAGGTTACAGGTATTATGCTGAACAAATGGTTTTATCCTTAATGACATGTATCTGTGTGACAGGTTTTCATATGAAAGTGCAAAGCAATTAAGCTGGTTGTTTCTGGAGGGGAGGTTGTATTTCTGTGAGCTTGCATTATTTTTTGTCATCAGAATTTTTGATAAATGAGTGCAAGATTATTTTTGGATGTTGAAAGCCCTCCTGGCTCATGGTGCTCAATAAGCAGAGTTCTCTAGAGAACAGCAAATGACACAGATTCAACCTCCTATTGATTCTTCTCTGTTCTCAGGAAGGGTCTTTTTTCCACACCCAGAGCTTCAAATATGGTAATAGAATTTCTTTTTAATCTAATTTTATTCCCTCTGGAAATGGCATGTCTTATTTATCGGAGTAGACAAGCCTATTATTTCTGGCCAGATTTCATGCTTCAGCAAGGTGGTTATGAATATACATAGCTTGACATTCAAGTTACCCAGCAGATGTTTTGCATGTATGTTCAGTGTGAGAGTCATAGCTCTTTAAACACACAAGCCGGCTTCAGTTATACCTTAGGCTTGTGTTTATTATAAAAAGGCATTATGGTCCAGGATCAGAAGAATAAATGCATCTGAGGCAGCCTTTCCTAGACCAATGTTTCAGGTGTCTATACTGTTACATTAGTGCAGCTCCCTGATCAGAATGTTATATCCCAGTGAAGCATTTACACTTGAAATATGGTACTTGAGATATGATGGGAAAGAGCTGCTGCCCCAAGAATGATTCATGTCAGGGCTTCTAAAGAGGATGGTGACAATAGTCTGACAACTCGGGACACATTCTGGGCATGTTGTATTCCTGCTGCACAATTGATCCGTGTGTGCCTGGTGACTGAGGCATCTGGAGCGCATTTGGCTTATTGTGTCAACAGTGCAGAGCTGATCTGTGCATGCCCACTGTCCATATTGTGGGACTTCTGGACATCTGGCAATCCTGGCTGCAGTGTATCAGAAAACAACTGGATTACCATTAAGAGAGGTAGGGTAGTACAGTGCTGCTGAGATGCAGCTTGTCACGCTGAACAGCACAATGTGCATCATTTACTAACATAAATAACAGTTATGCTCAGGACTTGCAGACAGCAGATATTGAAAGCTCAGAGCAGAAAAAGGCTACCTGAGTTGCTCCTCTCCTCCTATTCTCCATGCATGTATGGGTTGTTTCTTTATTTGTCTGTAAATCCAATGTCTATTTCCTGAACAGAGTTGCATTCTGCATAGCACGATCTTGTTGTGGCAATGCAAAGCAAGTAGCAGAGCAACAAACAGCAGTGCAATAGATTAGAAGAAAAATCCATCCCTCTTTCCTCATAGTCTCCTACCAAAGTCATTAAAAAAAAAAAGGGTGGTGGTGGTGGTGTGGCAGTGTTGCTGCTTCAGCACTGCTCAGAATGTCAGGAGAGCAAAACTGTGTTGTTGTCCACATGTTGGTACCTAGCTGTGAATTTTACAATCGGCTAGGTAGCTTTTCCAAGCAAAAGGCATACCTTTCTTCCTCCAAAAGGAAAATGATGCCAAGGTCTAAGCGAGGTTCTAGAATCAAAAACAGTATAATCACATTAGTGGCTTGTAGCATGACTACTTAAGAAGGGCATGGACTTTTAAGTTTTCTGGAAAGAATGCAGCAAATAGACTGCAGTGACCCCATCTCAAGTCTATTACTTGGCTGCAAAGAGTAAATAACTGGTTACAGGACATTTCTTCTGTCTGTCTGGGCTTCCTTGGATACCTTTTTGCTTATCTGTGCTGGTATAGGTATATTTGAGGAAAACCCGAGCAGTTCTTGCTTCCTTTGTCAGCAGAAGTCAAGAGTCTTCCCTGGAAGCTGTGTCTACAGACTGGGAAGCATGCAGAAGAATGTATGTTGCCACATCTTACTGCACAGCTGTGCTGGCTGTGCAGATTTGAGCATACAGTAAGTCATTGCCACACTGCAAAAAAACGTAGGTCAGACGTGGTTTCTATTAGTGTGCCATTTATTCATAGCAGCTTTCAGTAAGAGTGAAGGTTATTAATGCATGAACAGTTAGTAAGACTGGACTCTAGGCAGAGTTACACAATCAGTTGTGCTGATAAATGATAATCAACTGAGTTTTAATTTGTAATCTGGAGAGAGCTTTTAATGTTGTTGGCAACAGCAAGGAAAAAAAAATGTGTATTTTGCTGGAGATGCATTTTGCCAGAGAGCTAGATGTAAATTTCTCTTTTGCAGCAACTGCTTTGAGTCTAGAAATTTGTTTAGAGAGCATCGGCTGCACAGATATTGGAGAGAATGAGCAGAATTCTTGTTATCCTTTCCAAAGTTTCCCTCACAAAAAGCATAGCAGTTGTAGTTCTTTAATGTTGATTTATCTTGTGCATAACTTAATATTGAAGCATATATTTTGCGAGTATTAATATTGACGTAAATCTGTGGTGATTCATGCCAGCTGAAGAATCTGTGCCACTGTGTCCTTTGAAGGAAGGTATCTGCAGTGCCTGGTTGAGTGCTTTCAGGTGTTCACTGGTGCCTGGCATATGGACAAGACTACTTTTATTCTGATGCTTTTCTGAGCCACCTCCACAGTTTTCTTTCTTCCCTTTCCCTGGTTTCACCACAAGATGCAAATTCTCCAAATGTCTTAATTTGTAGATA
This sequence comes from Chauna torquata, assembly GCA_013399475.1. Taxonomy (NCBI): domain Eukaryota; kingdom Metazoa; phylum Chordata; class Aves; order Anseriformes; family Anhimidae; genus Chauna; species Chauna torquata. Next base: position 20,514 of record VXAL01018372.1, read on the forward strand.
GCAAGCTACGTGAACAAATTTGCCTCGGACATCTCTATCTTACAACGGTCGCTAGCAATCCTGGAATCAATGGTGCTCAATAGCCATGACCTGTACCAGAAGGTGGCACAGGAGATCACAATTGGGCAGCTAATCCCACATCTCCAGGGGTGAGTGTCTTCAGATGCCACCTGATACGGTGATTTTTTTTTTTTTTAGTTTTTCTTTCCCATATTAGCACAGCATTTAGAAAAAGTGGTATAAATACTTAGCAACCTGTTGCATGACTTCCACATCTGTTATAAGTGGCTGAATGATAGGTTAGCAACTTTCTGGAGTTTTGCTTGATCGTAGACTTCTATTATTATTACTACTACTACTAATATACTTTTTTCTTGGTGCTAAGCCTCCTGTGTGGTTGGAGGTGGGGAGTGAAGAGCACCCAGTAGTGGTTAAATGCTTAGAGACGTTATCATACAGATAGGGTTGTGTTGCTTTGGTTTGCTTTGCTCTGGGAAATGCGTAGGACAAAACTGGTCAACTTTTGTTGAAGGTACGTTTGGAAAGAGAGAGGCTTTTCCTTTAACAGTAATGTGCTGTGGTTAAATGGATGGAAACTACCCTTTTTAGCATAAAGTATGGTAAACTAGCTGTGCATGCCTCCCAGCTGTGGCATTTTCTACTCACCTGAAAGGCTTTTAACATCCACAGGTTGCTCTCCAGAGTCCGTTAGAGATTCCTCTTCCTACCTGTAGCTTCTGGGCATCTGACAGAAACTGGTTGTCTGGGCTCCTGCTGTAGTCAGTGGGGGGTCAATGGCACTTTGAGGTTGTGATTCGTTCCACCTTTCTTGAATGCTGAGTCTCCCTCTGGAACATCTTGTTTCTGTTATGAATAATAGAGAGAAATAGATTTGACTACCTAACTTTTATATGGGTAACATTAAGTGCAAACAGTTCCTCGACTTCTACCTGCAGTAATGCAACTGGAAGATCAGTTTCTACAGCTTGTGTGTATTCATCTTCTTTCCTCGTGTTTATAACTTTTTTCCAAACAGGACAGACCAAGAAATCCAGACATATACCATTGCGGTAATAAATGCACTTTTCCTTAAAGCACCAGATGACAAGAGGCAGGTAAGTTGTTGGCTTTGTTGTATAATCCCCATATTGATGGGAAAAGTATATCATGCTCATACCTGTAGTTGTCCCAGTCGCATTTTTTCTGCATTTAATTCCAGCTGACTCTTGCTGCGCTTCTGGTGTCACTGGTATAATGTCATTCATTTTAATGGAGCTACTTCCATCTTGTACCAGTGTTAGTAAAGATTAAGCATTCTTCTGTGATTTTGTAGTTCCCAGTAACCTCGCATGAACCGTATTGACTGTGGCTGGCTGTATTATTTATTGTACTGAACTCTTTGCCAGCACAGCTTGTAAACCTAGACTAATTTTTGGTAAGTTGTTTCCGCCCCACAGATTTCTTAATAAAAAGTATGTTTCTTTTGAAAATGGAAATATCTTGCCATGTGAGCATTTCGTAACTGTCAGTGTACTATTTTAAGTCAACTTTAAGGCCAGAGATTAGAAACCTCAAAAGGAAGATTCAAGATTGCTAGTTGATGTTAAATGAGGATGGAATGTGATGTGTTATGAAATAGAGAAGTTTGATCCATGTTTATCAAGTCATTAGCCTGTGTCAAAACAGAGTTGGTCATTTATTTACTTAGTATTTCCATCACCAAGAACAGTGATGATAATTCTTGTGGTGACATACTCTTAGCATCCACAACGATCTCATTGGGAGCTGCCGATCAGTTCTGATGAGGGCTTTTCTTTGATTTATTTACACTTTTAAATGCTGGAGATCGTTTAAACAAACCCCAAAGCCCTAATGGGTAACTTTTTCTTTTTCCTTCAAATATGTTATATAAGTTACAAATTTTCTGTAGTTTCTTCTATAAACAGGTGAAAGAAAAACCATGGTTTAATTAAAAAAAAAAAAAAAAAAGCCTTTTTCCCCCATTCTTTTTTTCCTTATTCCTCCAGTACATTTTTCAGTTATTAAGGGAAGAAGGAAGAAAACACACAATAATAAAAATTGGAATAAAAACTTACTTTCAATTTTTTCATAAATCTATGCAAGGTCCATGTAAGAAAACCAGAGATTTAACTTCTAAAATCTGTAAATAGTTGCTGTCGCTTAGGTTGTTGTGAAAAGTATGCGTTGGTCATATTTGAAGTTGAGACGCAATAATCAGTGGGCATGTGTTCCTGAAGATGACAGTAGCATAGGGTCTTCCCAGCAAGTAAAACTGCATTTTACAGACAATGTAACGATCTAGTGAGCCTTGCAGTAGAACATGCAGACTTCATTCCACCTTTAGTACCTGCTGCCATGACAAAAAAATTGTTTGTCACAGAGCATATGATCAGCAGAATATAATGACTTGATTTGGCTCGGAGGCTGATGATAGCTCTGCCACTTAAAGAAAATTCCATTCAGCCTTTAATAACCTGTAATAAGTAATCAGAATCTGTTAGGTATCTCTTTATATCTGTATAGTGGTTAATTAGTAAACCATCCATTCAGGTCTATTAGCTTCAAGATAGGGATAAATGATATTGTGTACTGGATTCTGTCTTTCTAAGAGAACTGAGGTGATGCAGTCCCATGTCTATCCCCCAGTTATCTGACTGGGGGGTGCTCAGAAGTTACAGTTCAGCACTCACCACTAATATGGTTAGCAGGTAGAAGCTGCGGCATTCAAAATAGCTGATAGTAGGTGAAACTGTCTAAAGCGTTGCACTGGGAGTTGCCAAGAGCGTGTATTTGTGCAAAAAGGTACGCCACAAGCAGAGCATGTGAGAAATGTCAGCAGACTGCCAGAACTTGCACAAGTTCTGGACTAGCCCTGCACCAAAACCCACGTGATTTGAGGAGCTTTGGCACCCTCCCTGCTGGAGACTGGTATGATGTGGATGATTGCATTGCAGTTAAGGAATGGATTTAAATTGGTGCTGGTTTCCTCCTTTCTCCCCCCCGCCCCCTTACTTCTGTAATGCAAAAAGCCAAGAGGTTTAAGGTTTTTATTTTTTAATGAGGACTGCCTTGTTGCTTTGCTTCGTCTGCCACTGTCGAGGACTATATCATCTGGAGAAACCTAGGCTATTTAAAAAAGGGTTTTAAAAAAAAAAGTTTATATATCAGAAAAGAACAATTGAGCAGTGAAATGATACTGTGAATGTTTGAAACACTTTTTTTTTTCCCAAATTGTCTGCATTTTCACAGAGACATGTTGCTATGGGAAATGAGGTGGCAAATTTTGTCAAATAATTCTTGTTCTCATCTGTTACTACAGTACTTATTTTAGAAGAGACAGTTCATCAGCTGCTAATAGCCATGCAGACTTGTTGGATACAAAGTTGGTTTTGTTGTAGTAATAGGTTTTGTGAGTGCTTGTTGCTCCTGTCACAGTTTTTGGTTCAGTGACCAAAAATGACATCCCAGTAACAGCTTTTTAACTTTCAGGTATAAGAATGAAGTGAGAATTTGATTGTCTCCAAAAAGTAAAATGAATTTCCAATTTCTGACTTGAATGCAGAAAAAACAACCTTACCTTATTCTTTACCTGTCCATCTTCTTGCAGTGGATATATTTTGCCCAAGCCAGCCAGTCTCGTCTCTGTAACATAATGTGTATCATGTGCCTAGCACTCCCCCTGCAGTTCAGTTGGGCGTTTCCAAGGGGATAGAAGCGTCTGTATCGTTCATTCTTCAGCTGTTACGTGCAGTTGAAACCAACTTTGCCAGAAAAGGCTTAGAAACTCAGCTATAGCTATAGCTGTGTTTCTCTTGGTTTTGGCCCCTTCTTTCATCCTTATCATTCCTGTGTTTTGGTGTAAAGAAAGCAGTCAACATCCAGGACTGCCTCCTGTCTCAAAATTAAAGTTTTCTTCTTGCAAGCAAATTCTCACGCTAACAGTTGCTTTATTTGCATTGTTTCTGCAACCATGTTTCATTAATCCAACTCTTCATTTTTGTGTAATAGTCTCATTTTTACTGTTTTCTAGTTTCTTTTTTTTTTTTAAACTAACCATTATGAATTCTATATTACTCTTCAGTTCTCACAAAAATTAGCAAGAATTTTTTTAGTTATTTCTCCTGAATGTGAACAATATATTGTTGTGGTACCAACTACACAGAATGACAGCACATTCTAAGAATGTCCTTAAGCATGTGTCAGCGTTGCCTTGCTGTACTGTATTATGTAAGGCTGTGATACACGAGTAGATCATTGATTGGAAATACAGCTAATTCCAAACATTACCCCAATGTGTACATAAAAGTAAGCAGTGTCTAAATAGCAGTGTGCAATATGTTACCCAAATTATCCAAATCCTTAAATTGTACTTTTTGGAAACAGGAACTTAAATACATTTACATGATAATTGCTAAGTGTTATGTGCACTGATGTGTGTATTGCATACGCTAGTGTGTGTTCGCATGCATGCACTCATGATATTTTCATGAATACAGAAATGTAAGTTAAGAACGGGATACACGCTTGTAGGTATGGCTCAGGAGACTAGGCTCTCATGCTTGATCAGTATAAAATATACCCTCCTAGTCAGATGCCTAAGAATTAAATTCCAAACATATCCTGGTTGTTAGTGACTTGGCCATTACTTCTAGAGTGAGAAGCTAATTGAAGGCAAAATAGCAGACTAATGCCAGTGCTGCTGCCAAAGTACTGGGGAGAGGTATTATTTGCTAGGAGGAAACAGTACTGAGTTGTAGGCTAAAACTTAGAACATGTGACTTTGAAGCAGCCGAAATATTACTATAAATATGCATGTTGTTTGACATCTGATTTTAAAGTCTTGGCTGACAGATTGGAAGCGTTTAATGCTGTGTTGATGAGGGATAGGAGGTGCGGGGGGAAGTTGTGCTTGAACAGGTGTATGCAAATACTCTGTTTAACCCACAGAGGTCTCCTCTGAGGTCTTGCATTGCTGTTTTTGTATCACCAAAGTCCTCAGCTGGTGATATACTTTTCACTTTCTTTGCCCTCTTTTTCATAGCAGAGTAATCTGAGTTTGTGGCACCAAAAATAACTCTTATAATTGTAATTGATATGCTGTTTCATTTCACTTACCAGAAACGCTATAGAAACTTAAGACTAAAACCTTTTAAGTTGGTGTTCATATAGGTATAGCACTAAAATACCTGCTTCTAGCTAATTTTTTTTTTTTCTAAATTAGGAAATGGCAAACATTTTGGCACAAAAGCAGCTTCGCTCCATCATCCTAACTGTAAGTATATAGTTTTATAGTTTTCAAAGTTACTTTTCACTACTAGAGAGAAAAGCTGGCTTGAGTTTTGGTGTGTATAGGTTTTATCTTCATATATTTTAATTGCATGTGTATTTTGATACGTTTTGAAGCCTGTGATATACAAGCTAAAGATCTGACTGTTGAGTGGGTTCAAAACTGATGCTCAGAAAGGATATTTTTGCAGCCCAATAAGTTGTGGTTTCTTCGTGAAAATTCAATACTGAATAAAAAAAATAATACCTCAAGGGTTTTCTTCCCATGGAGAAGGTGAACTTAATTGTGTAGACTAGGGAATGTCAGAGGCATTTATAGTAAGTCCTCTGTGTTAAGGTTTGGACCTGATGACAGCTACAAAAGCCACACAGTGCTTCCCATTTTGCAAAGTCGGCTCCTCTGTTTTTTGGTTCTACAGGTGATTCTGTGTCTTGATATCAAGTTGCAAACAGTTTGTCACCATTTGCACAAAAGAGGCATGATACATAGCCCAGAGTGAAGTTAATGAATGTAATATAAAAGGCTTGCTTCTGCTGTCTTGGAAAATTACAGGGATTTTGCCTTTGACCTTAGCATAGATTAGATCTTCAAGGGAGCGAGGGAAAGCTCTCCTTAAAAGGGATGAGTTCAGTATCTGTCATGAGATACCAGACAGTGTAAACAAAACCAAATAACAAGAAGCAAACAAACCCTTGCCCTTTCTCACTCACTGTCATTACTTTAGTGATGCATATGAAAAAACAAAGAACAACAAAAAAAAAACCAGGGCATTTGTTTCAGAAGGCATGTTTTTGCATTGCTTGTGTTCATAAGAAGTTTTTTGTAAGCATATGGATAATATTCTTAAGTGTTCATTTACTGTTGTAAAATACTCCGGTACTTTTTGGCAGACAGACTCTTTTTTTCTCTGGAGCTGTACAACATCAGTTGTATTCATCTCCTATGTGATGACTCTTTCCTTATGTATGCCCTTCTGTGTTTAGTGACCTGGTGTTTTAGGCACAACAGGGGGGTTTTAAATTGTCCATCAGTTTGATAACTGCTTTGTGAACGGGGTAGTTCTGTATTGCGTGCATAGGGTATTGTACGCTAATGCATTTCTAAGCTGTCTTCCTCATGTAAAACAAAGTTGTCTGGTAGAGGTAAGATTGCCAGGTAATGTTGGCTCCTGCAGCAGTAGAGCTGTTGTATCACTATATCTGCTGGTTATGTTGGCAGCTTGAACACTTTTCTCTTCAGGGAGCTACTCTCTTAAATATTATCTGAATACAATCACTTTTTTTTTATACTCTTGGTAAGGAGTTAATTTTTCTTCTGAGTGGCTCCCTCTCCACCACTGTGGTTTTTT
>VXAL01018372.1:27194-44053 GCA_013399475.1 Chauna torquata
TTCTCACATATGCACAGGCTCTGTCTAGTGGCTAAAAGGAGGAAACTTCAGTGCATTGTTATTGTAAAGTCCTGCCCCTTAACATTTCTTATGAAGCCTGTAGTTCATCTGAATCAGTAACATTAGTCTTGATTTCATTTTTTTTCTGGAGTATGCGTACAATATTGCATGTCAACACATTCTTACTGAAATGGAAGCACTTGAGTCCACCTGGTGGGATTTTCTGATACAGTGGCATTCACTGGAGTCTATCTTGCTTTTACAGCATGTTATCAGGGCACAGAGGGCCATCAATAATGAAATGGCACATCAGCTTTATGTCCTCCAAGTACTTACCTTTAACCTTCTGGAAGACAGAATGATGACAAAAATGGATCCACAGGATCAGGTAAGTATCTGACATGATCTGCTCAGAACAGGAAGGGGACAACTTCTTATTGCTGTGCCTAAAGCTCTTTATGGACGAAAAGACACTGCCAGGAATGCTTACACAATCTCTTTCTTTTGGGGTGCGAAGCTGGGTTATGTGTTCTGGTTATTGAAAGATGAACTGGCTATTGCATTCCGTGTGCAAAAGTTCAGCAAAATGGCTGGGCCTTTCTCTTTGACATGTAGTTTCATGAACTGAATTTGGCATCATCCTGAGCTAAAACTCTGGACCCAGCACTCCAACCTTTTTTCTTTTTGTACTTTTCAGAACCAACAGAGGTGCATGGTCCTTCCTAAAAGTACTGCTGTAGAGCTAAAATGAATGTTAAAATGAAAACTATCTAATATTCTAGAGTTGAAGTTAGTTGGTGTTACAATCAAAGTCTTTTTTGTTGCTGTGAATCTGTACAGTAGTTGTTCATCTTATTGCTCATTGTGTCCAAACACCAGCTTTAGTTCTGTTCATTGTGCAAAAAGAGACACTCCCCTAAGAAATTCAAGTTTTAGTATAGAATCAGTGAGCAATAGAGAAGATGTTTTGTTTATTTTTTTGTGGTTCCTTTTTCAGGCCCTGTGTGAAGGGGAAGCTGATTTCATTTTTAAGAGGGAGTTGTGTTAAGACTTGCTGGTGATTTGAAGAAAGGGAGATGGGAGAGCAAAATGGTCATAAACTTAAATAACATCATGCTATAGGATTATCCCCTTCCTGTTTCTTCAGTTTGAGACTGGAAAGTTTGACTCTCAGGAGAATGTATGTGTAGTGCTTATCTCCGTAGACTGACTAATACAGCATTGTTAGTATTGATGGTAGGGTGGTTATCGCTGTCTTGAGGCATTTCCAGTGATGTGTAGCTGCAGTAAGTCCTCTCTTGCCTGTTCCCTTGCCAGCAGAAATAGACAGTCACCAGATGGATCACAGAGTGCTGAGCCATTTTGATTTAAGTCGGCAAAGTGCCTAAATACCAGCTTAATTTGAAGTGTGCGAGATCTCTTGGCTTCTGTGGTTTCATGTCTGTGGTTAAAATTAAGTGTGTAGTTAGTGGCCTTGCTAGCATGTGTCCAACTTCTGGAAGTCAACCATTACGCATCTCTGCATGTGAACCCCACAAATATGAGACCTTTTGAAAACAGGAACCACAAAGTCATTCTTGGTGACAGTCTTTGAATAAGAAGTAGGGAATTTAGATAAAGGTTGGGCAATGGAGGGAATACAGTGTTTTGAAACAGCCTTTGTGGTATTGGTTATTAAAATGAGAGGTAAGTTATTTAAACCATATTTTTTAACATTTGTTTTAACTCAGGCCCAACGGGATATCATATTTGAACTCCGAAGAATTGCATTTGATGCAGAATCTGAACCTAACAACAGTAGTGGCAGTATTGAGAAACGCAAATCTATGTATACTCGAGACTACAAAAAACTTGGATTTATTGTGAGTATTTTTGGATGGTGGCACACTGAAAGTGGTTGAATGAATCTGTTGTAGTACATTCTGTAATCAGTCACTTCTCTTGATCTTCTGGATGTTACTAACAGGAGAATAGCATAATTTCTTCATCTTTTTGCAAATCTTTTTAACCCCAAATGATTGCTTTAGCAGAAGTTAGGATTAATTGGTAGAAATAACTATCTGAGGTTGAAGCACATAGTTTTGCATGATATGTCATAATTAATCTAACTTAATGGAATCTTGGATGAACAAGCATTGTCTAATGGATCTGTGGCAGACCTGTAAAGCTATTGTACTCTTAGTAATAATGTGGACTGATGAGAACAATAAATCAGAGGTAGGACTCTATCCATGGTATTTACTTGTAGGACCTTGTGTTTTGGTTGCTTGAAGTCCTTCCATCTGTGAGCAGGGGATGCAGAATCTGTCACCCTGACCTACTCAGATGAGTTGGAGTTCTGGTCTTGACTGAAACTGGGTTGGGACACAGAACACAATCTGGCTAAACTGTTGCATACGTTTGTACTAATGAATAATGTGTATTTCTTCCCCTGTGGAGACAAAGGGTGCGTACATGGGCATGCACGCACACACACACTCTGCAATCGGTATCTTGATTTATTGTTTACTCTAGGCTAGCAAGCAATTTTCTTTCTCCTTATGTGAAATTATATACTTCACATCTTATATTTGCTGCTAGCCTCGCAGATATTCACTGAATATGGTACAGTAACCACAGTTATAGGTGGGGTGGTTTTAAACACCGGTGCAAACTGAACCTCGCTGTGCGGTTTGAGTGCTCTTCTCAGCTCTGTGGCATAGAGCTCAGTATTACCCAGTTCCCTTGTGGTTTTGGGAGGAGGTGTTCTGGGTTGTGATAGTTGTTTTCATTACTGATGAGTGAGGAAAAATTACTGTTGTGTCAATGCTGTTGCATCTGTAAGGTGTCTTAAGTAAGTAGAAGGGAAGGAAGGAACTTGGAGTTATAAACATGGTAGTAAAATCAGCGCTTTGAAGAAGCTTCTGAATCTCAGTGTGGTGGTGGTTGTTGTTGTCTATGAATCTGTTCTCTGTTCTTATGTGACAGAAGACCATTGCTATCTCAGCTTTTAGGATTGGCAGCTCCTATGTGAGATGAGCAGAGAACTTTGGGGCCTCAAAGCCAGAACTAAAGGAAAATGCAGGCCCTGGTTTAGAGAGAGATGGGCTGGATGTAGACCCTCTAGCTTATGGTGAATGAGAACAGAGTTTGGCTTATGCAGACCTTCCTTCATATATGGTGGAGAAGTAACCACTGGCAAAGTAAGAAATGGTGATAAACACAGTTCAGGGCATGGGGCAAGAGGGAGTGATGAGGTATGGTAAAGTCATGGTGGGGCTGTACATACAGAGATTATGGCACATGGAGGAATGAAAGAAGTCAAATTTAAAATAAGTGTTCTCTAATTGTGATTGATCACTTTTGGATGTCTGCTGTGCATTCTAGTTTTACGAGATGTTGAAGACACTCAGCTCCCACTGCTGTCACTAGCATCTCTAAGTATCTAGCACCCCTGAAAGTCTGATCTTGTTTTGTTAAAGTTGAGCTGGAAAACTCTATGTATGTAACAAAGCATCCAACATAAGCTGAACCAGGACTAGCACACAGATCTTCAGAATTCTAATCCTGTTTTTCTGCTGCTTAACAAGGACTGAAGATCAATAGGGTTGCAGGCTGACACTTGTTCTTCCAATGCTTTTGTTTGTCCCACAGGATGTGTTTTGATTCTACAGAGCTGAAGTCATTATTAACAACAGCGTGTTTGAACTGATAGCGTTCTGAGGGAGACACTCGGTGTGAATCAAAATGTGTTACTGTCTTCTCTGAGTTTGCAGGAACTCTTGCTGTGCCTGTACAGCGGGGACTTCTCCATTATCTTTGTTACTCTCATTTGGGCTGTTCATTGGGAAGTCTACAGAAATCAACAGTCGTCAAGGGTAACAACAGCAGTGTTTGCTATGTAATTCTGATAGCTATCCAACAGAGAATGGGGATCAAAGTCTAGGAGGGAATGGGAACTCGGATCAAAGCAATGAAGAAAATATGCAAGAATAAGTAGAGGGAAAGCATAATGGGAGATAAGAAATACGGGAAAGTGAGCTTTTCAGAGTACCGTGGCAAAGGTCCCAATGGGAGGCAGGTTATCCCCCTAAAAGAATGATGAGGCAATGCACAAATAATGAATCTGTTAATTGTGAAGTGTGAGGAGAGTTACTCTGCTCTTGCACAGAATTTTTACTTTGAGTTGAGAGTACAGGTGGCACTACATACATGAGTTTTCCCACAGCTGAAGAGGAATTTGACCTTCCTCACAGAGCTGAAGAAGAAGGGCCAGCTCGGGCTGGCTCTCAAACAGTGAATCTGAGTGAGCCTCACACGTGGGTTATGCTCTGACTGGCCTCCAGTTAGCTTGGCTGCCTTCGCCCCATCTACTTCTTTTAACTCCATCGTTAAAGTGTCTTCTGTGCTTTTGAAAAATGCAGGTAAAAGGATACATAAGCAAGCTGAACTATGCCCTGAATAATGGGACATTTCTCTTCCCCTTGCCTTGGCTCTCTAACACGAAAAGAAACCCAGCCAAATCGGTGGCTGCCTTCAAATGCTGCCTTCATTCCACTGGTGGTGGTGGTCAGGATGCTAATTTCTTGAACTGATTTAATGTTCTTTCCGAGGGGGAGAGCAAAACTATGTCTAGCCATCAGTTGTTCCTGGACTGCTGTTCTCTTTCTGTATGGGAAATGCAAGAATTCTCTTCATTTCTCTTGGCCACATCAAAAAGCTTTGCCACATTGCAAATGTAATGTCAACAAAAGAGAAAGTCCAGACATGGTTTCAGAAGTTTACAATCCCATTTGTAAAACTACGTAGTTAGAAACTTATATTCAGTTAAATAAACCACAGGGCCCTTCCAGATGGTTGTGATGACTTGTGTAAAGTTTATTATGGGCAAAGAGATTTTCAGATGAGACAGTCTTGAGGAGATTTACTGAAATGCTGATGAATGCAACAAAAGATGACCCAATTAGGAGACGTAAGATACACTCCACCCTATTGAATTATTTTTCTGAGTCAATTGCAAATTAAATAGTCTGAATTCCAGCTTTTTTTTTTTTTTTTTCTCGCCTTAAAATCTCTTGTGACAGGGAAATCCCAACCAATGTTTATCTATGGCAATTGTTGTAGCAGAAGTAGAGTTTTATAGACTTTCAAATAATAATGTAGTTTCATGTTAAAGACAGCTAAAAGATAAAGCCACATATGTTAGTAATGATAAAATTACTCCTGAATTTCTCGAGCTGTTAAAATGATTCAGTTTTGTAGAGTTCATTGCATGTGAAGCTTCAAAAAACTTGTTGCATCTGAGTAAACTTTATTCCTATAACCAAGGTAGGTAATAGATAGACACGATACCAGTTTCTTGAGTTATATTTACAGAATTATGAGAAAATATAGCTAACTGTCAGTGAGAAGCTGTAGTGAATGTGTTTAAAGTTAGAGGCAGATCTGACCAAATTCTAAGGAATTTAAGTCTAAAAAAAAAATCAACTGTTTGAGATTTTTTTATTTTGCAGTGTGTAGAGGGTTTTGTTTGTTTGTTTGTTTTTTACTTCAATAATACGATTAAATGATTTTAAAATGACTAAAATGATTTCTTAGTTCTGCTATGCTGTGCTGGGATTTATTAGTGTAGAAAAATAAAATGGGTGTTAGAACAGGAGGTAGGAAGCCAGTAAGGAGCTGTTTGACAAAAGATAACAATTAAAAGGGAAATTTTAGAATGGTCTGAAGTTTTTAAAAGGCAGACATGGGCTTAACTTACAAAATAATAGTGGTGGTGACATAAGAGTGAATGTGTGCTGATGAAATCTCCTGATGGAAGAAATCTGGGAGACATCAATGAAAGAATCACCATGTCATACACAAATTAGATGACCTTTTGGATCAGAGAAATGGAAATACAATTTTATTCAGTGGTACACAGTGCAAAGGTGTTAATTTAGGACCACTGACAAGAATTTCTTCTGCAGGCAAGTATCTCATCTATTAGAAAAGGCAAAAATAAGGGATTTTGTGCACCATAGCTACAAAAAAAGTCAAATGTTAGCCTAGAATATGTCTGGAAAGGTAATTTCAGAGCAGCTAAACTGTTAAGGCCATTTTCTGTGTTTTGGAGACATAATCTAGAGCACTGTATAATTTTAATCACCTATGTAATGACTTGTGGATTGTCTGAATTAAGGACAAATGCAGAGGGCAAGACTTGTGCAGTGATTAGAGATGTCTCACAAGAGGCGACTTAAAAAGGTTGGTTTGTTTAGTCCACCAGGCTGAAGGCTATGTAAATGTCGTGCACAAATGCTGAGAGGGAAGAAGTCGTGTAAGCTAAAAGGCAGTGACGGCAATGAATTTAAGGAAAAGAATTTTTTTGGTTTTTTAAATTGGATTTATGGGGACAAATTTCATTACTAGTTTAGAGGTGGAGATTGATTCTTTATGAAAAGGATTATATACTATGTTTTGTTTCCTGGATCCACCACTGTCAAATGTATGAGGACTATATTGGGGGAGGGGGTGGGGGGAAGGTTTCTTTCAGAGGTCTGAAGGGAAACATGAATGATAGGATGAATAATGACTTACGTGACAGCATAGCTGACTTGTTAGATATTACAAAAACTTTCTAATATGAGGAATAGATACTTTAAAAGGTTTGTCTTGTAGAGATCTTTAGAAAAGAAATTCAACAAATAGTTGAGAGTAACTAAAGCATACTTGATCCTTCCTTAGGCAGAATGTAGACCTGATGAACTGCGGAGATTTGTTCCAGGCTCCCCACCCCCCCANAAAATCCTTTGTTTCACAGCACAATATGCAAATAGTGCTCTGAAGATTAAAAACTGTACGTTTCCTCATGGGTCCTGTGGTGCTCCTCATAATCTCTTTGAATAGTTCACTAGCTAAAGCCAAGAGACAGTCCCCATTTAGAGATAGGGGGAAGGTTTTTCCCTTTGACTTTTCTCGCTGAGGAAAGATGCTAAGGACTTTATTTTTTCAGAACACTTTCTTCTTTCCTTAGTGCGTGGTTTCTGTTATACCTGCGTCAGTGTTACTTTCTGCACAGCTGAGAGTATCAAATCAGGCATTTGCAAAATAAAGAACATACAGTTAGACCATCTTACAAAAGACTGTGTAAGGTGCAAGTTGCCGTGTTGTTCCTAGACATAGCTTTCTCACCAGACCAAATCTGTGGCTCTCGTAACTGAGAGGTTTGGCCTGAGGTTTAAATAGTCTCTGTTCCATCACTAAATGGGAAGTACTTGTTCAGGACACTGCCTTTGCAAGCAAGGCATCTATCTGTCAGAGTGTCTGCAGTGAATCAGGTTTTTTCCCCTGAGCAGGTGAAACTTAGTCATTCACTAGATCTGAAAGGTCTGGAGTAGTCATTTGCAGCTGTTCTGTTCATAGCTCTCTCACATTTCCTCCTGTTGGTGACATTACGCAGTGATAAGAAGTGTTGCATTCTTTATCTTTTGGGGAAGTTTCAACTACAGTAAAAGTAGTGCTTTCTTCCATTCAGATTTTGATGCTGGCTTTGGCGGTGGCAGAGGAACATCTTCAGAGCAACATTGTGTGTCAGCCTAGATCCGATTTGTTTTTTAAACTTGAAATTGAGAAGATTGTAGTTGGTGGCTCAATGAGAAAAAGACACAGGTGACGGACAGGTTGTCTGCACTCCTGAAAGTGATTTGTAATATTCCATCCTCCTCAGTTCTGTCTACCCCCACAACCCTCTGTTTCCCTATCTACTATTTCAAAACCTGTGAAATAATTTATTGCTGGAAAAATAATTAGTTTAAGAAGAATTCCTTTTGCCGAGCTATTCAGATAGGCAGTGGCTGAGGCTGCTTTGCCCTGAGACAGAAGTGCCTGACCCTCAGTTTAGTAACTGTATTTCTGTATGTAGTAATGGCCCACTCTAAAGTAAAATCCTCTGCCCTTAATTACTGATAGCTAATAATTAAGTGCCATGCAGCAGATCTAATGGAACTTCACCAGAAAGGAGTTTCTTCTTCTCACCTTTCATTGTAGTACATGGTTCATAGATTTGTGTCCCTTTATTTAACAGAATTAAAATTGCAGGTAGTAGTGTGTGACTAGAAAAAATACGTGGTCTGCCCTTTTGCTGCTGAAGTTCCCTTTGATATTGAACCAGTGGAGTAAGACAAGAATGTATATAGCATTTATTCTTTCATTTTTTTTACCCTTATGACCACTAGAGGTTGCTCTTCTCTGTTGTTTGCAAACTGCTCTGAATTCCATGATTCAGTTTCGAACCTGAAAATTTTCAGTGGATGTTTCAGAAATAAGTCATTACTGATTTATTCCTCAAGGTAAGTTTTGGAAGATGAAGGCTAATCATACGTATTTATTTCTAGGTGTTATGAGAGAGTGTAGTTGTATACCGACTCTTTCAGTATTTGATCACCTTTTAAGTAGAGAGACATAGAGATTAGTATTACTGTATTTGCTTTCTTAAACACTATGTAGAAGAACTTGAGGAAAAAAAAATTTGAGGACTAGTTCTGTTATTCCTGTTTTTAAGAGGGTAACATTTATCTGTATAATCCTGTTGCTGTATGTAGGAATATCATATGAACAAGATCTAGTCACTGGGAATAACAGACCAGAACCTCAAGTAATATTGATCTTGAACCAATGAAAACATCTAAACTGATGTAAAGGTTTCAAATGTTTGTGTATTTTATATATTAATATATATCTGCATCAGATGTATATGTCTGCATCATAAGTGCACCACCACCACCTTGTACTAAAAGAACAGCAAAGTTGAATGTTTTTAAGAGAAAACAGATAGAAATCTTTGAAGCCTTAATTCATTCCCTTCATTCTTTGATTTTTAATTACATGCATGTGCAGTTTTTCTTCTGATGCCTCTGCTTTTCTCCTCCTTTACACTTCACTCTGCGTCTGTCATGATCTTTCTCTCCTTTTGTTCAGCCCCAGGCTGATTACAGCCCTCCTGCCCTTCTGTCATGGCTTCTGCCCTGCCATGCTTGCACTCCTCCTTCCTCCAAGCCTTTCCAAATGCCTAGCTTTGACTCTTTCCTCATGCTGTTACTGTGTGCCTCTACTTATCTTCTGTCCACTCAACTCCTAGTCATTGCTTTCTCTCTAAGCCTTGAGGATGGGGCCAGGGAATACCCAGGACAGGCAGCATCTTCAGCAAAAAAAAAACCACCAAAAACCTATGTACTCCATACAGGCTTGAGAAATTCAGTTTATCATGATTTTTTTTATAATGTGGCCAAATGTAGTCTACATTCTAGAGGAATCTCAAGACTGGCACAGGAAGAAGCCTTTTACTAAACTAAAAGCTCTTCTTACAAAGCATGAGTGGGCTGGAGTTTTTCAACAAAACAATTGTGTAAAAATAAATTTAATAAGAGCAATACAGTGTTTAATAAAACATTCCTGCAAATGACCAAAGAATTTGCTAAAACTTCCTAAGGAATCTGAATCTAAAGGAGATGCTAGGCATTCAGTCCAAACGAAGTAGTTGTAAAGCATCAGAAGAAAAAGAAAGTCTAAAAATGGAAAATGTCAGATAACCTGAGCTGCAGGTGGCACAGTCAGTTTTATGTGTAATTAAACATCTTTCTCAAGTTTCTGCTTGCTTTTGACATCTTGCTTCCCTTCTGATTTATGCTCTTTCTTTGACTTTCTGGGATGATGAAGAGGTCTCTGAAGCATTTGCTACTTGAATGTTAAGCTTCCCAAATAAACCTTCTCCATCTGTCCTTCAGAATAGTGCCTGTTTTCCATGGAGACTTTTATACAAAAATCATGCAGTTGTTTCTGTCTGACTCTAGTGGTTTAGTGAATGTGATGAAGTATTTTACACCGTTGATAATGTTTCTCACTTTCTTCCAGAGAGGTAGAGGGTTAAACCTGCAAGAACCTCTATGGGTGGGTTTAACTGTGACTTCATTCTTCATTTACGTTTTACCAACATAGCTTTAGTTTGAAGAGATCGTAGTTTTGACTTGAAAAGAAAGAAAAATAGAGGTGCAGATAAAAGTTTTAGGAGTAGCTCAGAACATCAGTGGTGGCAGATGTTAAACACTGGTGTAAGATAGGAATACTAGGAGAGGGTGCTTGAAGACTTCAGCACTTCCCAGTCAAATTGTTCTTGGGCTGCTTAATATCTGACTTTGAAGATCCCTGGCCAACTGTGTGCATTCCTTCAACAGAAGCAGGAAGACTGAAAAATAGAGAGGAAAAGTTGTAGACTGTTATGCTCCTCTTTGAGAATTTAAATGTGCTTTGGTTAACTATTTTCAAAAGTTACTAGTATGTTACTTGCTCTAGACACCCAGGAAAAAAAAAAATTAAGATACCGCAGAGGTGAGGGTTTCTGTAAACATTGCTGCTTGATACAGGCCTAGCTGAGCAACCACAAGTGGAGGTACTGAAACCTGTACTAGAAAAGTAAACAAAATACTTGAAGTGCAAGAAAATGGAAAGGGGGAAGGAAATAAAAGTGAATGGATGATGATACCAAGCATGTAACTAAGGGTTTTACTACTCTGTACTGGCATTTGGAGGAGCCATAATCAGTAAGCCCAGTTGTTAGTTTTACAGTTAATTTTTCTGAATCTTCATGGAGATAATTCAGTCTGAAAAGGGGTTTCTTTTTTTTTTTTGAATTTCTACTTTGAAAAAAGGTGTCTCAACTTTACTTGCTGAAAAACAAAAGAATATTTTAATTTTATTAGCTTAATATTTTACATTATTTTAGCTTAATTATTAGCTTAATATTTCACATTATTGTACAGTATTTAGCTCTGCATTGTAATATCCCAGAACATTTTCTAAGTGAAGACTTAGATCTTCTTTTTACAGAAATAGTGAATGTCTGCCAGGATTGTTTTTCTTCAATGCTTTGATATTATACCCTCACCTGAGGATGTAAATCATTAATTTATTATATTTATATGGGTTGGCATTATTTGGAATACGGCCGAATCTTTTTTCAAAAGAAAGCTGCTACCTAATTTGTAGTATCACACAGCAGAGGGCGCTAGCATCCTACCAGATGAAGGCTGCTAACATAAGTTGAATAGCTCACTTGCATGGAATCACTTACAGAATCATTTCAGCCTTAGAAATACTAGCAACCACTGTTTTGTGCTGTAAATTCCCATTTCTGAGTTCAATGCTAGCAGAGGTTTGCTGTTTAGGCTAAATGATACCTCTTTGGGGGGAATAAAAAGTTACTTAATTTGGCTTGTGTGTTACAGTTTCTTATAAAACTCTAAGCACACTTTCTTTTCAGCCTGTCATTTACTGATGGGATATTTTTTCTCTCTGAAATACTAGTTTGTTCCTGTGTCTTAGAGTCTGTGCAAGACTGATAAACACCGAGACAGAGATGCTTTCTTGCAGTCTGGATTTTTTTCAACAGTCTCTGAAAATCTGTAAAATACCAGATAGTAAACGTAGTTAAAGATCTAATCAGAAAAGCTTAGGTTTGATTTGCAGAACGTGGCCCGAGTTGGCATTGTGAGCAACAGCAACAAAACATCACCCTATCAAAACCTGAGAGGCAGAAACAGGGAAGTCTTTGAGATGCCGTGCACGCTTACTCTCATACTACAGCCTGGTGCTGATAGGAGCCCATAGGTGTGTGACCTGCTGCATTCTTTCCCATAAGCATAGTTCAAAGTTTGTTTACCATGGAACAAGCATCCCCTGATGGGGATGGAAACAGGATTGCTGCATGGCTTTTTGTTTATTTCTTTGTTTTTGAATAAAGCACAGAAGTCATGCTGGAAGTCCGCTCTCCGCGTTGACATCTAAATTTGCTGAGTCCTTCAAGGTTAATGTGTGGCTGCGGAAGATATTTTTCTGGTATAACTTAGAGCAGGGCAGCCCCCAGGGTTGGCGTTTGATCCACAGTTCTCTTCTGTTGAGCTCCTGAACCACTTTGAGCAGGGCACGGAAGCATGGGTAGATGCCTGCTGAGCATGAGCAGGGAATGGCTTGGTCGCCCTTCACATGAGCGGGACAGAGCTGATGAAGATGGCCTGGGGTGCAACCCCCAAGGGAGAGGGCTGGTTGGCTATGGCTGCAGAGGCAGATGCTGTTCTCAGCCAAATGTGATTGCAGTGTTGTGTACATAATGGAGAAAGACAAAAAAAATGAGGTGGCTGATGAAAACCGTGAATTGATCAGTAAATCCGAACAAATATAATGCATTTTTCTTCATAATCAGTCTTCATGGTCAGCCTGCTCTCTGCTGACCCTTAGTGCTAACAGAGGGGTGCAAGAAAATTACTGCTATTTGGACACATGAGACTTTATAAATGGATGGGAGAAAACCTGAGAAGTTTTCTTTTTAACGAAAATTCAGGCTGGATATTAGGAAAAGGCTCTTCACTGGAAGCATAATCAGGCACTGGAACAGGCTCCCCAGAGAAGTGGTCACAGCATTGAGCCTGTCAGAGTTCAAGAAGCGTTTGGACAACGCTATCAGACATATGGTCTGATTTTTGGGTGGTCCTGTGCAGAGTCGGGAGTTGGACTTGATGATTCTTGTGGGTCCCTTTCAACTCAGAGTATTCTGTGATTCTATATTCTAAAATTACTCAGTTTTGTAACCAGGAAAGTCTGACCTTATGGGGTACACAGTGGTTGATATCTCTGCATTAGAGGAGCAACTAAGCTTGTATAAACGTGGTGCTGTTGGTCTGAGCCAGTAATTGCTCAGAAAGAGGTGCCTGGGTCAGATGCATTGTTACAGTGACCAAGAACTGGGGCCAGCAAATCCGTATGTTTAAACCATTGTTCTTGTTTACCATGCAGCTGCGTGCAATTTATCAGAATTGTTTGTCGGAACCTATGGACATCTAACAATCTACACATTGTTAAAATGAATAAACCAGCCTTTTGCCACATACAGGTGAATTCCTCTTAGCTTTAGTTCTTCCAGAAGAGAACAGATTTAAAAAAAAACAAAATCATTTTTGATGGGCTGCCAACCTGCTTTGACCTTTCTTATTATCACTAAGGATGAAGTTAAAACTAATCAGAATGAAATATCTATAGTTTTGTGTCTATGTGAATGAACTGAGCCTGTATAATCACAATCTTTTAATTTTTTTATTATTAATGCTTTTTTGATTATACTTACTAT
The DNA here is from genome assembly GCA_013399475.1 of Chauna torquata. Lineage (NCBI taxonomy): Eukaryota > Metazoa > Chordata > Aves > Anseriformes > Anhimidae > Chauna > Chauna torquata. The sequence continues at coordinate 40,330 of VXAL01018372.1, forward strand.
AAATATTAGTTGGAGGAGCCATCCTTTAAATCAGTTTCTTAATGACAGGATAAGATCTGTGTATTTTTTTGTTTTGTTTTGTTTGTTTTTTCTTTTTTACAGAGGGAAGTTTTTTTTGTTGTTTTTTGTTTTTTTTGCCTTTCCAATATTTGTAATTGTGAAGTTGTAAAATAAAGATCTTGAGCTGCTTTTGATTAAAAGAGTATGCCTGTTCTGAAGATAATCCATTAACAAATATACATGCCCTAATGTAAAATTAGGGTCAACAGGACATTGCATTTCTTACATATGTTTTTCATATACTATTTGTGATTTCATTATATTGTGAAATCTTGTTTGCCACTTGCTCACTACGTACATCACAATTATAAACTCCTGGGGGCAGGCAAGCTCCGTGAATTTGGATGTGGTAAGGCTGAGTAGTTTGTTTCAAATAGCCTCTCTATGCATCACTATAGAAGAGTTATCTTCCTGCTAATTGTTTTCTAACCCCCTTCTCTTAGAGATGGATCTTGGACTTCTTTCTCTAGATGCTGTGTACTGCACATCCCTCAGAATTTGCAAACAAAAGAAATAAGTTGAAGAAACAGGCCCTCAAAAACTAGTCAGACGTAATGACATCTTTTCTCTTTTGTATCATGGGCTTTGTCTGGCTCACTCAGGTAGCTGATTGCCTGCCAAAGGCTTACTCAGTAATGAAGTAATATTAGTTTTGTTAGATACTGTAAATTCAATTTAATGTTCATTATTACAGATACTCATTTTTCTTTAAGCCTATGCAATTTTCCAGTGTATGCATGCAGACATACAAATGTGTATGTTACTTATATGTACATACTGCTTTGCTTCTCCCTCCTCTCATTCCTCATGCTTTTTTGCCTTCTGTAAGGTTTAAAGGATAATAAATAGCAGAGCACACAAAATGTTTGGATTTTGTTCAGTTATGAAAAATTACAATCTGGGTAAGAGATTCTCTTTGAATATGCAGTTTCATGAACTCAGGCCTGTAAATGAATTAAGAGATGAGGGGGAGAAAAGCGACTTGTTTGGGAATAATCAATTTCTACTCCTGCCCCCCTCCCCCCCAACTTCTAATTAAAAACACCTCCATATCTGAATTCTGAATCTTTTGATTGTTTTATATAGTCTGCTTGTTACAAAGCCCCTGCACAAAAGGCAATGTTATGTATTCTTTTAAAAACTCCTTAACTCTTTTTTTTCATTATGATGCAACTCCGTTCTCTTTTCAGTGTTGATCTGGAGGAAACTGGAGGTACAGCAGAAAAATGCTCAGGCCATGCAAAACATATTTGCATTTTGCAAAGCACAGCTCTAGCTCTTTACATTTCACACCCCTGTAGAGGGAAACAAAGAAAAATGGAAGTCAGGTGAACTGAAATTCCACAGCAAATGGATCTAGTCTTTTTTATTAGTAGTATTATTTTTAAATGGCCTCACTACTGAGGGCAAATGAAGTATGCTATAGTATGGGCATAGACTAATGTTGGTTTAAGACAGAAGCATGGACTCAAAGGTTTTAAGAGGAATTGGTCCTATTTTCCAAACCTTTCCCTTTGGCATTGACAAAGTCTGGCTGTTTGTACTTGAGCAGTAGGAAGATTTAACTGTAGAAAGAGTCATTTTTTATATGGGACTTAGGTCCAAAGACAGCTAAAATATCACAGATGTTGACGGTTTCTTTTACTATAGATTAGTTTTTGTTCTGCGGTTGTGCCGTTCCTCCCATGACAAACATACTTTCCCTCACTGGAGCTGATCATTGTTATAGTAGGAAGGACCTCATTCAGAGTTTCACTCAAGTCTTCTGAGTGATGATGTACAGGAGAGGCAACTGCAGCAATTAAGTCAGCTGCTTCCCGTGGGGGTTTCTTGCAGATACACATCCTCAGGAAAATTGTAGTGATTATTTTTAGCCTGATTTTACTCAAATCCTTATAATTTAAGTAATTTTTCTTTCTCTTTTAAGGAAACCACAACTGAAAGATGTTTCTGTTAGTGTCTCTTAATTACAGAGGCAAATGTTATGTCAAAGAGGGTTTAGATAAAATTGCCTGAAGTGTAACTAAAACTATCAAAAATGCTCGTCATAGTCTTATTCTTAAAAGCCTCTGATTCAAGAAGCCCAAGATCTGGCAGAACTTGCTTTTGAACCTTCCATTTTATTTAATAAAATGGTCTGGAGATCCTTTTTCTTGTCAATAGGCTATGCAACTTGCATGTTTTGGCCATAAGCTAAAATAAATATTTATGTAGACTTGTTAAACATTTTGTATCATTTCATTAACTTTTATCCAAAATGCCTGTTAAAAAGCTCTGAATTGCTTCCTGATAAGTAAGTAGTCTTTGAAGCATCAGCCAGGACCATTAATGCTTGTACACCAATATATGAACAGTGCCAGCCATTATGCTTAAATAATAGAAGTCACAGTATACCTTACTCATCAGGCATAAAGCTTACCTGAACTCAAAAAAGGCTTTTCATGCCTAAACTGGACTTAAGAACATGAAGTGTAAATACTTCACGCATCTTGTAGTGTACACAAACAGAGATAGAATTACTCGGGTAGATTTTGATTGTGCCACATCTGGCCTCTGTTTAGCTGAAAACATTTAAAAATAACCACAGATTAATAGTATATTATTATGACTTGCTTGCTGTTCCTGTGACAAGTGGAATCCTGTCCTGCCTTGGACAAGATGTGATCACTCAATGTTGAAGCATTCATTTTAGTTTCTCTGAGGCTTTCAAACTGTTGCTGCTGTCCATAGCTTAAGATCTTGGAATCCAAAGCATAAGCTCCATGTAACTGTAAAGCTGCTATATAGGTACTTATAAAATACAGACAAAGGATTATGCAAGGGCCTTATGTTTTGCTTACAAAGTGTAATTTATTCATGAAAATGTGCAGTGCTTGTCTTTTCCCATGCTCTGTTATGTATTGTCTGATGATTTCAGCTGACTTCTGTTATGCCACCATAACATTCAGATTTTGCCAATTCTGACCACAGTAGACTCAACTCATGACTGGGACAGACTTCTAGCGGTGATGTATGCGGAGCTGTGATGCTTTACATTAGATTGCATGGTAGCTTAGTGAGATAAGGGAACACGCTAGTCAAATTTTGAAAGTTTTTGTTTGTAGGGAGACTGTTGTGCATGTTGCACTTATAATTTCTTTGCTATTGAGAAGGTCAGTTTTGTATTGGTGAGTTCAGACTTGATCTAGAAAGTCTGTTGCTTAACATGTTAGGTGCATTGGAATGAGTTTTATTTATGGGGAATAATATTTGCCGTCTACTAACATGTATTGCAAAACTGTCATTAAAAAAAAAAAAAAAGCCGAAGCAGGTAGAAGTGTTCAAATATTTGCTGATAAACGAAGCTGGACAAAGCTAGAAATATATTAAAGTAAAAAATTATCATCGCTCTGTAAATATGCAAATGTAATTTGTAAGTCTTGTGAAAACTATATCCAGCAGAAATACTCTGGAGTTCTTTAAAAGTGGAGAGGGATGGGGATGGTATGTGATTTGAATGACTTGCACTGAAAGTATCTTAAAAGATTTTCTGCATATTCTTTAAAAGATGTAACAGTTGCTGAGCTTCAGACATCTGACTCAAGGTACACAGTGTTTTTAGTATAATTATTCTTTTAATTCAGGGATCCTCCAGAAAAAAATTCTATCCTAGAGTTGTGTTGGA
>VXAL01018372.1:65742-79198 GCA_013399475.1 Chauna torquata
GGCTGTAATAAAATACACTTTTACAATAATATACAGAAAACAGATTTCTTGAAAATTATTATCACAGATGTGCGTCTTAAGTGACCTGTGATCAGTAGTATATTTTACTGAGAAGTGCAAACTAGAACTGACATCTTAGGAAAATGTACATTCAGGTTTATTCTTCACTTGAAAATAAATACTATACTGCTGAATAGGATTGGACATCTTAAAAATCAGTAGCTACAATCTAGGGCAGAGGTGTCCTCGGTAGTTCGTATGTGTTACGTTTCAAAATGTGCATTTAGGCTGCTAGTGTTTCTTTAGAAATTCATAACTAGTCATTATTGCACATGGACATAGAACCTTTTTCTCATAGTTTCTGAAGTGTGTAGTTTAAAAGCCACAATAAATTACCTTTTGCTCATGAAATATTCAGCAGTAGAAACTTTCTTGAAGTGCAGGGTAGATAAAAGCTGCTAGACTGTCTATTATTTATGAAGAGCACTTTAATACTCATTATATTGCCCTTGCTCCATTGTATTAAATATCTTCAGGCAACAGGAAGACATTTTACCATTTCTTTTTGGTCCTTTCAAGCACTGCATTCATCCCAGCAAAGGACTCCCAAGACAATGTGAAAGGTATGCCACTCTTCCGGCTTTTGCATTTCCCCAAATCCAAGCAGCAGACTTCCTCATTCTTTGACTTTGGTTCCAAAATGTTAATGACTTGGAAATTCATCTCTTCTTCAGCAAAGCACTTAAGCACATGTTTAAATCTTGAGTAATTAAAGAAAGCTCAAGTACAAGCTGTGAGCTGAGAATAGGCTAACTGCTTTATAGAAGTGGACCCGTGGAGCAGAAGAGCTAAAAACTCGAGAGGAAGGTTGGTGTAGTGTTTAAGTAACATGGAAGTTAGTGAAACATACATAAGCCTCTGCAACTAAATCTCTGAACTGGGGAAGAGTGGACTATTTGGCTTAAATCTTTTAATCTTATGGTACTGTTGCTGTTAAAAAGGCAGTGAAGAGAATGGCTTTATTGAGTACTTGCCAAGACACTCATCTTGGCAAACACTATGATAATTCTGATTTCTCCAGCAACAGTTTCTTTTGTACGTCTTGGATAACACGATGATTTGCTTCTGTGTCTTAGAGCTGATACCAGACAGTAACATTCTCACACCAACGATCACATTCATCCCCCTCCTACCAGGTGAGGTGCTTTGACGCTCTGCAACACTGGTACACTGACAAATTTACAAAGAACCGATAAAATGAGGCTATTCGTATTTCCTCCTTATTAGCTATGAAGACTAAGGTAACCTTCATCTTCCCTCTTCTTCCTTCAGGTTTTGGTACATGACATACATGCTTAGAGGAGAAGGAACACCTCCTTAACAGTTTCCTGGCTTTGCATGGAGACAGTAGCATTGCAGATAAATAAAAAAAATAAAGTGAAAAATTACCAGCTTGTAGCTGATGAATGAACAGTAGATTAGTGATGTGTACAGACAGACAGCTTTCCTCAGTGCTGCCACAGTTACAGTCTGAATATGTTTATATGCCAAAATCACTGTATGCCTGAAGTTATTCTGCAGTTAAGGCATGTCAGACTTGGAGTATTTTTAGTGTATTTTTGAGCAGGACACAGATGTTGAACTGAAAATATTCCCATGTGATTGTTTTGGTAGGTGGCGTTTAGGGGCTTTTGCAAAAATCTGCATTCCAGCTTTGTGACAGACCGCAGGGGTATATGCCGCGTGTCAGAGAGATATACTGTCCTAAAGCTTCTATCAGATAACTTCTTCACTGGGTTTTCTTGCTTTCTTATTACAGAGAATTTAATTGTCCTAGGCTTCTGTTAGACTTGATCCACTTATAGGATTTTTTTCCTCAAAAAAGAAGATTTAAATGCCAACACATTATAATGCCCTTGATGATGTTCATACATGTTCTTGCTAAAGATTTCTCATTGCAATTATGACCCAGGTTGCAGAATGGAAATGGTTCAGAAATTCTTACATTATTGTCCTTTTATCAAATAGAACATGCTGGGTACTTAGTAAGTATATAGTGATGTTCATGGTTGTGCCTGATGAGATGAAGTTAATCAAATCTCATGCTTCAAGGAATAAGCTGATTGCCGCAAGGGTCAGGAAGCACTTTTTCATCTTTGCACAATCCACAATGTGCAGTGTAGATTTTTCTGTTGGCCTTTCCCTGAAACCATATTGGTCACTGCAGGATCAGCATTCTAGACTTGAGGACTCGCCTGGATTGATTTTTTTTTTTTTTTAATTTACAGCAAATCCAGTATTTTTATAACCAAATATCATATTTAATTTTTTCCCCTTGCTTGAAAGCTAATTGCCTTTTCACCCTCCTCCTCCTCCTCCTCTTAAATTTAAATAGAATAAAGCCCCAGAAATAGTAAATAAAATTAGATAAGGGAATTTTTAGTGTTCTCTTCTTGCAATTTCATCTTCTGGAGACTGAAGCATTTTAGGAGTCAGGAAATGTTTGTTAAGAAGCTGAAACGCTTTTCTCAAAGAGGTGTTTAGTAAAAGGTAGCATTTTTTCTTTTTCATCGTGAACTTTTAATCCTATCTTTAGAATATCATGAAGTAGTTAAAAAGAAATTCTGAGCTCCTTTGTCTTAGCTTTTTAGTGCAATCATTCTTATGTATCCACCTCTTTATCCTCTTGCCCAAACCATCACCACATCAAATGCCCAGTCAGAGCAGAAATTCATCAGATCTTGAGTGAAAGTCGTGAGATAAACACCATTCGGCCAACTTTGAAAACAATTTCAGTAGCAGTGGTAGGGGGGTGTATGTTAATCTAAAATCCATACTAATCTTGAGTTTTAAGAGTTACTTTGGAAACATTACTAGCAAGTTAGCCATTCCTGACTATAAGGATATTAAATATGCTTGTCCTTCTTAACGCAAAGCAATATGACTTGTAGAGTCATCTGAACTGTAGTTTTGTATGATAGCAGAATCTCACTTTATCTGACAATCCTCTTTTCCTGTTTGGTGGCACAGTCCCTCCGGAAAGAGAATGAAACTCCCTTTTCCTAGGGAGATCCTCATTTTTTTTGTAACTAACCTTTCTTGCTCTAAAAAGTCTTAATCTCTTCATGCTTAAGGTAAACTGTGAAGTTCCTCCAAAACATCCAGTGTAATCTTTGAGAACATGAACAAAGCAGCTGCAGGCACCTTTTGAGAAAGATGATTCGTTTTTACCTCTGTCCTGAGGGACAGTGAGACAGACGTTGGAATGTTGCTTTCTACACGTGGCACTTTTGGCCTCAAAGTTAATACAAAGTTGGCTGCTGGGTTGGTCAGCAAGGCACCCCACTCATGTTTTTTCTTATTGTCTACAACCATATGTCTGCTTTTATAAGTCTTTGATCTCTTTGGAGCAGGGATTATAACTTGTTCTATATGTGCAAAGTGCTTAACCTTATTGTGTCCTGGATGTAGGACTCCTTAGCTCCTTTAAAATTGCATTTGCTCAATTTTCAATGATATTATTCATAATAATAAGCATGGAGTGTGGAAGAGAACTCAACACTTAAGGGCAAGAAAGATGCGTGGATGTAAGAGATTTTCTAGAAATTGATTTATTTCTCCAAAGACAACAAAGAGGTAACTTGATTAGGCATGAAGAGCTCTTTTGTCTAGTAATGAAAGGGACAGCAAGAATCAAGACCTGGAAGTTAAAACCTGATAAATTCAAATTGGAATAAGGTATACTCATTAGCAGTGAGGATGCTGAACTAGGGAACTAGCAGAACAAAGCTGAAGAATGATGAGGAGAAAAAATAAACAAGCAAACAAAACCCCTTGATGTTGATTTCCTGTGATTAGTGGAAGCTATGGCTTTGGCAACCTTGATATCATGGTAGAATAAAAGCTGCAATTTGTTTCAGCGTGGTCACTGGAACCAAATTCTAGGATTTTTTCTTCAATTTCTTTTTTTTTTTTTTTTTAAAGACTGTTAAGGATGATGTAGTAGCACAAAAGTCTGGGCAGGTGTGTGACAGCAAACCAGATGATGTGGACAAATAGACTGGATTATTACCATAGGAAAAACTGTGGATTAAATAAAATCTTCAAAATGTGTCCTGTTTTGAAAAGTCTGCATCTCTTCTGAGCATTGGAGCTCTGTTCAGGCTTTTAAAGTTTCCTTTTGCCTGCAGGTTTGCAAGTTCCTTCAGACAGCTGAGATATAGCCAAACATTTGTTGCTTACCTGGAACAATTTTTGGACATTTTGAGGGTTGCTCATTGTTCAGTGACAGGTTAATGCTGAGCAGATTGGACTTAAAAGAAAAATCATCTTGGAATCCGTTTTGGGCCTCCTTATCTCACTTTGTGTTATTATCTTATAACTACAGATTTGTTAAAAGTATCCAAAGTCTTCTGAACTTTGCAACAAGTGCTTCAGATCTGCAGTAACGTCTCATGGTTTCACAGCACTTCTGCGCAACAGACTGGAAATTTTGCAACTGCTCTGTTTAAAAGAGGCATATAGTTGCTAAATGAATCGTACATAGGATCAAGTAATGTGTAAAAGCTCGATGTTGTTTTATTAGCAACTTTCAGTGTATTTTTTCTGTTGCTTTGTATATTCCAGAAATGTTTGTGTGGGCAATGCTAAAAGATTTTCAGAGTGGAAGCAGGAAGTTTTGCAGGTGAAATGGAGAGACTTGAGGTTTTGGTATCTGGAAAAGCCGGAATAATTTTGGGGTTTGAGGACAAATCCATTAGCAGGTTGTCTGCTAAAATAAGAACCAGCGTTAACTGTTCAGTTTCTGTAGTTCCTGAGACAAGGCTGTACTTGCAAGGGCTAGAAGATGTGCAGTATTCTGGGAAACACGTGAGGTTTTGCAAATATCCCTTTTCTTGAGCAAGTGAATATCATTGCGACAACCCCCTGCTGAACTGGCTCTGAGGTAGTGGATGTACCACTAATTGTCCCAGGCGGCTACTACACATGAAGCTGCATGGGTGCCTGCACGGCACTGGAGGCACTTTGGGATTGCTATTGACTGGGTAGTCAAGTCCTCTGTCAGAAAGCGTTATTTTCTTAGGCTTTTTACCTTTGTTTATTGTAAGTAAAAATTTGGTCATTTGCCTCTTCTCTTCTTTTCCCTTTAAACCTTTTCCCTTTAAACCTTTTCCCAGCTCACAGTAAATACATTATTAAAATCTGAATCTGTGAGGGGGGCTTCAGAGCTTTAAAGGTATTTACAATTCAGATTGTCAGGTTTCTGAGAAAGAAGATCAGGCACAATCTGATGTAGTACTACTAACCAAGGGTAAGGCAGGCACTGAGAACAATATAGTTACATTTCTCTGAAGCTTTTCTCTGGTAAGCACGTGTTGCTTCTCTTACTATGTGCTGTGCGTTGTAAACATTCTGTTTGTGTTTGTTCAGGAGGCCACGATGCTTCCTTCTGTTGCTTGGTGGACTGAACAGATAAATATGTGTGTTCGGGGAAGGGGGGAGGGATGACAAAGCAGGGAATAGTCAACTTTTTTCATACAACTGCATTTAAATTTTTGCACTCAAATAATTGTACCACCTGACACTGTGGAAAGGTACTTTAAACTGACTGATCATATACCCACTTAAACTGGTGGAGAAACTTTTTTAATGGAGGGGTCATTGATCATTCGTGATCGATTAAAAAGGGCATATCCTTGATATATTTCTTTGCAAGAGTTTTTCCTCAAAGAGTTGATGAAAACAGAGTAGTGGAAGCCTAGATCTAGGTCCTAATATATTTTCTTTATCTTTTATTCACTAGCAGTATTTGATTGTAAAACATCTAACCGTGCTTATGTACTTTGTTGTCAGTCTTTACTGTTTAAGCTCTGTCTATGCAAGTAAAAGTAAAGGCGAGTAACCAGAAGGATTGGAGCTGCACTGTGAAGGTGATGCAGATATTTAGGGTTGGGTTACTGATGTAACCTACATGTTGAAATACCATATGTTGTGGTTTAGCCCCGGTAGGCAGCTCAGTGCCACACAGCCGCTCGCTCACCCTCCCCAGGTGGGATGGGGAGAGAATCAGAAAGGTAAAAGTGCCAGAACTCATGGGTTGAGATAAAGACAGTTTACTGGGTAAAGCAAAAGCCGCGCACACAAGCAAAGCAAAACAAGGAATTCTTTCGCTACTTCCCATGGGCAGGCAGGTGTTCAGCCACTTCCAGGAAAGCAGGGCTCATCACGTGTAATGGTTTCTTGGGAAGACAAATGCCATCACTCTCCACGCCCCCCCTTCCTCCTTCTTTACCCCAGCTTTTATGGCTGAGCATGACGCCATATGGTGTGGAATATCTCTTTGGTCAGTCTGGGTCACCTGCCCTGGCTGTGTCCCCTCCCAGCTCCCTGTGCACCCCCAGCCTCCTCGCTGACAGGGCAGCACAAGAAGCAAAAAAGTCCTTGGCTCTATGTAAATACTGCTCTGCAGCAACCAAAAACATCGCCACTATTTTCATCAAAAATCCAAAACACAGCACTGTGTGAGCCTCTATGAAGAAAATTAACTCTATCCCAGCCAAAACCATGACACCATGTCACTTTCATTTCTGTTGAAATGCTTGCTAATGAAAAGTTTAAGAAAATTAGCTTCTAACAATTAAACTTCACTTGCCCTTCTTGAAGAAGCATAGATTAGTTGGAACTGTGACAGAAGAAAGCTGTAGACCCTCAGGCCTTTTACAGACCATAGAGATGTTCACATTTCAGCATGAGCTTTTAGTAGTGCTGGCTAAGTAAAATACAAGCAGGAGTCTGCAGGGTTACATTTTGCTCTGTTTCATGATAAAGAATTCAAAAAGTGAGTACAGCCACCCTCAGAATGACCCCTTTAGCTGTACTTATTTACTCTGTATTTGGCATTCTCCATACCTGGATTAGAAGAAACTTTGCAGCAACTGTTTAAATGTGGTAAATGCATTTTCAGGGCATATGTCTTTATATATGACAAGGAATTGAATTGCTTGCTTTGTAACATTTTTGAACAATTTGAGCTGAAGTTTTGTCATAGCCGTCTTATGTGAATCGAAAAGTAATGTCAGTATAATTCTTAAATATAAAGCTTTAATACCTGCTATTAAGGGAGAGTAAGGGCGATTCTGAATTTTGGAGATGAATTCCAAATAACCTGGAGAGTTGATTTATGATACTAAAACAAAGGTATGTGTGATGTAGTGTTGTGGGATGGAGCTGGGATGCAAATCCTGACTCCTAGAGACATTCGCATCAGGATGTCACCTCTCCCCTTTAGGGCATCAGGAACCTAAGAAGTGACACGCCTGGTGGAGCTAGGCCTGTGTCTCAGCCCACCCTCCTGGGACAGCCCGGGGCTGGCCATGTGCTCTTCTCCCCAGTACCTTCCTAGTACTGGTTGCACAACGAGCTGCTCACAGGGCCTGCAGGGCACTTTTCTGTCATGCTGCTGGCTCCTTAGGGATGAGAGCGCAGTGCTGGGGTTGCACCTCCTGAACACCTCCTGGACGAGAAACCCTGTGACCCTCCAAACAGGTCTTCAGCTACCACTGCCAGGCATGGGGAAGGGATGGTGGCTGGCTGGGAGCAGAACTGGCTTCTGGTGCTGCTGTCTGCTGGCGGGGGAAACAGGGACAGAAAGGTCCCCAGAGTATGGTGTGGTCCTCACAACTGCTGAGATGAGATTGCATTTCCTTGGTTAATTACAACTCACATATTCACATTCATCACGTCCCTGTTCTCCATAGACTTAAAGCTATTCAATTTACAGCTAGCATAGCTAGAACTTCTCTTTTGTAATTTTGTGACAGTTTTGACAGAGGATGGCCCTAGTTCTTCTCGAGGGCATCTAATTCTTCTCACGCTTGTTTTCCTTAATTTATCAGTAGGTCTGTCCATACTCTCAGCACAGGCATTCAGATGAAGGAGTCTTCCATAATTCCTTCTCACCAGTTTTTACATGAAGTAGAGCTGTGCTCTTCATAAGTGCCTGTTGTGTGACTGTATATGCTGATAAGTCATTAGGGGAATTGTAATTATATGCTGCCTACTCCAGGAGCCTGTCACAGAAGGCAATTTATTAATACAGAGGTGTGCATGCATGCACCCATACAGGCTCTTGGTCTTTGTCTTTGAAACCAGGTTGTTGTATGAATTTAGGCTCCCATAATTCTTTATTTCATGTATTGAGGATATCAGAACAAAATGGAACTCTTTGTGGGAAGTTATTAGATATGCAAATGATTTTTGATGGAAGAGTTGTTACCTGCCCTTAAATATCTTTTAATGTACTGTATTCCTTTGGCATGGAGAGCTGTGGCTTTGTTCTGGATCCTTCCAAGTTATTATTGAAGGAAAAATTAATGGTTCAAGGTGTTTTTTTTTTTTTTTTTTTCTCTCCCCTTGTTCATTACTGATGTATGTACACAGGCTTTCTTCTTGCAGTTTCAAATGCTGTGTCTTAACAAACCTCTGGCCTCCAGCAGGTCCAGGTCTTAACTCTTCCAGGACCAAACTGTTTGCTTGCTTTTCCTGTCCCTTTGTATTTTATATGTACACAGCTTGCTAAACTACTTGCTAATAATGCCCCAAAGTGGCTAGTGGGCTCTTTTCCTCTCCCCTAATTATCACTACAGAGTATCAGTTTAATTATTCTATTGAGCATCTAAGAAAAGACCCATCAGTCCTCTCTTCACATCAAAGACCCACTTGATGACAGACACTTTATTAAAAAACAAACAAACAAAAAAACCGTAATGTTAGCTGTAAGTGTGTATGAAGTAACTGATAAAGAGCTGAGGAGAAGTGTTGGACTCTTTGTTCATCTGAAGCAGGTTATTGAGACTCAAAATGTAATTGTTTTTTTGTATACATATGAGTATGAAAACTTGTTAGCATGATGTTGACTTTCTTGCAATAAATCCAGTGGTTAATAAGTCCTTTGGTTGTTTGGTTTCTCTTTGACTGGGTGCCTTTCATTTTTAAGTTTATAGCCTCTTAGCACAGAATATAGCTGATATTTACATAGTAAAACTAAAAAGCAAGACCTCTGATAATTTGATCTTTGGGCCTCTGCAAGCACTCAGTGAGAATTAAGCATCAAACTTACCGAATCAGAAAGCAAAGGTGATCACCTTATAACTATACATTTCATGTGTTCATCTTCTAACACTTCAGAATATTTTGTTCTTTGTGTGTTCAGCTGTCCATAGTTTTCAGAGTATGGTGTAGAATACAACTTATTCATCAACATTGGTGATAGGACATCATTGCTGTACCAAATAGGAGCTGAAAACAACAGAATTCAGTGTAGGTTTATCACAAGGTAGAGCAGAGTTCACAGGACAGTAGGCTGTCATTTTCTGATCTGTAAGCTGCACAGCATCTTGATGAACAACTCAGTTGCTATTAATCTGTTTTTTTTTTTTTTTTTTTTTTTAAGAGTGGATGTCACCTTAGACTTCAAAGAGATTTCGGGTGTACACCTAAGCAGGAAAAGTTATCTTAAGTCTTAAATGGGAGAAAGATTGGCTCAGCCATAACATAGGAGTACTAGTGCTAAATGAATTTTGCTAAAAGCAGAGCCTGTTATCAAAATAGATGAAACCATTTTGGAGGAGGAAAAAATTTCAGAGTCAGTACTGATGAAAAGAAACTGTAAGCGAGTAAGTGGCTTTCCACAGAAAAAATATTTGAGTGTATCTATCTAGGCCCTAAATAAATTCATTAATTAGGCTGCAGTTAGTTTTGACAGAGGGTTTTGATTTTTCTCCTTTCCAATAGAAATAAAAGTCTTTGATTGTAGACTATTAAAAAAAAAAAAAGTAAATGGTTCTTTTGAACTTTTTTAATAAAAAATCTTTGACCAGACCTAGTAGGTAAAATTGGAAAATTTCTGATCTTTCTTCCCTTCCATTTTTTTTTCTTTTTTTTATATAAAACATAGAGGCTTGGGATTTCAGAGATGACAGTACTGCAGGTATCAAACAAAGACAGGCTTTCAGTGGTGCCATGGAGCAACCTGACCATTGCTGTGAAGAATAATGAGTCTTGTATTCTAAAAAGACAGAAAATTCTAAAGATGGTTTAGTCCTCAGCTTTTTACTTTTGTTGCCTGTTTTTCCCCAAGTCACTGTTTTTCAGATAAATGTTTTATGAGGAGCTTGTGATCAGCGTGGAGCGATTCCTACAGGAACCAGCTGAAGGTGCTGTCTGATCTCATTGCCCTGGTAATGGCTGAAGGATTAAATGGTCATACTCTTTGCCTAATTTAATGCCATAGAGTCTGATGTTCTCCCAGCCTGGAAAGTTCACTGCCTTTTCATATAATAATCCATGATCAGGTTTTGTCGTAAGCCTGTCATCTGGAAGGGCTAGAGGATCACCAATCTACAATGATATTTTATTGATGTGCTGTATTGAAAGTCATTAAAAGTCTTGAGGATTATTTGTAAGGTGGTATTGTGCTTTACAGGTAGATGTTTGAAGCAAGTCCTCTTCTTTTCCTTTAGCTTTCAATGGTGGATCCGTCAGCTGTCCCTTCCACTTCCTTCCCATTCTGTATTGTGAAGGGTAATTTTAATAATTATTTCCTTGCATCTGAAAATTGTACATTATGATTTTTGTGAGCACCTAGCGTATCTGCAGGAATTGCAGTGCAGCTGATCTAGAACTCAACCTGTTGTATTCTCTGGCAGTACTTTATTTGTGCAACGCTGATGTGCCGTTTATTTATTTATTTTTTCTGTGTTTAAATAGCACACCATCATGTTTTAGGAATGTTTGAGTTGCGTTTTCAATCTTTACCCTAATATTTGCATATTAATAAGTAATTGAAAAACATTATGTAAATTTTATATCAGGGTGAATATATTATCAAATCAAATGGCCTTTAAGGGTAATTATAGAAAGCTACTATCAGCTAGGGAGATGAAATTTGACTATGTTTAACTTTTCTCTTTTCCTGTACCATTAAGCACCAAAGTCTTGGAACTAACATAAGCATTTCAGAAATGCCAGTAAAACACTGGAGAGGAGGCATATCTCACTAAGTTTTTTTTTCTTTTTCTTTTTTTTCCCCAGTAAATCTCTCTTTTTTTTTTTTTTCCTTTTTGCTGTGAAGTTACAGTTGGATATTTAAAATTATTTTGCCTTAAAGATCTGTTTTGTTTGTTCAAATAGAGGACATAAAGCTATTCCAGTCTCTGCATCTGCAACCTTAAAAAAATTGTACTTAAAAAGTATTCTCTTACCAGGCAATTGAGAGCAAAGGGAAGAGGCAGACAGTCTTCCTGCACCATTTTTAAATTAGGAACGGGCATCCCAAGACTGACTTAAAAATCGCATGATCTCTCTTATTTGGCCCTTTTTAGGTATCTGTTTTTTGAGATACCTTTCTCTGCATGTGTTGGAGTGAGTTTAGGAATATACAGTAAATGTACGATTCTCAAATGTTCTTTTGATCACAGTAAATTAGATGGAGTTTCAAGGTGACACTAAATATGGTGTGGCATGAGAAAAACTATCTTTTGGAACTTCTGGATTAGACATATGGAGCACTAGGTAATCATGGAGATGTTCAGCTGAAATTTTCAGACACCTTCATAAGAGCTAAGGTTTAAAATCTCATTGAATTTATATCCTTTAAACTTTCCAGTTAGCTGCAGTAACAGCATCATCTTGCATTACTTAGCTTTGAAAAATCAGAGCTGACCCTCAGACAGACAAATTTACACATCATTTCAGCACACTGGAATAGCTATTTCTGTCTCTGCTCACTGACAATGAACAAATAACCAAGCGTTTCTATCATCAGCAGTTTCTTTCCTCCTCTTTTCCACCCCCAGATTCCAGGGGTGGGTGGTGACAGCTCGAAGTGATTAGATATATTTTCAGATACCTATTCATTTTGAAAATTAAAAAAAAAACTTTCCTCCTCTTTTCCACCCCCAGATTCCAGGGGTGGGTGGTGACAGCTCGAAGTGATTAGGTATATTTTCAGATACCTATTCATTTTGAAAATTAAAAAAAAAAAAACAAGGTGTTTTTCCTTGTCACTGCTGAATTATGAATTATTAAGTGTTTTTATAGATGCTTTGGTAAAGCTGCCACGTTTACTGTTGAATAGAACTGGACAAATTCTGGGGCAGGGGGGGAATCTATTATTCACTCCTCTTTTCCTCTGCAGTGTATGTGTTCGTTTTGTTTTCCCACAAATGATCTTCTGTGAAATCCAATATAACTGTACAAGTATTAATGGAAAGCAAATCTTCACGTGCATGGACAGTTGCACCACAAGTGGTATGTTTTATTGAGGATTGGATTTTAGTTAATACAGCAGGGGATAGTATTCCCAAAATGCTTTGCCAGAGCATTGGCATAGAGGCAATTAGAAAGGATGGAGAAAGGGTTTGATGGAGTGTTTTGATAACCCTCAGCAGTGGGTTGTACTCAGCACACGTGTACACAAAATATGCCACTGCATAATGGCAAATTTACTCAAATGTTAATTCTCACTTCCCTAAGAAATTCAAAGTTGCAGTAATCTTTCACAGGGTTTCTTCCTGATTTATAGAACTTATGTTTATCCATTCACAAAAGAGAAGCAGTACCATATGATTTGCATATGCCGTTGAATTACAGTGTACGTGGCGTATGAGTATTTATGATCCCACCACGGTAAGACAAAACCTATGTATTATTTTTGAAGAACAACATACACTTTATTTTTGTCTAGATTTTCTTTTACCTCCTTCCTCATGGGAAGGGAGAAAATAATAAAGGCTGGGTTGACCTGTATTCACGTACAAATAAAAACTGAAGTATTTTGAGGTATACACCTAACTGTCTCCTCAACTGTTTTCATATGGGCACAGTTATGTGAGTACTGACATGTTTTTTTCCTATTCTGGCTCATTCTCACTAGGCTAAGCAGCCCTGGTGGGGGAAGCCTTTACATTGGTATAATGAGTTCAGAATTGTTGTTGTACTAGGTCTAAGAGTCTGCTTCCACCCCCTTTGTGTCTAAATGCTCTTGACATTCTCCCCCAGCAAAGACAGCTTTGTACAGATGCGTCTATAGTATTAAAAGTTTTTGTAGCTAAATGGAAAGTTTGTGCTTTACCTCTATCAGCTTCCAAACTTGCTGTCAATAATGAACAGCTGTGTGAAGGTTTGTGGTCCTACATGTTCTTCCAGTATCAGTTTCACAGGAAAAACAACGTTAGCAAACCAGGTTACAAGCTAGATAGTTAATCTACATTTCTTCCAGCTGAATGAAAGATTAAGCATAGATGATGTTGTGTGCAAGTGAGGTTTATACAGATGCCACCTGAGAAAAGTTATGTTCTTAATACATTTTTGAGGATTTCTCTTTGTACTTAACTGAACGGAGACATGATTCCAGCTCCTTTCCTAGCTTTCTGTATGAGTCTGGCTGCCTTATGTG
>VXAL01018372.1:93105-163326 GCA_013399475.1 Chauna torquata
TTCTGCTCAGATTGTAACCTGGGGCGTTCTCAGAAATTATTCTTTTATCTTCTTTCATGTGTTAACTAAGATACTACTTACTGAGTTTGGGTTTGGAAGACTTTTCTGTGTATAATTTCATCTTTTCTCTGCAGATCGGATCATGGAACTTCCTTTTCATCAGTTTTAATGAAACTTATTCCTCAATGAATAAGTGAATCAAAATCTAAGCCTGTATAATTTGACTTGGATTGCTACAGTTAGTCCCACACGTTTAAGACAGACCTCCAAAAGTACTATAATAAGTAGAGGTCCTTTAAAATATCTAACTGCTGTCTGTGCAAGTGTTATTCATCTTCTTCATTGAATATGCAAAGAGGAAAAAGCCAGTACATAAAGCAATGTATTAATGCAGTTCTTCAAACGCTGTTTCCAAAAGGCTTCTTGACACTTGCTGGTTTGAATATATGTGCAAGAACAAAGTTTTTATGTGAATAGTCTGTTTGGCTTCTGATGCTAGCTCTTCAAATTAATTAGAAGAAATTTCCTCTGGAAATGTTTGCAGGATATACTCTATCTTGAGATTTATTAACGCTAATAGAACCAGAGAAAGTATTTCTCACCCTTCCTTTGCCTTGTGTTGTTTCATCATTAAAATGGTTTGTTTTGATATTTCAGGTCCCTGACCTGATGCACCACCCATGCCACGTGGTGTTTCTGTTAACTGTGTCAAGCAATACTCTACCCTTTTTTCCTATGAATAATTCTGTTGTGCCTGCTAGAAGAGCAGTGTAATTATTTCTTTCAATTTCTTAAGCAGGAGTGATAGACTCATAAAAATGGCTTGTATCCAGTAAATACACAAATCACTGTTTTCTAATGTGGAGGAAGAAAGTTTATTAAAACAAAGAAATGCATATACCTCTCCTTCCAACTGTTTCCCCTACCTACCCCAACTGCATTCATACCTCAAAATGTACTCTCAACTTCCTGGGATTTTTTTTTTTTTTTCCCTGTTGAACCTTGTGTTTATTAATTGTGACCAAGCCCAAGTTCTCTCTCACATGTCTTGGAAAGTACCTGGGCTACATTAATTAAAAAGCACCCATCACTTGTGCCAACACTGCCCTTTTCAGCCAGTCCAGCTAACTCTGTCTGTGTAGGATCTAATGGAGTCTTATCCGCACGTACCAAACACCTTCTGTTTTGGCTGTGGATAAGGTACCACAACTGCCACAAAATGTTACCTGTTACTTGTTCTTTACCTTCAGAACATTTGCGAAGTTGGTGGTACTAGTAGTAATGTGATTCAAGAGTCTATGGGTTCTTCTGCACTTGGATTTAGATGATGCTCATGTTAAAACTTAATTGCTCTCAAGAAAGGAGGACGTTCCACAGAGGCTTGGGATGAGTGTCAGGACCCTGCCACAGGTTACTCCGCTAGAAATAGGTACAGTGCAATGGAGAACAGGAGTCTAAAGAGGCACTGCTGGGGAGGCCTGATGTGTCATGGAAGTAAGGGTCACTGTGAATGCCTGTGCTTTTACCTATACCTCCTGGTATTATCAGTAGATTAGAACTTTTGTACTTTGGCAGTAGTGATTGTCATTACATTCTGCATCACTGCCTCAATTTTGTTTCTTCTCGTTGAAAGGGAGATGTCATGGTCTATCAGGAAGTTCATGTACTGGAGGTCTTTTCAGTTTGTTTTAAATTGTGTGATGTGTATGTCCTTCCTGGGGAAGAACTTCTTGCCAGCCTTGAATTTTGTAAGTCCTCTGAGAGCTTAATATCCTTTCTAGGCATCCTGATAAGATTACTACAGTAGGTAAAATGCACTGGTAAGTACTTAGGTTTTGAGCAATATTTTGTCATGTGCATCTGTTTGAAAATAGAAAAAGACTGAACAAAGGTCTAGCACAGCCAGATCCCCGTCTCTCTCTGAAAAGACTCTAGCTCCACACAGTAAATTCCAGGACAGCAATTTGGTTCAACAGTATTCACTGCAGCTAAGGTGCTACTCTGTAGGTGTTGCATTAAAAAAGGCAATGTTTATTAGAAGTAATATTTTTTAGGCCAACTGATACAATGGGGGAAAAAGGTTTTGCAAAAATAATCAGGCAAGTTTTTAGAAAAAGCTTGCTACATTTTTTCTAATTGTATCAGAAACAGGAAGGAGATGCTTTCAAGTGCCCAAGCTCTTACCAAAGCCTGAAAGTTTGTTGCTATTCTTTCAATGCATATCAGTTGGCCTAATAGAATTGTTGTCCCACAGCTCTTCCTCTGCTTGCATATTAGACCTCTGACAGCTCTATTAGTGCAGCGTGGAAGATACCACCTTAGGAAGTCAATAATGAGAGAGAGAGTCAGTGTTTTGTGTCAAAATGGTGACACTTGAGTCATTAATGCCTGGCTCATTATTATCAACAAAGTGTACCCAGTAGCAGGCATGCTAATACAACATTTGTGCCATGGTTCATGCAAAATGAGGATCAGCACCATTCATAATCAAAAATGGCCTAGAGGATATTTCAAAACAATAAATAAACTTCCCCTGTGATAGAAATAATGGCCTTTTTTTTTTTTTCCGTGTCTCACCAGTAAACCTATCATAGCTAAACTACATTTCATGGGGATGTGGGTGTGTAATAAAATAGGGAGATTTATCCCATCTGCATGTGTTGGACTATTCCACTTAGTTCAGTCTCTGGTTCAGAGTTAGTGTGCTCACCTCATAGCTCTTCTAAAAATGTTCCGATTGAGCAGATGTTCTTTTGCACTCTGTTAACAAACAAGTTTCCCATTTCTGGTTTTATAAGGCTACTTGGCATAACAGTCTCAAATGCAGCTCAGACTTTTTTAGGACTATAACTGTTTTGTTCATCCTTCTCCTGAAATTACTGTAGTTAGCATAACTTGACAAGCTGAAAAGAAGGTGATTTTTGGGTAACTCGTAGCTTTGGTTGATAAAAGTTTTAGGGCACTTGGAGATGCTCAGCAGCAGCATTGTTTGAGGGGAAGGGAAAGGTTTTAAGCAGTGAACAATATATTCACAGAGCAATGAAAGAGTCTTGCTTCTGGTACATTCAGCACAAGATATGGCAGCTGCCATCATTATGCAGTGCCTGGCTGGAGTTAATGTTTCCCTGCATTTATGTAATTTAGAGATTTACTTTCAAAAATAAAGCACTCACTTTCAAAATCCAGTATTTAAATATGAGAGGTGACTATTAAGACTTTCTGCAGTGATTTATCAGAGAGGTAATCTCTTTAATAAGAAAATCTCAGGATCTCGGTCATCTATTTGGTAATACTGAGTAATCTATTTAATAATAAAAACATAGTGCCTCATTTCTAAAGCCTGTTCTTTTTCTGTCAGTGATAGCCTAAGATGTAGTTGACTTTACACCATCTTGCTGGAGCGATGGAGAGCCTATTTGTTAGAATAGCTCAGCGTGCCTCCTCCAGTCAAAGCTGAATTGAATTATGGGTGCCTAGGGCAAAGTTGTTTCTAACATGCCAGTAGATTTATCATGAGAAATGAAACATATTAGAGCAGCTAAACAATCACTCTCAGGGGAAGAAAGGAAATGCTATCCTTATAGTATACTTGAGGAAACTGAGTCCCAGGGAAACTGAGTTGCATGGTGTTGTTCTAGTACCAGGAAAAAGAGCTTGCTCAGTTCAGTCCCTGTTGATATATCCTAGTTCATAGTTGGTAAGCAGAGCTTACTGAAGACAATACTATTTTTGGTCCATCCCTACAGCAGTTGCATTGCGGAGCAGGTGTGGGCTTTGTTGCAATACCCATTAGCCTATGGCAGAGTCTGCCTGGAAGTCCAACCACTTCAGCTGAGAGCACAACACAGATTTCTAGGAATATGAAATCTTTACATTTTGGCAATTTCATTTATGTGTGTGTGAAGAAAGTGGCAAAGGGGAAAAAGTAATGCTGCAATATTCATTACCATTACGTAACTGTTGGAAAGTATGTTTGTTTGAGTGCGGGGCATATTCCTTAGTTTACTTTCTCATTTTCACATTTTTAAGTGTAAGCAATTATCATTCATTAAGGCAGCCATGTCAGAATGATTATTGAAATATTTTGAACCATCCCTGACTTCTCTAGTGCTTGCTTTGACTGATAATGTAACACCATTGTTAGTGCAATTTGTAGTTTTAAGTAAAAAGGCTTTCTGGTGTTGTGCAGAATGAGCAACTTTAATTTCCTGAAAGGTAGAATTCTTTCGTGTATGGTCAGTAAATTTTCTTAGTGTATATTCAATGAATCAACATTATTCAAGTTAAGGTAGAAAAAAATAATGCAGTTATTCCATAATGGCCTGTCACTAAAGGGCAGCTAGCCTATGCTTAATGATGTAAGTGCAGAGAACAGTACTACTGTAGAGCTGAAAATGAGGAGTTAAACTGCATCATTGGCCATTGCAGTTAGCCACATCGTATATTCCCATTCATGGATTTATTGAGCTCTATCCTTATACTAATTACTGCTCTTCTCATGCGTGCAAGGGTTCGAAACCTTTTAATTTCCAGCCTCAATATATTCAGCTTGATTTTCAACATGTTTATCTTTGTGCCAGCTGTGTTCTATGTTTTAATAGCTCTCTTCTTTCTGTTTCTCTCCCCTCCCCCATGTATTGATATTTCATTTCAGCTTTCATCCTGCTAGATTAAATTAGCACAGTCATTTCAGCCCATTCAAATACTCTTCTCCATTCACTGACCATTCTAGGAGCCCTTCCTTGCAGTTTGTTCTCAGTTAAGTTGCATATTGTGCGTACAGGTGACCAGAACTGCAGGAACTACTGCAGTTCTATCTATTATTATACCTGTGGTACTATCATGGTACTGTTACTTCACTACCTGTGTTAGAAATTTCTCAGTGTTTAGGATTACTATTGTTTTTCTTGGGATTTTTGTCAAGGCTGTGGCTCTGTGTACAAGCTGTTTTTCTCTGCTGTTTTTTTTGTAACTGGTGAGTCTCAGAGTATGGCAGAAATCCTTTTCAGTACTCAGAATCTTTCACTTAGTTCTGTTCAGTTTCGCACCATTCCAATTTCTCTGGGTCTCAAAGTCCTTCCTTTATAGCACAGTGATCTTCCCTTAGGGTGCCACCAGCTTTGGGCTCCAGCAAATTTTGTGGTGGTACTCCTACATTTTGTGCCAATGTCTTTAATGAAAGCATGTTTAAAAAGAGTCCAAGATTAATGTTTGAGAAATTCCAGTAGTACTACTCTTAGCTTGGTAACTCCTCTTTTCTTTTTGTCATTTCCATATTTGGCCAGTATCTCACCCACTCCACCAGTTCTTGTACTAAATCACATTTTCTCCAGATGAGCTAATGCTTTTCTGTCAGGCACAGTGTTATATCAAAATATTTTTTTGAAACAACTCAGGCGCAGGAGAACTAATCTGTCTGCAGTACAGATAAAGTCCACCACATTTCACTCATGAGAAACAATAGTTATTTTGTCAAAGAAGATTAGATGAGTCAGACTTGATCTCTTCTTGCTACACCTGTGCAATATTTGTTACAGTCTCTGTTCACCTCAGTATTCTTTTATTTACTTTCCTCCAAAATTTGTTCCAAAGCTTTGCCTATTATTGAGAATAGCCCTGACAATAACCAATTTCACCTGTCTCCCCCCTCTCTTTTTTTTTTTTTTTAAGTATAAGTATAGCATTTACTTTCCTATTCTCAAAACATCCTCACACAACAAATTTATTAAAACTGTGCCCCCACTTGCAAGGCCCTGTGTAGGACAGAGGGGAAGGACTTAATGAGATGGAGGTTAGGCATTCCTTCCCTCTGTGTGGAGCACAGGGACCATGTATATCTTGCTTACTTCAAATAAAGGTTTTTCCATGATGTGATTTTCATCCTGTCAGAGCCATCCAGTCTTTGCACCTACATCCAGCTTGTGAAAGCGCCGGCAGTTGTGCATGGTAAAGGGGATATTTAATGTAAAGCAGAATCTCGTGCAGCTTATATAGAAGTTTAATGCATAATTGGATGCCTTCACGTGGGTAGCTGTGAAAACTTAAGCATCTTTAAGACAAAGTTGTTAGGAAAGTACAAAGGAACTGTGGCTATTTATGTGTTTTAAACACATTTAAACATGGGCTGCGGTTTGAACTGTCAGCAGGACGTGAGAGAGGACGACTGCCTGTGAGTGGAGAGTGAGATGTGTAGGCTCTGAGCCAAGAAAGTGCCAGGCCAGCTGGCACATCCTGGGTACAGCCCAGGCTCATGGTCACCTGGATGGTTTTATACCCTAAATTGGGTGCTTCTGGGAGGTGACAGAAATCCCTCATCCGCTCAGGCAGCAGTGCTGTGTGGTTTGGGTGTGCACCGGAGCACAGCAAGGGAGAGTACAGCTTGAGCTGTGCTCCGACTTGTACTGTTGAAATTACATCTTAAAAACCTCAACTGTGTTGAGTTTACTTTCAAAGGAATTTCCTTCACGTCTTTCAGGAATGAGAAGAAAAAAAGAAGTCTGTAAGCTTTAACTTTCTGGTAAATCTCCTAAGATATACTCTCCTAAAGAGTAGTGAAACCCCTAGCATGGTGTGAAGAGACCCTAGGCGTCTCTAAAATAAATGAATAAATAGATAATGTAAGGAGAAATTAGTTGAGTCTATTTTGAATCAGTTCCAGTTTGAGTCTGTCTGCTCACTGAAGTTATCCTGCTCCAGTTTTAGCACAGGCTGTTCTGAAAATAGGACTAGTCAGTGTCTTGCAGGGGCTGTGGTGGTGGGAGAGGGGCTACCTGTGGTGCCGCCTTCTCTGCTGGAAGCGAGGCACCGTTTGCTGTCATCCCACTGAGCCCCAGCTTCTTACCAGCTCCCTCCTCTGCCTGATGGGATGGAAGAGCCAGAGGAGAATCGCGCTGTGGCGGTAAGAACTGGAATGGCGCTAATGCTATGTTTGGGGAGCAAGAGATGGAAACGCATAAGAAAAGAGAAGTAAAACCCTCTTACCCCCCTCTTAATAAGGATGTGTGCCCTGTCAGAGGGGCAGATACAGGCAGTGAGACATGCCACCGAGGTTACCAGCATAAGTACAACTTGCAGGTAATTTTTGTAGTAAGAACAGTGTAGCACTTTCTGGGAGAACAGAAATCAGAGCTATGACCTGCCAGTGCCCACGAGGAGCTGTTTGGCTGCTGGTTAGCTCTGGCAAGAGCAGAAAAACCTGCACTGACTGAGTTTTAGTACCTCATGCTCAACACATTCCGACCGTGGGCTGGTTTTCATTTTCAGTTGAGCTGTTACTCTGAGCTGCTAATGGCAATGCACCTCCTAATTCTGCACCAGTTTGGGCTCAGCAGAAGTTTCTGAGTAATGAGCCAGGTTGGGATTCAGTCTGAAAAATAAACAAACAAACAAAAAACAAAAACCAAACAAAAGTTCAGAATGGCTTCAATTGATTCCTTGCTGGGGAAAATTTCGTGCAGCTGAATTTTAATCTACCATAAGAAAAGTTTCTACTACTACTCTCAGATTGAAATGCGGGGAGGGATTGATGTTTTATTTTTCTCATAAAGCCAATCTGGTGCTTTGTTTGCCTTAGAGGCTTTGAAACCAACATTTCTAATCTGGCCTATTGGTGATGGAGAAATTTAACCATTTCTCCCAAAAAGCATTTGAAATCTCAGTTGTTTCTTGTTCGTTTCTTTGGTAATGTTACTTCTGTAACTTCTCACAGCAGACTGGCAAACGCTTTCCTTTTCCGGATGAATTATTTTACAATTTTTAAGTAGATGCAAGTAACCTGTACATACAGATGTAAGAACTGATCAGATTCATTCAAGAGAGATTTGAAGAATGCTTTCTGGGGGTATAATGATGGTTTTTAGAATGAATTGATATTGTTTAGCTTGTGTTATGAACCAGTTTATTTCAACAAAAGCAAGACTAGTACACTTGGCTCTTATGCAATGCCTCTTGAGACGTGACTGGCATAATGCTTTGTAAAAAAACAGCCAAGCAATAATCCTAAATTTTGAGAACTAATTTTAAACTGGAATACAGAAGCAAAGAGAAGTCTTGTCTGAGATGATTTTCATTTTTTCTGCCTGAAATTGCCAAGTGTCTGCAATGGGAGTAATAGGAGAGAATTTCTAAGCAGCTTAGCTTAGTTCCTTTTTCAAAAACAGCCATAGTCCAACAGAGAAATTTCAGCTGAAGGCTTTTGCATGTTTTTTTTTTTTTTTTTTTTTTTTTGTTTTGATTCTGAGAATCATTTTCATCTTTGTAAGTCACTGTTCTGTGTTCCTCATACATACAGACATATTTCTGGGGTGAGTAATAATACACTTGGGAAAATAAAACCCTCAAGGAAAAATTAAGACAATTACTCTTGTTCAGGGTGAAATAAAGTGATAGAAAAGATATAGCTGTCTTCAGAAACCTCAAGGCATGATGTAAAAATTACTTTATTCAGTTCTTCTAGTCAACAAGGACAAAACATATAATGGATTTACAGTATGAAAGAGAAAATGTATATCAGCAATGACAACAACAAAGCTTAAGACTAGATAAGTAATGGAACAAGCTACAAGGGAATACTATGCAGTTATTAACACCAGCGATGTTCTGGTTTAGACCAAATTTCCTCCTTATTAAACTAATTCTGATAGTTTACAAAGATGTAACCTCTGCAGGTTTTAATGCATTTTCTGGGCCTCTTTCCCAGTCTTCCCCACATTCACTTCATTTATACTCAAGGGCTTTTTACACCAAGCGTAATGAGAAGGAGACCCACACTCCCTCATTTATCCCTGGACTAGGTGATTCTCTAAGCTTCTTTATAATCTAAAAGGTTTGGGGTTATAATGAATTATGTCTGTTAATATTCAATGCTAATGCCCCAGGATATAGAACAGGAATAATTTCTAATATGTTTATGCTCTCCAAAATACATTTAAGCAAGAGAGATGTTTTCCAGTCTAAAATACAATGTTTTAACTTTTTTTTTTGTTCTACTCTAATATGACTGAAATGCTGATTTTATGTTTCAGCCTATAAAGAAGAGCAATAAAATAAAGTAGGGTGAAGTTACAGCCTAATTAAACATTTCTAAAACACAGCTTTTAATGACAGTAGTTCTGCCTACCTGAAACTATGCTCCAGCAGCCATAGTATCAAACAGCCACGTTTGTATTAGTGGGTGAAGTGAAAAACTCCATTAGAGTAGCTTATGAACTGAATGTGCCACTTGGAAATGTGTTGCTTCTCTTGTTGCTAAGCCTGTGGTCTGATTAACTTGATTTTGTGCATGCCTCTCAAGAGGTTAAATCTGACACCTGAAGAGTTAATGTTAACTAATGTCCTTCTAGAAATTGATTGATGTTCACAAAGCCATTTGAAGATGCTTGGCATTTACATGGTAATGATCTCCAATAAATACACTAACAAGCACTGAGGTTCAGTTTTCCTGAGCAGCTTGCACCCTACCATGTGACTGTTTCTCCTTTTTTTTGTGAGTAGTAATTACTCAGTTTGGTCTACGTTGCAAGAGTATGCTTCAGCAGTTTTATTTTTGTTCTGCCAGTCTGACTTTGGGAATATAGTCCAGATAGTTAAAAGCATAATTTACAGATTAAGACAATTTGCAGGGGGAGAAAACAATTTAGGCAGTTGTGGCTAGATAACTAAGATGCAGTTTTCACAGTGAGTTAATGACCTTCACCTCAGCAAGACCAACTGACTTCCAATAGGGACTGAGTTCACAAGGAGAAGCAGGTTCGCATTTCCCTACAGACCACTAGATTGTCACTGCCTCACTTAGCACTGCTGGTTGCCTGTGGCAGACCAAGAATGGAATAGCAGATGGCCTGTAGACCAGGAGATGCATCCCTACTAGGTCTCTCTGACTTCTTTGAAAATACATGCAGTACCATCACTAGATCACTAGACTGTTGCAGCTTTGCTTAGCACTGTTTGGGTGTCACCAGCCTGGGGTAAACTGCACAGGATTTTCCAGTGCAAATGGGTATACAGTGGTCATTTTCTTCTTTTCCACATTTCATTTTCACAAAGGGAAAAAAAAGAGTTATTTGGCAATTTGCTGCACGTGTATATAAATGTATATAGAATCATACAATCATTTTGGTTGGAAAAGACCTTCAAGATCATCAAGTGCAACCATCAATATATTTTAAGGGAGGTACACAGTTTGTAGAGATGCAGAAGGGGAGGGTGGAGAGAGAACATTGCTAAGGTAAGTTGTCCTAAATGGAGCTGAGTAGTGGTGGTACTGCACATATTTTTAAATTAGTGAAGGAGAGCTAGTAGGGGTGCATCTCCTGGTACTTGAGCAAACAATGTAGTTTCAGCACAGTTCAGAACTAGATCTGACATGAAAAACGGGCTGCTGTTGCTCTAGGATGTGTGATACAGTGCACTTTCCTCACCTTAATCACAGGCAATCATTTTTTTGTACTGATACTGATGTCATCTTTCCCTGTGTCTCATTCTGTTACCTTGTTTGGCATTTTGAGTATATCCAGGTTTGATTCAAAGCAATAGGTTGAATTCAGAGTGTTTTTATTACCTTTTCTGAGATGGCAGAGGAGCTAGCCTAAGTTTAGCAGTTTTATTTGTTTTCTAGGTAACTGATCATTTTTCTTTCTCCAGCTTTTGCACCTTGGTAGCTAGCCTGACTAACTAGGCAAGGGTAGCCAGCCTAGAACCCCACCATGGGGGCACTGAAGGTCGCCTAATAGCCTGTCACGAAATTGCACCAAAGGAGGCATAGCATGTGTAGTGACTTCTCTGACAGTGAGTACAGAGGGCTTATGGCTGGTCCGTGCCAGCTCTGCATGGGTAATTCAGTTGTAACCTTTTTATCGTTATAGAGGAATGACTGGGTACCAGGAAAAAGTATTCTTTTCGTTCCTGGCTTGTCTGCTTGTTTGTTGCCTTCTCCATCTGCTCATTTGTTTTTCTTCCTTGCAGTTCTCCTGCTGTTGCTCACTTGTAAGATCGAATAACAGGGGAAAAATCATTTTTCTAACTAGTTGTCTTGCACAATGACAATGACCACATCTTTTTTTTTTGCATTGTCATTTTAAACATTCGATTTTAATGAGGAGGTCCATACAAGAGAAGGAGGAATGTGAGCTGCTTAGGTAGCAAGAAGGGACATTAAAAAAAAATATATCTGTGGACTTCCCAGGTTACTATTTGTGGTGTTTTTCTTAAGGTTTTCATAGGCTCCTTTAAGTTCTGCTTGCAGATGGAGCCCTAGCCAGCCTATTTAAAGCAGAACTAATTTTCAGTGACAGCTCCTCTCTTGTGAATCAAAACAGCATGGTTTGTATTTCAAATGGTAACCAGAGTATCTTCTTGATGAAGTATCTCAGAGAAAGTCTTTGGAGAGGCATGAGCTATAACCTGTAGTACAGTCTATGTAGCTTCCTAAATAAAGAAAATGGGTAATTAGAGTTAAAAGCGTGCATTTTAGCAAGAATCCCTTCAGGAAGCGAAGCAATAAGCTGGTGCTCTCTAGAACAGTCAGAGTAAGAAGTGAAAAGTCAGCAGTCCTGCCAGGAAAGGCAGTCCCGTGGTGTACTGCTCGGTGGGGCATCAAGGAGATGCACAAGTGAAGCCAGGACAGGTGCCCACTTCTTCTGCACCTGGGAACTTCTGACTCCAGCCCTCAGTGATCTGGGTCTGTGGTGATGCAATAGTTAACAGAAAATGTGCCAGAGCATAGCATTTAGGAATAAACTTTCCCAATGGGCTTTGTAGGGCTAAAAAGAGTGGTTACGCAGTGTTAGTGACTGCCTTTATGCTGCTCTTTATGAATGCTGAGAATATCTGCCTCCCCCATTGTTACTGTCATTCTTCTTGATTTGTCTGGAGATACGGATAAGGCTAGTTTCTGTGAGGGCTGAGGAGAGAAAGGCTGTTACAGGGAAAGGACTAGGGTCTCAAAGTGTATCAGATGTGATAAGGTGTTTCCCTCGATAGGTCGGAGCTTAGCTGGCCTTTTGTAAATGCCTCTATTCATGTCAGTTGGCCTTCAAGTAGACAGACAGTCCATAGGCTTAGAAATTGCCAGAAATGCTTTTTAAATTTTTTTTTTTTTTTAAGCTTTCATGTAGCCATCATTGCCTTGTGTGCTTTGCAAGGTGTCAGGAACCTGACAGAGCCGCGGTGTTAGCCTTTATAAGAAATTTTTGCATACTATGCCTACTTGTTAAACACACTTCTGTAGATTTTGCTTGATATGTGCAATTCCCTCTTATTCTGTATTTTTACCAGAAGTGACCATAAACATTTCATGGTCCCTAAGCAAATTTATCACATTAACTGGTTAATGTGCTAACATTAATGGTTAACATGCTTTTATATTGTTATTCAGGGATACTGTAAATATGCTGGAGCGTAATTGCAGATCTGTGCTTGCAGATCTATGTCTTTTTTTCACAAAAGACATTCTTTTGTGGTATGACAAGAACAAGCCCTTGTTTTTCATACCATTTCAACTCTCGTAGAGTTTTCTCCTAGAAGTGCATGACTAATTTGAATGAAGTGCTCCCTCATCTCTGACAATGATACTCCAATTTATCCATCAGGTTTCAAAATGTGTTTTCTTACTGTTATTGATCACTGCCTTTTTATACTGGAAGTAGTGGAGGAGTGAAGAGGGAAGCCGAGTGCTTTCCTGTTTGACCAACAGAGTGCTGTAACACACTGCAGAGGCAGTTTAGATTTATTCATATCTAGCACCTGTTTTATCACAAATAAAAATAGGCTGCTTTGGAAAGAGATGGGGAACCCTTATCAGCACGACACTGACTCTCTGTGATCTTTTTCATTTCCTTGTTGTGTACAAGAACCTTTTCAGTAACCTTCCTCTCTTTGTACTTTGGCTTTCTGTTTGCATTTCTGAACCACAATGTTTGGTCTTTGGGTTCATTGTAAGTAGGAGAGGTGCAGTGAAGTCTCCGTATTTACTGATAGTTGCAAAAGGAATTATTTTTATGAAGTCAGCCTGTTGTGTTGACGTTTCTGGCTGCATTGGTTTCTTTCTGTTGTTCGCCACCAGCTCTGGATGTGGCAGGGTGAGTCTGCCTAGATTTTGTTCTTCAGCCTCCTCTTTATGGATGTAGCACAGATGCCAGCTCTGAAGTGCTGGATCTGTTGGTAGCAGTAAGCGTGGGGCTTTATCGACTTGTGCTGCAGTAGTTAGGATTCTTCTTCCACTGCTTTTATTTGGGACAATGAGAGAGGGGAATTTTTAAATAGTGGTTCCTTTATTTAATGATATCTTGGGAAGGGAAGGCATGTTTCTGATACAGCAGCAGTCACCTTCAAAGTAAATCTGAATAAGTTAGTGAAGAGCTTGGGGCTACATGTGCTGTAAACATCCTAGTCATGCCTGTCTCATCAGGCTTGAGGCTTTGTGGAATCCTCATTTTTCATTGCCTAGTGAAATTTATTCTCAGCCTAGAAAAAGGAAAGCTAAGAGACTGTAGGAAGCCTTTTATAAGTATTTTTCCTCCAGTTTCTCTCTATAGCTCTCCTAATGAGAAGTCCCATTGGTTCAGAGAAATGCTGTTGCCTTATGTCTTTACGAAGAGTCCAAGTCGGTGGTTTTGCTGCATGTTAGCAATTTCATATCCTTTCTCTTCCAATTAAATATAGGATTAGGTAAGGTAAGCTGCTAGATGTCTCTTGTACCTATGTATTTCTAGATACTTTTGGTGCTCTGAAAATGCTACTTACCTTGTTAAAAAGGGGACATTTCTGCCCTATTTTACATGATCAACTTGTCACTTTCCCAAATAATGGTGTGTGTGCTACTTTGGTGCTGCAAACGCCTATGAATTTTGGGTCTCTCAAGTGTGTCTGTGTTGGTTCTCATCCTCTCTTGGACTGAGGTTATCATGGTAACCAGCTGTGTAGTATCCTCTTTTGTGGCAAATAGAAATGAGAAGCAAACTGAGTTCTTAATTTTCACTTGAAAAATGGATTTGGATTCCTGATACCCTTGTCAGGAATCCTGGGATGACATTTTCACAGACACTTGCCCACCCCTGAGGAAACCTGTGGCACATCCTGCATAGTTCCTTGGTCCAGTGAGCTTCTTAACCCTTCTTGTTTCAATGCTAGCAAAACAAAACTCTCAAATAATTCGTTGTGGTGGTTTTACCCAGCTAAACAGCTGAACTCCACCACAACTGCTTGCTCACTCCCCCTCCTCAAAGGAACAGGGGGAGAAAATACGATGGACAAGGGCTCAAGGGTTGAGATAAGGACAAGGAGGTTGCTCACCAATTACCATCACGGGCAAAACAGACTCAACATAGGGAGATTAATATAATTTATTACTATAACTAGCAGACTAGAGCAGTGAGAAACTAAAAGCAAACTAAAAACACCTTCCCCCCATCCACCCTCTTCTACCTCCTCCCCCCGAGCGGCGCAGGGGAACGGGGAATGGGGGCTGCGGTCAGCCCATATCGCTTCGTCTCTGCCGCTCCTTCATGGTCACTCTCTGCCCCTGCTCCAGCGTGGGGTCCCTCCCACGGGATGCCGTCCTTCCCAAACGGGTCCTGCGTGGGCTTCCCACAGGCTGCAGCTCTTCAAGAGCTGCTCCAATATGGGTCCGTACCACGGGGTCCATCCTTCAGGAGCAAACTGCTCCAGCATGGGTCCCCCACGGGTGGCAGCTCCCACCGGATCACCTGCTCCTGCGTGGGCTCCTCTCCACGGGCTGCAGCTCCGGCCCGGAGCCTGCTCCTGCGGGGGCTCTCCATGGGCTGCAGCCTCCTTCAGGCCACATCCACCTGCTCCACCGTGGGCTCCTCCACGGGCTGCACGTGGAGATCTGCTCCATGTGGTACCCCATGGGCTGCAGGGGGACAGCCTGCTCCACCATGGGCCTCACCACGGGCTGCAGGGGAACTTCTGCTCTGGCGCCTGGAGCACCTCCTCCCCTCCTTCTTCTTGGACCTTGGTGTCTGCAGGGCTGTTCCTCGCTCCTTTCTTCCACCAGCTGCTGTTGCACAGCAGTTTTTTCCCTTTCTTAAATCTGCTCTCCCAGAGGCACAACCAGCATCGCTCACTGCCTCAGCTCTGGCCAGCGGCGGGTCCCTTTTGGAGCTGGCTGGAGCTGGCTGTGATCTGACATGGGGCAGCTTCTGGAATCTTCTCACAGAAGCCACCCCTGTGGCCCCCCTGCTACCAAACCTTTACCATGTAAACCCAATACATTCATATAGATTTGGAGTTTAACAATTGCAGCTTAGCTCTTTGTATTATTTTACTGTGTCTTGAAACTTAGATGCTTGTACCTTACACTCTCAATTCAAAGTAAAAAAAGACCAGTGGCTTTTGTTCGAATAACAGTCAATCCTTCTAAACAGCGGTGTTCCCTAGGAAAGACAATTACACAATGGACAGCAACAATACTACTTCATTATTGCACTGCCATTGTTAGTGACCTTCCTTGCCTTAAACTACACCGTTTCCCTATCACGTGACAGAAGGGCAGCCAAAGGTTTTCTCTCAAATTATTGCCAGCAGACTACAGGGATCAATGGTGTAGATAACTTGGCAATTACAGTATTTCTGCAGTATTAGGTGCACTTTTTCTTACGTACTGTATATGTTACTGAGAGAATTTTTGATAGTGTGTATAAAAATGGTCATGGCAGTAGTTATTTTTACTTTATCTCATCTTCAGGGAGAAGCAGAAATTACAGTGCTACTTCTCCTGAGAGAGCTAGGGAGAATTAGTTGGTCTTTGGCTGTCTTCTGTTATTGGCAAATAATGATCCCAGAGGAGGCCATGCCAAGTGGAGATGGTGTTTCCAAGGTCCATATTGCGCCATTGATTTGTGGATCTTGCTGCACTTCAGAAATTGCAGCGGCTCGTTCTGCCACCCCCCTCCTCCCTGATCAAATATTATCGTCTCCGTTCTGTGAAATCGGGGAAAACAACAGAGGGGATAAATGACTCACCCAGAATTCAGCAGCAGCTTGGTAATAGAAAACACAGATCTGTGTGGGGATTTGATCACACAGATCCCAGGTACCTTTCCGGCAGGGAGGTGTTTTCGAGCCCCTCTCTCAGTGGAAACTCACTTTACAAACCACTTTTCCAAGGCTCTGCGTCACTGCTTCCCTCACCTCAAAGCCATCCTGATGGAGGCAGTTTCAGGATGTTTTTCTTGATGAGTTTTGTAGTATGCAGGATCTGTTAATACCACCCCCAGTGCAGAGCTTACTCCTCACCACAGGATCTGTCTGTCCCTTTACATGTGACAGCATTAATGCCAGGCGACCATATTTATATGGCTGACTGAATAATTTCATTGATTTAAGCTTGCTGCCTGCTCTCGAAATATTTGAGAATACGTAGCAATGTTATCGCTTTTATTATCTACTAAGCAAAATCCGTTCTACTTTTGTTTTGTAGACCAATTGCGCATAGCTGACATCCATGATGGGGTGTTTCATTTGTGATTAGTAAATTGTCTTTGATGTGCATTCCCAATGAGATGGCTCCAAGCCTTAAGTTTACAGAGGAGTGGAAAAGCCACTGAAATGTCAATCTGCAGGGGAACTAACTGCATGGATTGCAGAGGAAGTACACTGTGGAGTTTTATAAAGCATTGAACCCTTTCTTCCTGTATTGCATAATTATTAATCAAGGAATTCTTTCTAGAAAACTTAACGGAAGTATGCACTTTAGTTGTTGGCTAAAATATGCCAATATAACTTTTGCTGTCCCTTCATTCTTAGTAGCAGTGTGAGCTGAGTGTAAGATGTGAGCATAGCTCTTATATTCAAGGGTTTGACTGTTCTTTTTGTCATACAGTTGTTTCATGGCCAAGGATTTCTAGGATCCTTGTCTTCACATGTAGTAGTAGTACCCAGGCTCAAGTGTCAGAGTTCGACTGTAAGTTTTTAGGGTTTTTATTTAATTCGTGCAGAAGTTTATAGACTTGCACATTTATTCCTACCGTATTCTCTTCTACTAAAAGAACAATGCATGTTTGGCCTGTGAGATGGTGTTTTTATTTAGTGCACCAGAATATCAGCTCTTTTTACTCATTTCTTCTGTAATGCAAACAGTGAAGTTCAGATTTTGCTATCTGAGGAAAAACTCTGGGTGTCAGCTTTTAAATTGTTGACAAACGTGAAGGCTGAGCATCTTCTGAGTGTTTCCCATGGCATCATGAATGGATTTTGAAAATAATTGGTTGGGCATTTCCAAATTTCTGATGTTCCTCTTCATGATAAAGATTGCTATTTATTATTTCACTTTCATACCAGTATAACCTTTTTCATTTCTTGGATTCAATCAGAATAACCTAATGTCACTTTAAAGATGTGAGAAATGAGCATGTAGTATCAACACAGCAGTTTAGCAGAGACAGGAGAAAAGCAGAGGTTTCTTAAGATCAAGAGCAGTACCTTGCCTAGTGAGGTGTATTATTGTGTCTCTGTCTGTTGCTGTAGCTTGGTGGGGAGAGAGGGGTTATCTCTGTGTTACTTCCAAGTATTGTGCAAAATAAATTAAAAAAGAAAAAAAATGCATTCAGATTGTTTTCACTTTCCAAGTGGAACCTACTTACGAATATCTACACATGGTTCACCTCTTAAGGTGGGGGGAAAGATATAATCAGTACCGTAACCCCAATCTGTTTGCGTGTTTTAGTAGAAAAGATGTCAGCTCCAGCGATGGGTGCAACATCGGCACCAGCTTCTGTTGAACTGGTAGCCTTTGGTTCATACTGGTTTGGGCTGTGAGGAGGTGATGCGCCAGCCTGGTGTCTGCCTGGTGCACTTGTTCTTTCCTGGAGTCTGTCCTGCATGCAGAAATCCCTATTTGTCTGTGTTCAGTTCACCACAGCAACTCTGAAATTTAAATCTCTGCTGTACTTCAAGTCAAACAGTTATTGAAACATTGTAATGTAATCTGTGCCCTTCCAAGACAGGCTTATGCAAATATGCAAATACCCAACTGTTCTCAACACCGCTAGAAGAAATTCAGCCCTGATGATGTTGTTTCTCATGGGAAAGGGCATTCAGACATTGGGTAAAAAATGAGGGTATAACTCTTCTTTCTCAATTTATTTTCTTTTTTCTGTTGTTTTCTACTAATCCAAAGAGGAACAACACAACATATCAAATCCATTTACTGTTTGAACAGTCAGGGATGCTTGAACATCTTTCTCATAATTTAGGAAATGAACTGACAGACACAATTATTTTAGGTAGACACTAAAAATATACACTGAAGGAACCACATAAACTCCCAGGTAGAAGATAGCTCTTTTTTTTTCGGCCAATGCAATTTATGATGAGAAACGAACTAAGCTTCTCTTCAAAGTCACAGCTATAGATCAGCTAGAAGCTTGAAGGACTACTTAGATGCTGATAGGTGGCACAGTGATCTATGGCTCCGAGAATTGTGCCAAGAAAGGAAAATCAACAAGATCTTCACCTGATTTATGTAGGCCAGACTTTTCGTCTGTGACTTGCCTTTCGAAGGTGATCTCACAGAGGTGTAATTAAAACTTGATGAAGTTATTAAATAATCATGATGATTTGTGTCCTTGTGTTGCAGCCATGTGTATGTTTTTGTGTTGCTCACAAACGTGGCTAGCTCCTGCCTGTGAAAATGAAGGTTAGAGAGTGCTGGGCTTCAGGCCAGAAATTTTTCATGCAGTTCTTTTGTGAAAGGTCTCCAAATTATTCTAATGCTGGATCTTTGTTTCAGTTTACAACTAGTCAAATTGCAAGTTAGTGAAAAAAACAAATCCAAGAAGTTTTTAATTAGTAAAACTCAGAAGCCTCTAAATCTGCCCACTCTGCAGAGAGAGGTGGAACTCTGACAGTGGAGATGCAGACTTGGGGCTGGAGACAGTGGGTTAAGACCACAGGTTGTGTCTGTCTTAACTCTGGTCTGGAAACCACTAATAACACAGTATTGCCTTTTTCTTATCCTCATCTTGCTTATACAAAGGAGAAAGAAAGCATTGGGTAAAAAGTTATCTTTCATTAGATGTTTAAACACTGAGCAGAACACAGGCCTGACCTGAGTTGCAGCCTATAGACGTGCTATAATATAAACATTGCTGATGTGCTTCATTTGTGAGGTTTCCATTGAACTGGACTATAATTTTTGAGACATAAGAAAAGCTGCTTTTGAAGTAGAGTATGGATTTTTTTCTCTACTATCTGGGTGCTGGTGGGAATTTTGAAGAAGCTGTTTATTGCTGGTTTTTGAATTTTTCTTAGCATTTGTTTTGTGCTCTAAGACATTAATCCTGCTTTCTAACAGGCCTAACTTTGTCCATTTATATCAATAACAGTGGTTTTCTACTCTTTCATTTTTGGACTGAAAAGACATAAACCACAGTATGTTGTCTAGTTATGCAAAAGGTGGGGGTCTGGCACCTCTGATTCTGCATGCAGAGTAGTCAGCATAGTAGATACAGTTTCAGGCTGATTATCATAAGGAACACGAGTTAGATCTGATAATCAAGTTTCCGAGAATTGTAGCCTTTCCATTAATTCTGATTTACTGATTTTTATGAATAGGAGCAGAGATAAGCTCTGGCTCTGAGGAGGATCAGAAAGGCCAGTGTGTGTTGAGGTTATTGCCTTGTTTTGTGCTGTGATTTATACAGTGAAGGTACTGGCAGCATTCTTCTGCTTGGTGTTATTTTATTTCTTCTCATCATTATAGTATTTCATGACTTAAAGACAAGTGCCCTCTGAGAATTTGTTCTGTTGTGTCTCTAGCATTATTACAGGCTGAAGGTCTGATTATTGGAAGTGCTGAGCCCTTGCAGCTCCAGCTGAATGAATGGAAGCTGAAGGTGCTCTGAAAATCATGCCTGAGGCATTTTGTTCTTTTAAAGGGATTGAGCCCTGCCTCATAAATAAGGTCTCTGCTTTGACTGATTCCCCATTGACTGCACATCCTTTGAAGTAAATGGAGATTATTGGATTAGAATGAAACCTATGCTCCAAAATTAACTCTCATCCTCACTATGTAGCCAAGGAATCGATTAGATCTTAGTAAATCTGGTGTTAAAATTAAGCCTCAAGTTTACAATTAAGCTTCAGAGTTTTGCTTTGTAATTGGAATATTGCATCTTGGGAAAAATCAGAAACCATGTTTCTTGGAGGCTTCAGGTGATTGTAAGCAGAACTTGTGTTTCTATGGCAGCAGCTACTAACATGGCAGAGGTAACTAAACATGCTGAAAAGGTGGTTTTGTGACTAGAAAGAGGTGCTAAGACCAAGAGGTTGTAGGAGGGAGTCAGCCTGCCTGTGCCATTCACATCCTCTTGCAAAAAGTCTTCATTATAATTTCTCCAGTTCCACTGAGAGAAAGGGAGTATCAGAGAGTGATGCAGCTTCAAGACAAAGGGTGTTTTATTCCAATGCTGAATATTTCTGCCATTCTTGAAGAGAAGGAAGCTTACGTAAGCTGTGGCTATTTGAACCTGAAGTAAGGGAAGATGCTGCTATGGGGGCATGTGAGTGAGATTCACAGTCTTGTCAAAATGAACTCTTCCGTTTTGGGATCATTATACTATTCTTTTATTTTGCCTTCCTTAAAGCCAGTATTTGAAGAAAAAAAGAAAGTTTTTCTGTGTGTTTTTTTTGTTTGTTTGTTTTTTAGGTTTTTTTTGCCCCATCTCAGATAAGGGACAGGTAACATAAAGTCCATTTGTTTTGTTTCCAGTTATTTTCAAAGAATGAATTTAATCAGTTATATTTTCATCTATATGTCTGTCTAGATTTCTCTGGTTACCTCTGTGATATATCCATGTGCAATATGATAGCTCATCTGCTGTGTCAGCAGAGCTTCACATTTCAGTGTGTACATTGATCTGATATTATGTTGTGACTGATTGGGTTTGGTGTTTGGTTCTCAGACAATATGGTACACACTGTTAGCAGTGGGGAAGGCTGTTGTTTTGACGAGGAGGCTTGTGCTTCTGCCTATGTCTTTCTCTGACCTGGCCTGGATGACAAAACCTGGCACAGACAAAACACCCATTGAGAGAATATTCAGGCAAACAGGTAGATGCTTCCTGTTGCTCTTGCTTGATGGCCTTGTGCAGAGAGGCACTGTGCTATGTTTAATTGTCTTTAAGACTGTAGTCCAAGGCTGGATTTTCAGAATATTGTTTTGACATCCTTTGCTACTAGAACTAGGACTCCTGTCAATTATGGTATTCACTAAGGTTTGTGGATGGTTTTATTTTATTTTATGGGTTTTTTTTTTTTCAGTTCCTGCCTGTAAATGTTTTATTCCACCGCTGCTTGTTTTTCTGTTTTTAGCCAGTGAGACCTGCAACGATTTCCATCCCATGTTCTTCACCCATGACAGATCATTTGAGGAGTTCTTCTGTATCTGCATTCAGCTCTTGAACAAGACCTGGAAGGAAATGAGGGCAACCTCAGAGGACTTCAACAAGGCAAGAAAAGGGGTGGGGAGGGAATAACTG
This sequence comes from Chauna torquata, assembly GCA_013399475.1. Lineage (NCBI taxonomy): Eukaryota > Metazoa > Chordata > Aves > Anseriformes > Anhimidae > Chauna > Chauna torquata. Next base: position 114,603 of record VXAL01018372.1, read on the forward strand.
GGCAGAATGTTGAAACAAGGCCATGTTTTCTTCCCCAGAGGTACATGAATTTACTGATCCTGCTTCTGCTGAATGCTGTGGGGTGTCTTCTGTTCAGATTCTTTGCACATCTGAGGGGCAGCATTTAGAAAGCGGGGGTGGGGGATGGGAGGTGTAAGGGAGGTTCGTAGACCTTTTTCAATCATGTCGCACCGCAAACTGAAAATAAAAAGCTGGCTTGAGGGGAAATTCTGCCTTTTTATGTTAGCAATATTATGCTGAAGTGCTGCAGCCTCTAACGTTGTAAATAATGCAAAGAAAGTGCTGCAGTGATAATTCTGTGCATCCTTTTCATTTCATACAGCCACTAAAATGGTAAAATATTCAAGAGTGGACACAACCTGACAAAGTGCTATACAGTCTGGCCAGCTGAAATGAAACAAAACAACCAACCATCAATATTGCACCCTTTTCATTGTAAGAGAAATCTGGAAGTTTCAGCCAATCTGCTGACTGACAGCAAAGCTATGGAGAACAGAGTTGCCTGTCTTAATGGGCCCTAGGCATCCTAGGTTAACTGTCTAACATACCAAGAGGCTGAATGGTATCTTTGACATTTTGTAAGAATGACAAACTTATGCTTATGTGGCTTGCTGGCATCTTCATCTTCGTTGGGATCCTTTGACTGCATCTTGAGCCTCTCCACCTGAGACCAGATGTTGGTTATAGGGGTATTGGTTGAGAATGAAAAGTGAGACTGCTGCATTGAGTCAGCATGTGCCAAAGAAGTGCTCTGATGTCACCAGACTCAAATGCTATGTGAGAGCTAGTAAGAATGACCGTACCTACCTTCTGACTGGAGCTGTCTATTAATGAAATGGTCTAAATGTCTGTTTCCACTGCAAAGTGAAGGTGAATCCTTAGGACACAGTGTGGAATAATCTTTGTTGATTTCTTTTTGGTAAGAAAATTAACAGCAACACCTGAACACTGGCAAAAGAGAGAAGGGAAATCCAAAATGCCCACTGTTGTAGCTAGATAACCTAGAGGCTTGCTCTTGTGTGGAATTTCTGACACACTTCTCTTTCCAAATGGTACCTAAGTGCAGAGGGAGCAATAGCAGGATAATCCACTGAGGAGTACAGAAACCTAAAATCAAAGTCTTGAAAGCAATAACTTTTTTTAAAAAGACTACTTTATAATATGTGGTTGTTTAAAACCAATGTATTAGTAATGGCCTGTTGCTTATAGGCCTTCTGTCTCAGCAGAAGAAGGCTTTGTGTATATAACTTGCCACAACTTGAGCTGGAACATTATTAGTAATCCTAGGGGATTCAGGAAAAAAATGGTCCTATTTCTGGCAACAGGCCAGATCACCCTAAGAGAAAGTACAGAAATGTACTTGTCAGTGTTAGAGACAGCTGTGGAACTTTGTGGAAGATCAGGTAGTTTTTCTTCTGATCTGATAAGTTAGTTGGTTGTGTTTAATGTTACTGAAAATCCTGTGACTTCACCCAGCAACTCTTTCAGGTTGAGCAGGATGGGCAGTAGGTCCTGCTGCCTGTGTCGTTGAAGACATAGGAGGCCTTTAACTCCATGGGACAAACCTGAAACATGTGCCAATGGGCTACTGAGACTTGCGTGTGGTGGTGGTGATATGGTGCAATTGGTGAGAGACCAGTCCAGGATCTCTGCCTGCTGTAAAGGGGAGGGAATGTTAAACTTCCGTGACTCTCGTTTCTGGCAGTTCAGTAGTTATGTTCCGCTTCTCTAAATCTTTTCTTTTAGTCACAAGGAGATTTTTGTGCTTTTATCCACTTCAAATGACATGTGGTGGTGATGTGCATTACTCAGCTGATAGCTGTCTTAAAGGGATCTGTGAGTGAAGCAAACCGTGTTGTTGTGTGGGCTTGTGAAGCACTTCTGGATTCGTGGAGGATGCGATGTTATGTAGTGGTATCAAGGTTTACTCATCTGGTTGGTGGGTGACAGCTGCTAGTGCTGATGGCTTTACCAAACCAAACAACACCATTTTTAAACCTTACCTGGCAAGCGGCTTTGGTAATCATGGCATGTTAATATTCTTTCTTCATCATTTCTGTGTGCTAAGGGTACATGTTTTTATGCAGTGAGTTTTGCAAACTTGGCAAGCGAAGGCCATGTGGACCCAGGGAGCATTCAGCCCATGCTTTCAGGAGTGAAGGGGAATAAAGCAGGGGCCTTACAAGATGCAGCAGCTTAGCTGCTGTGAAAAATTCTCTTTTCTCTTGTCTTTGTATTACTATTTTTCAGCTTCCGTAACTTGATTGTCATGGTAATGTATGAAACACCACTTTGCTACAGTTTGCTATCTACCTGAGTGATGGGATCATTTGTTTTCTCTCTTCTTCACTTCCTACCCCAAAATCTCCAAAACAAAATTGGAAGCTCTCAGTATATTGGGTGGTAACTCTTTATTAAGACCTGGAGATTCCATTAAAAAGTTAATCTGCTTGCTTTCATCTTTAATCATAATTGAAGAGAAGGAGCTTTTTTTGTTGAATTTTAAACTTTTGATTAATCACAATGGATTGCATACGAGAGGCGGTAGGAGGTCTGTGTACACATATGAAGATTTATTTCCTCATCTCCTGCACTGGAGAGCTATAGGTGCTGAAAGAAGTGAAGTGGTTGAATACTTCCCACAGATTTTCAAGCTTGTTCTCAAGGGCTTTTTAGGACACAGATTAAGACTTGCTTTTGATGACAGTATCGTATACTGCACCATTGTGGTTCCTCAGTCCACGTTGTGGAGATTTCATATAGGGTGTTCTTTTGTTTTTTTTTTTTTTTTTTTAAGTTAAAAAACGGCACTTTGTTCATAGTTGGAAGAATGAAATGATGTTTTAGTGAAACATTTATGATCTCATGCTTTGTCTCTCTGATTCTCATTCATTAAAACAGGCACCTTTTGTCAGGCTCAACTCTTGCAATAGCAAAACTCCTTGGATTTCTATGGTGATAGTATGATAATGTCAGACCTAACACCTTTTTTACAGTCTCTCAATATACTAGTAGATGTCTGAATAGAAAAATTCAGTCAGGCAGCTAAGCTTATATTATGTCTTTATAACATTTTAAGACATGCATAATTCATGTCTTGTGAGTTTTCTAGTGAAATTAAGATGCAATGGAATAGACAGATGTGCAAGTGGCAAAAATTCCATTTGAAACCTTTTTGTTTTTCTTTGAGCCTACAGATGATCAAAGGACACTTTACAAGCTGTGTCCTCCACAGTCCTTTGTGAGCAGACAGCACGGTTTATGACTTCAAAAATGTAAAGGTTGGAGACAAGATTATATAATTCTACATGTTTTATTGCAGCAAAAGAAAACATTGTGTATAGATTTTGGAGATGGTGCTGACTGTAAGAAAGCTGGACTATTTATCTCATATTCCAGCATCTAGAAACCTTCATCATCAGCCTGCCTATTTAAATAGGTGTCAATCAGTCAGTTTTTCCTCCTGTAGGGGCCAGCTATACTCTGCTCAGCCTGCTTAGGGTAACCAGGCCCTGATGTCACACAGGCTATGATGTACTGACTGGTTGCTCTGTGCTTATTTTTAACATGATGGCAGGTGGAATTCAAGGTACCTGCTGCACTGTAAAATTCCTCCCATAGGGCCAAATTAAAGTACATTCCCAATGAAAAATTGTGTTGGTCTCCGCTAGTTGTATTTAGGTAAATGCCCCTATGTTGCCCTAATAAGGATTTACACTAAGACAGAGATCCTGTGTTAGTGATCTTCTTGTAAAATACACCCATTATTTGTTGTGAGACAAGGAGACCACAGATAGGACATGCAGGGGATAAGATTATCCTCTCACCTCTGTTCTCCAGAGATTTGTCTGCTGCTTTTTATAGGTTTGAAGTTCACATGCTAATTGGAAGAAGGGTGAGCAAAAGGATTATCTTAATTGCAGGGCCAGCCATAGCTTGTCTTGTTAGACCTACAGAACAATATGAACAATTTGCTAATTCTGTGCATAATGCTATCTTAAAAACAAACAAACAAAAAGCAAGGAGAATATGAATTAAACAATAGTGCTTCCTGCCCCAGTATGTAAGAAAAAATGAAATTATTTGGTTCACCAACCAAGATTTTGAAGCTGCTTTGTAGAGAATGGGCACAATGACAGCTGTTCTATTAGTCTATAGGGTAGTTTTAGGTTTTTAGATGGCCCAGAAATCACTAGTCATAACAAGACACAGTTTATCTTTTCAACACAACTGAAGCTGAATAGGAGACACCAATACCGAAAAACTTTGAAAGTTCTGTGGTGTGTGGTGCTTGAAATCAAAATCTACTGCATTCACTGAAACTATAGGTTCAGGGAATGGGAAAGCGGAGGAAGGTTGACTAATGATGCCACTGATACATTTTCCTCATTACTGAGAACTCAGTTTATTTTGCTATCTGGCCATGTGTTTGAGATCATAGTAGTACAAAATACCAGCTTTTAAATGTTCTGTGAAAATATATTTAGTGTTGCCGTAATGAGAAGAAAATTCTCAAAACAACCCAAAAGCCTCTTGTTTCAGCATCTTGGCAAAACTGGCATGCATTTCACAGCAGCAGGCCTGCATGCCTCAGGGCGGTCGCACTTGTGGTATCTGGCCACATCAGTGATGCATGAAACCTTAGCACTGGGTCCCCATACAGGAGTGGAGTCTGCTCTTGTGAGGTGATAATATGTGTCTCTGACAGGTATACACAGGAAAACACTGTGCTGTGTGGTAATCAGTATAGTAGATACTGTTCACAGTGGCAGCAGATGCAAACAATAAATGCCCTACGTGAGTCCTGTAATTAAATACCAAAGCAAACAGCAAGGAACTTGATAACCACAGAAGAGGTTTATTGCTCTTGCTTGGACACTGTGAACATTTTTCCTTGTTATATGACAAGATAACAGAAAAGGTAACCAAGCATAACATAACAATGAGAAAAACAATTTCTTTGCTGGATGATGGTTCGGAAATGCCACGCCACAGGTTTCTCAGCTTCTCAGTGTTGTCGCGCTTTCAGCAGCTAGAGGATGAATAATTGCGTAAGGCTAGGTTCAAAGTATGACTAAGTGTTCATGGGCAGGTTTTCATGGAGGGGAACTGTGTAAGTGGTGTTTTGTGTGGAAACAGGTGTGGTGGGCCAACACCACCGTAAGGTAGCACAAGTTGGCTCTGAGGATGCAGAGGCCCATTGGGGGTATTTGGAAAGAGTCAGGGCAGCAACGAGAGGTGGCCGTGGCAGAGGAGCTGTTGCCTGCTTTGCTGGGTCCTCTGCAAATAGGGGCGACCCCAGGTGTAGACTGTGCATAGATCTTGTCCAAAAGGCCCCCTTCACTGCCATCTAGTCCTAGTTTTAGGTGCTAGGCCTCTCCACGGCAGCTCGGTGGCTCCGCTTTGCTGCAGGCCGGGAGGAGGAGCAGGTCTCCTGTGCTTGGGTGAGCCCCTCCAGTGGCACTAACAATACCCCGCGTTTTGATAACCCCATTTTACAGGACGCAAAGGCACGCAGAGCCCAAGTGTCTTGACAGTGAAGCAGTAACAGGGCTGAAAGCAGAAGCGAGGTTTCTGTCCAGCTGCTCCAGCCTCCTCCATCACCTGTGTCGCAGCTCCAGCCCTGCGGCAGTGCTTGAGCCTGTCTGTACCCCGCTGTCCTGGCCCCACACAGGGATCCATGGAGGAGGATGCAAAGTGGAAGAATCATTACCTTAAAGAGGAGAGAAAAATTAGCAAATGAACCGACTTGCAAGTAAAATCCTTTCGGTCACTCGCTTTTCCTTTCAATGATAAGGAGGAAAGGAGGTGGTAAATAGTTCTTCCACAGATGTTCTCCAAAGCATGTGTTGTTTTCTTGAGAGTGTTTCACCAATCTGAAGCAGGTGTATTTAACTTCTTTTGAGAGTGCCTTTGGAAGACATCTGTTTGTGCTTTACCTGTGGGAAGGGCTGGGCCAGTGGAATGATTGCAGCTCTCTGTTAGCTTTATTGCTCCTTCCCTTGGCAGTGCTTTGTTTATATCAGACAGGGATACTGCAAATAAATTATTCTCACATAGAGTGAATTCAGTATTCCCCAGACTTAAGGAAGATTAGCACAAATTAAATTCCACATTTTCACACCTGAGGCCATTAGCACTTTATTAACTTTTACTGGAAACAGATAATTGCTATAAATATATTGTATCATTAATTGTGCAATGCATGAATTTATCAATTTTTTTTTAGAGCAATTAACATTTTGCAAGTGTGCTGCATAGCTTATGCAGAAAATGTGACTTTTTAATTGAAAAAAAATCACCCTCCAAATACAAAGGAATCTCCTAACAAAGCATAACTGGGGACAGGAAGGTTGTCAGGTCTATTCCATTAGTAATCACTTGCTTAAGATGGGTCCGTTTTAAGCAGTGCAGTTTAATACAGTATAGGGAGAGCCTTTTTAAGATCTTTCGCTAGCATTTGGTCAGTGTTCCCTCTATGCTTTTTGTGGCCTGGATATTGCAAGTTTATTCCTTCATCAGCTGCTCATTTGGGAATGGCCCTGTTTCGACTTCTCCATCTCTGTACATTTGTCCACACCTGTCAGATCTCCAAAGGTGTCCCACCGCATTTGTCAAAGCAAGTTTATTACCTGTCTGCTGCTTCTGGCTGCAGGAACCTGAGGCGGGGTGTTTAAGACTCTGAAGATGTAGTCTTCCATTTACTGAGGGATCAGTCTGTAAAAATCAGATCTAAGTTTAAATATTAATACCCCAAAGGTTGGGACTGTCAAACTGAAAGGGATTGAACAAGTGTATTGCATTTTTAAATGTAGTTAGTCACTTCCTTTTGAGATTTTTTCAGTGTTCACTAGCATTGTCAAGAATGCAAATACATTTAAAAAACATTAGAGGTAATTTGTGAAATATGAATTCTCATGCTGGATAATGAAGCGGAAAAAGGAGAGAGGCACTTGCCTTTTCTCTGCACTTCGTAGCTTAAGAACGGATTTTCTAGTTTAAAGACTGTTTTTTTTTCATTAAAAGTAGTATCTTTACTACTTTCTGTCTTTGCCAGAAGGCTTTGGAAGTCTTTAGTAGCAGGGTCACATCTTGTTATTATCCTAGCTGAACTGCCCTTCTCCAGTGCTCACATATGCAATGATTTCATGGAGGTCATAGGCTTACAAGGAAAAGCATTTTAAGGCTTAAGTTCTGCCTATTTATATTCCAATATGGATACATTAAAAACGTGATGGATTCTTCAAGCAGAAGGCAAGGAAAAGAAGGGGTGTCTCAGCAAAGCATCTCTTATTATTTGGAAAAGAAAAAAAAAAAAAGAAAATACTGTTTTAGTAAAATCCATTCCTTGGTCAGAAATTTGTTTGACTTATCCTTTCCCCAGTGATGAAAGCCGCTCTTGGTTTCAGCAGTGAAATCTGTTATTTGTGAACACTCTGCCAATGAAGGTTAGGTTGATTTTGTCTCCCTACTTTCTAATGAAGTCCGTGAGTTCCTGTAGAACACACGCGGATCTGCTTAACACCCTGTAGATGGCAATTTTTAAAACTGTTGGTACTTCAAATTTTCAAAGTGTTTTTCATTTTCATCTCTGTGGGTGCTGATCAAGCTAATAAACATTTCAGCCTTCAAAAAGATGATTGAGTGGAAAGCTGGATAACCAGAGAAGAAAAGCTGGGCATAGGTTATCTGCACTAACCACTTTTTTTGTACTCTGTAAAAATGTTTTCCACTGGGAAAGAATTCCTCTCTTGTATGTAGGGTGTGTTAGTCGCTAAAAGAAATCATATAACCTAGCTGGAACTGTCACCTAAGCAGCATATCTTGTGATACTGCCCCCGTCATTCTTGACTTAAAGTGTGGATAATAATAAGATCCTGGGAACCCACTCTTATCTCTGTATTTTTACTTCTTCTTTCTAGGATATGTTTTTGTTGTACAGTTAAATCAGAGGTCCATGGCATATGGCTTTTTGCTGCATGAATTGCTGCTGATGTGAATGTCAGTGGGCATATAATACCAGATTTTCATTTTGTGAATCACAATGCATGGAATTCAGCCCGAGAGCTCCCTAGACTATAGACCTTATTATAGGCAAATAAAAAAGGGAAGGCGGGGGGGGGAAAGGTGATGTCTCAGAGATTTTGTTTCAGTTGAAATGAGGTTATCGTGATGAACAATGAAGCTGACAGTGAGATTTTTATAGCTTCTCTTAGAGCAGCAGAAGAGCTCATGTTATTGCTGTTTCGCTTTAAGTAATTGTAATCTAAATAGCACTGTGGTTGAAAAGAGCAGCGAAAACCTTTCATACGTGTCTCATAAGCAAAGCCAGGGCTTTTTGTTGTTTTTGTCTCATCTATCCTTATTTAAATGTCCTTCATTGTTTGGAATTTACGTCTCACATCTTGATGGAATACGTCAGTCACCATTAAAAAGGCATTTGCCAATCAGTCTGCTGCATGCCTCTATTTTTAGCAGATGAAGTAACTGGCCAGCATCCGACAAAACGCTCCTGTTACCCGATGTACCAGTGTAAATGGAGAGCGGGTGGCTCGGTTGTGATAGAGGCATATGGGAGGGGAGGGCTGCTGGGAGAGGGAGCGAACAGGAGGAGGAGATGGTGTGCGTGTGCGGGTGGGCTCTCCCCTTTTCTCGTTTTCTCAGCTGCATCTGCACCACACACACGGGGCCAATGGAGATACCTGCCTCTGCTGGCTTTCCTTAGGCTACCTGGAGTACAGGCAGCAGTGAAGATACAATGGAGTTAGTCCTGCATGGGCTGCATGAAAGCCCGCAGGGGATGGGGAGTGTTTATCTGCATGGATAAGAGACCCCAGTATCTGCACCCCCGCAGCTTTGCTGCCGTTTGTATACCAAGTATAGTTCTCGTGTCTGATCACAGCATTGACAGAGAGAGCCTTTGAAAGCCTTTCTGAAAGACATGTTAGGTTTTGCCCCACAGAGTTTTTGGGCTTGAGATATTTGGGCATGGTAGTGAAGCTCAGATGTGTTAGCTTGAGTTCTGCTACTTATCCATTGAAAGAAAAATAGAGGAAAGTGTCTGTGTCCCTCTCAAGGCAATAAAGCCTGCCTTTCTTTGCCCTTTCACCTCTACACTGTCAGTCTGAATAGCCATATGGAAAATGCTATGGGTTTACTGATGACTTAAAAAGAATTTATTGTTAGGTTCCCTCCCAGTTCCTTAAAGCTACCGTTATGTGCTGGTTGTGGCAAGCAGAGAAGCAAGGCTGCAGGTAATGCAAGTGAAAGTTGAGGAATATTACCTTAGAAGTTGAGTGCAGGAATGGAGAGAGATTTGACATGTGAGTATATTAACCCAAACACCAGAGACAGGTAAAGAGACAAATACTAAACTCTGTGTCAGAAGCCTTGAAAAAGACACTAGTGCGGCTGATTATAGATCTTACTATGTCAGCTGAAGGTATTAATGCCGTGACCATGAAACTAAAATGCTTGAGAACCATCCTTGCGTCAAGAATGTCAAGTCTGCGTCTGGAAGAATGGAAGCATCTCGGGGAAATAGCTTCCACACGTGCTTTGAATTTTATGGTAATTTTTCTCTCTGGAGATGTATCTTCAGATTTCAAGCATCAGTTTTCTGTCTCAGAGAAACTGGCTGATCTTTGTTGTGTTGCTGGTATAAGAACCTCGGCAGCAAGAACCTAAAAATTGCAGTTGTATCCATTTTGCTTGAATAGTAAAGGTGGCCTGGAACTTTTTGTTTTACTTAACCAAGGATCCAAAGGAATCTGCAGATCCCACTGTATCGTTATTACACTGTCAGCCTTTTCAGAGGCGATTGATTGTCCCTGCATAGTGAAAATAACATCTCAAAAGTCACCAAGTAGGAAAATGGAACATCCTTATTTTTGCAAAATCAGATGTATGAGATGAAGGATGTAATCTCATAGCTGTCAAGATTTTCAGATTCCTTCCAAGAACTCTTCGCTATGTAAGCTAGGGATTTAGAAGTTGCTAAAGGGCTGTTTTCTTTTTTTTTGTTTTGTTTTTTTTGTTTTTATGACATCTGATTGTCATATAACTGATATTTATTCTGCATTTTAAGGCCTGTACGTGTGTTCTTTTTCTTTTTTTTTTTAAACCACATGTATAAACTAGTGACTGGATGTTTTTTTGGGAGAAAAAAAAAAAAACACATAGAAATCTTATTGGATTTCTCTCTAAGCCAAGCTTCTTTTAGTCTCTCTCCCTGTTCAATACTCTGGCCTCCAACAGGATTTACTCGCCGTCTTTCCTTCTGCCTGTCCCCTTTCACTGAGAGCAATGGCATGGCTCTTAGAGCTGCTTACACCTGACATAAGGAGGGTGTTAATGACTTTTCTCACTTTTTGTAGATGGGGTACCTGTTGAGAACTTTGCACTGCCACATCTCCTGTCAAGAGACCAGAAAAGACCTTTGGAGGTTGTAGAATATTGGAAACCAGCTTGTGAAGCCAGGGTAGCATCTACTGGCAGCTGTCTGTTTTCAGCAGTGATAGAAATCTGAAGGACAGTGTTAAAATCTTAAAGTCAAAATTGCATGCATAGACATGTTTCTTATTCCTGAAGATGTAACTATCTGAACAAAAAAGGCTTCTCTCACGAGTAACTGCGTAAACACAACATTTTAACAGCAATGACAGAGAACTGGATATTCGTTTATCCAGCCTAATTTCACATAGGCTGTAAGGTTTAATTTACTTAGAGAAAAGCACTATCTCCGTGAATCTGTGAGATAAACCTCAGGTAGAAGGTATTGTATGTGTGCAGCCTGCAAATGGCTCTGGATACATACATGGCTTAAATGGCCCTTCACTGTCTAAAATCTTAAAGGTACCAGCTAAAGGAAAATCTTTAAACTGGCTCTACTTAGGAAGAAAAGAAGGACAATCTCTCCATAAAACTTACTTAGTTTTGCATGAGTTAGGGTTTTTTTTATTGGCTTGTTGCTTTTAAGCTCCAGAGAACAGAATGTTTCATAGCTGCTCAATTTGCTTCAGTTATTATCATTTGAAAGAATTTGATGATTCTAATTTCCTTCTCTACGCTTCTTGATTTTAGTACTGGAGTAACACTTCAGTATCTAGCATTGATTTTTACCATGTCTAGGGCTTTGATATTAATTTCTGCACCACAGCAAGCTGAGGTTACATGATTGCCAATGCAAACTGAGGGCTTAGACTAATTTCATGTTTTGTGAGTATAATTGTAGGTCTTTGCTCGTAGGATGGTCCCTGTTTTGATGCGTGCCATGAATCAGCAGTGCGCCCTTGTGTGATGTAGACTATCTGCATGCTGGGTTGCGTTAGCTAAAGCATAGCTAGCAGGTCAAAGGAAATGATTGTTCCCCCCATTTTGGCACTTGTGAGGCAGCATCTGGAGTACTGTGTCTAGTTTTGTGCCCCAGTAAAGGGGGGAGGTTAACCAAATGGAGCTAGTCCAACAAACAGCCACCAAATTGGTAAAGGGGAATGGAGCACATGATGTTCAAGGGGAGTGTGAAGGAGCTAGATTTGTTCAGCCTGAAACTGGCGGCAAGGAGGAGGTTGGATCCAGTTGGTGTCGTCTTCCACTACCTGAGCGAGAAGCTATAGAGAAGATGCATGCCCTTCTCAGAAGTACATGGTGAAAGGAGAGAAGACAATGGCCACAAATTGCAGTGAAGGAAACTCCAGTTGAATGTAAGGTAAAAATATTCCCAATTACTGATGCTGATGCAGCACTGGAACAGGTTGCACAGAGAGATTGTGAAATCTTCATCCTTGGAGAAACTCAAAACTCACCCAGGCAAGGCCCTGAGCAAAGTAGCTTAAGCTTGAGGTTAGTTCTGCTGTGCTTGCAGGACTTGATGACCTCTAGAACTTCCTAGCAACCTGAATTATTCTGTAATTCCATGTGTAAAAAATACCTTCTTATCCAGTATGAAATAGGGAGAAATAGTAATTCATATCATTAATCATCATTAAAACTAACACAGATACATACAGCGTCAACCAACCTCATAAAATTTTTCTAAAGTGCAGAAGATCTACTTTGTGTGGCTGCATTACCAAATGCCACTAGTCAAACTTTCTCTGTTAACTGCAGTGACTCCTTTGAAGCAGTTTTTGCTTGTCTTAGTTCTGACAGCTGAGCTGTTATTACTCAAACTCTTCAGACATGTGAGTTCAAAAGCATTTCCTAAAAATTTTCTTGCTAATATTTAGGTAAGTATATTTTAGTGAGTATTTACCACTGGCCACTGCTGTAGCTCAGCTGATGTGGTAACTTGTCTAAGCACAGTAACCCATTAGTGTATTTGAGCTCTAGTGCTTAGAGCAGCCAATGTGTTTAACATTGCATAGTGATGGTTGGATACTAATGGTTTGGTTTTTTGTTTGTTTGTTTTGTTTTGTTTTTTGGCTAAAGTTCCATTGCTTACAGGATCTAACTCCGCGCATTAGCTGCTGCTCCACCGTCCTGGGAAGTTTATTTCTTTTAAGCACAGGTTTCTGACCAAAGGACAGTGCCATCTAAATAGACCGAACAGAACATACAAATGATTAAAAAGGAGAAAGGAAGGGTAATATAAATATTTTTTTAATCAGATAACAAGAATATATAAGTGACATTTTGCATCATGTTGCCTGCAAAATCAGTAGACTTTTTTTTTTTTTTTTCTGCGGTGGAAGCACCTTCCACATGTCAGCAAGTTTTTTTTCCCCCCTTTTAAAGATTAAAGTAATGAAGTGGTTGGATACATTTTTGTTTTGAGTTTCTGAAGTGACAGTGTTGGATTTGGGATAGTAATGAGAAAGGATGAGTTAAAATGAAGAGACAGCATTCATACTGTCTTTCTGTGCAGTCTCTCATGCAGCTTCAGTAAGCAGTAAAACTTAGAGGGCAAGGACAAGAGAACTGGAGCTGTCAGAAATTGAAATTTTGGTTAAAAGATTTCTCTCTTTAAATGGTGAGGAAGACTATAGTCATAAATGACAAATTTAATAATCAGCCAGCATTTATCAGTTTGTACGTACATGACCACAGCACATGCAATGTTTGCTGTGATTACGAAGACAAACTGGGACATGCTGTACTCACAGTAAGCCCAGTACTGCAGCTGGCTCCGGGTGGGCTTCTGCAGCTGTCACAGATGTTACAGGTGCTCTGTGTTGGGTGTAAGATCCACATATGAGACCGGGACCTTGGATCTAGAAGCCTGGACCTTCACACTGCCTGGCTTCGGTACAAGTAGTGATGCTGTTGCTGCCAAGAAGAGATTGTGCCCCAGCCTTTCCGAAAACAGTTCCCCACTGTCCAAATTTGAAATCTCATTTCAGTCTAACACAAAAATATTGAGCCCCACAAGACAGGAAAGGTCAGGTGTGGAAGCAGCCAAACCTCACTGCGGGCTGCAGCTCCAATAGAAAGGTTGTTTATGGTGACCATGTCAAAGAGGAGTGATACTGGAAGCTTTGCATACTACAGAGCAAAGCTATTCTGATTAAACTGAAAGTTTTAAAATAAAAAGGCTGCACAGGGACCAAGATAACCAGCAAATTACTTCTTTCTATTTTCCAAATAGTACAAAGTGTTATTAAAAAAGAAATAAATTAAGAGCTGTTAAAAATATATTCAGGAATCAAAGGAAGAAAAGCAGGCAGAAAAAATGTGCAAGCACCATTAAGCTGCAGAAATTTTCCTTGGACACGTTGCAGTACCTTTTCAAAGCAGCATATGGGGTTTATTCTGGTGACTCTAATTTTAACATGAATGGGAGTCACGTGGAATACTCCTGGCATACTGCTTTGAAAATATATCCCTGCATGATTAAGGAAGACTGAAGTCTTTTTAAACCTCTTTTTTTTTTTTTTTAAACCAATTCTGAAATGCTTCACAGGAAAGCATTAATGGAATGAAAATGGTACAACCCTGCATAAAGTGGTAATGTAACAGGTAGAAATACTACTGGCTTAGCACTATAAACATGTTCGTGTTTCAGAGGCTGGGGATTGGAGGGAGAAGAGACAAAACTTGGAGTTTGCATCGACTTTTGCAACTGCCTCTGCATGGCCTGACCTCTATAAATTTGTCTCTTCACTCTGAAGATGAAGTAATGATTCCACCTATCATTTGTAAAGAGCAGGGAATACATACGTCTGTATTGTGTTCACAAGGACGAAAACATTTCAAAGGGTTATCAGAAAACACCCAGGGCTGTCTATTCCACCCGCTTCTACAATTTGCTACATCAGAGCAAGTTAAGGAAAGACCAAGTTCCATCCATCAGTCTGTCTTTTCTTCTCCCTGTTACGTGATGAACCTAGCTGGGCACAGAGTCCCTACCAGATGCCTACCTCTTCTTCCCTGTGTTGCCTCTCTGCTACAGCAAGTCTTGTAGTTGATGGGATCACTGGTCGTTCAGACCTGTGCTGAAATTTGGGTCAAAAAATTGCTTTGAAAGAAGTGTTTGCCAACTGATGTGCATGATATGTTGAGCACAATTTTGAAACACAATCCCGCATGTTTTGATGGACCAGTTTAAAAGCTAGGACTGTTCAGAAGTCTCAAGGAAAGCTGTGGGACTCCAGTACATCATCCAAAGAAACTTAACTTTTCACTGTAGTTGGGATGTGTAGTATTTTTGACTTACTTGAAAATTATGTTGGAAGATGTAAAGATACCAGCTGTATTTTGAGCGTGAGTGGGTATTATCTAGTTTTCTGACATCATGAAAGGTTATAGTAAAGCAGTCTTAGGTTCATCAGTTTTGACTTTTTTCCACCTTAGTTATAAGGGTTGGGGCTGATATGAATGGTATCAGTTAACAAAAACTGATCTTACAGCATCTCAGAGATATTTTTTAGCATTGGCTTTTATTAGTGTGTGTGTGTGTGAAAGCCTGAAAAAATTAGCAGCAACAAAACACCCACAAAGCAGTGAGTAAAACTTTCCTAGGAAATTAATGGCATGATATCCCCATAAGTGCTCTTTTAATTTTTGATGTCTGCATCTGCAGTTAAGAATGGTAAAGAACAAAAGACAGAATGATTTTAGCAAGCTGCTTGCTGCTTTGCAAGTCGAACCATTGATATATCCATTAGAATAAAAATTCTTGCTGGGGACCCTTATGTTGGCAAATGAGCACAGGGTGAATGGCAGACGATCTACGAGTCTGGGAAGGCCTGTTCTTTTTGGGAGCAGGGGTTCAATGAGGAGAGCAAGTACAAGGTGGGATTTGTCTCTGAGATGGCAAGCGTGGCCATGCTGCGGTATTAATGGCATCTTTAGCACATGGATGATTGAGACTGAAGAAATATGCACTCTGCAGATCGATTAGCGAGAGACTCATTAGTGGGAAGGAAGTTATGAGCAGATGCAACAGTCCTGATAAAACGAGCCAGAACACTGGTAGAGCTGGGCCTGGTGTGTGGGCTGAATGTGAAGTAGGGTTGCTGGAGGGAGGTTCAGAGAGTCCTTTCCGACAGCCGGTCCTTCCTACCCATCTTCGGAGAAAACAGTCTTAACAGTTACTTGAAATGTTTTGAAAAGGATAAGACAGAAAATGTCCATAAAAACATATTGATGAATGCAGACATGAGCCCAGTGAGGGGTATGGGCAGTCATCTGGTGTCCTTCCAAAGATGCAGAGAAAGGGAAAAGTTACTTTTCCTTTCCTAATACATTTTTCCTTTTTTTATTTTCTTCCAACTGAGAATGTGAGGTTTATTTTTATAACTTTGGTTTTATGTGGGCTGCTGCTTTAGGGCTCCAGTATCTCCCCTGATTGTTTGCAATTTCTCATTGCCTGTCTTATAAATACTTATTTATCTTGGTATCACTGAGCCAAAAAAAAAAAGTTGCCTGCCTTTTCTCCTTTTCAGAAAGCCTTCACTAGTGGTATGTTACGTCAGGACATGGGGCTCACCTGTCCTTCATATCTGTTGATTTTCACAGTGGGGTGTTAATTTGCTTTATTATTATGCTTTGTTTCTCCAGTCATCCTGACATGGTTGCCACTTTCCAGACTTAAACATGAGATGCACCAGGCAGCATAAAAGAAAGAGTATTTATGTGAGATTTATTTAAGCAAGAGACTTCATTTAAGCAAACCTATTTATAAATCCAGGCTATTTATACTACACATGGCTGTGAATGGGCGTGTGTGGGCACACTTCTGTTGTGCAAGCGCCACGTGTTTGGGGTATGTATATTTGGCTGCATGCTTCCATGTACATGGGGACAGACTGAAAAAGTGGCTGCTAGTGCCTTTGAGAAGGGGGTGTTTGCAAAGCCTAGCTCTTAATCTAGGGAGGCTCTGAAGCCCGTGGAAACAGAAGTGTGCTACCAGGGCATGGCACGGGAGGGGCAGAAGCTCATTTTGTGTGCCCTGAATTGCCCTTTGATGGTGTGGAGGGTATTGCCCTCCCTAGCTAAAGCTAGTGTCCACTTGGTAAATTGCTCTTATCAGAGTATACTTGCAAAAAATAAAAATGTGGGAAACAGCCCTAGCTGTTCATTCAGTTTCTGTGAGCATTAATTTCCCTTCCGTACCTGTGTGAATTATGTGAAGTGGAAGCAGACAGCTTGTTCTTCAGAAGAAAGTGTGTTGGGCACTTGCGGGACCTGGAGACTAGACTTGTGTTTTCCTTTCTTCTCGGTAACTATGGTCTTTGCAACCGCTTTCTGCACCTCCAGAGCCTTCTGACACTTACCCTTCCCTGTGAGTCTGTGATGCAAAAGTAGCGTGAAATGAATGTGATAAATGGTGGATAGGCCCCCATCAACAGCTCTTAGAATAATGGTCGAGAGGTCCTTAAACACCAGCTAGGAAGGTGAACCAGGGCAGAGATAACTCTGTAATCGAACTGTTTTCAGTACACTCTTTTGAAACATCATCAGCCAGCATTGTTGTTCTGTTCTTAAATCTCTAACTCACACTAACACAATTCCTCTAAAGGCTGAGTGTCTGAGTGTTATTCTTAAACAACACAGAGCAGAAGCTTTTGAAATTAAAACACATGTAGAAAATCCTCCTGAATGAAAAGCCTAATTTCTTTTTCCAGAGTGTCTAGACAAGTATATACAGGGTTTTTAGAAATCAAGAGATGTTTGCTAATGTCATCCATTGCACCATTCTTACGGTCCTGTTGGATGAAACTCAGAGCCTCTGCTTCAGGTCTTGCACTACTAACCTCTTCCCCATGAGCAAAAGGGAGCATGAGTTTTGTGTGAGCAGATTTAATCTTCCTGTGCAGCAGATGTCCTGACACATGGACTGCTACAGTCAGTGGGGTAAATAATCTTCTGTTTAAGTAGTTTCTAAGTACCTATTTGTTGTTAACGTATTAAAAAAATTCATACATCACTATTTAAATGGTGAACCATGACAGCATCGGAGTAAGTTCAGATACCTGAGTCAGATAAACTTTTTCCTTTTTCCTTTTTTTTTTTTTCCTATTTTTCTTTGGTTTAGTTAAAAGCCAAGAAGTAAAATAAATCATTCTGTTGTCATCTCATATCTCATATGATCAGGTAGAGATTTAATCAGCATCTTCTAAAAGAACATAATGCCCTAATGAATAAGAGAATAAGGTGGAGGAGAGAGTACTTGCATGTAAGAGAGGCAAGACCAAATCTGTACGTGGCATACTCCGTTTCAGCAGTGGCAGTAGCACAATGTTCATTCCTCAGTTCCCATCCTGTGGAGAGCAAGCATTAAAGAGAATCCTCAGACTGTTTGGATTGCAGATAAATCCAGCTTGTGTCGCTTGTCTGGCAGCCCGTGCAAAGCACATGCTGGAGAAGTAGCTAAAGGTAGAAGAATATTGTGGGTATAACGATGCAGCAATGTGAAATTATTCTGTCCTGGCTATGTGTGCTCCAAACCAAGTGAGTGAATGAGAGAATTGAGAAGAAGATGATGGAAAGTTCTCTCAGCAATGTGGCAAAGGATTTCTGATACAAATGAAAAGGCATTTGAACAAAATGGGGGAGGATGGAGCAGGGAAATCCTGACCCCAACATGATAGACTTGGCAGAGAGCACTCTCATAGGGTGTATATGTTGGAATTTATAAAACAAAACAAGGTAATTATTGTGGCCCTTGCAGTTGTGCAGAGTGCTGTGTAAGGAATCTTGAAGTTGATGATGTGTATTCTGAAACCTTTTTCTGTCTACTGTCTGGATTTATTATAATTGAAATTCTTCAGTGCCCTCTCATCCTATATGACTGCTATGTATGCTTGAAATGGGAAGACTTAAACATTGCAGATGACTGCAGGAGCTTATGTATTTTAAGGCTGTTTTATATGATAGCTTGGAGTTAACATTGGAGGTGGAAATGGAGCCTACAGTTGTGCTGTCTAGACTGGGAAGTCTCCTTTCACCACCCAGACCACGTGTAATCATTTAGCAATAGGAAAGCTGAGAAATATTCATGTCAGTTTCTGTAGCCAATTTTGGGATTGTTTGTAGGCTGTTTGCTTAGCTGAAGAACTTCAGTTGTCAGAGAAGATGAAATATTGCAGATTCAACACCCCTAGACAGTCATCGTCCAGACTGTTGCTATGTCCAGGACCGTTGTATGAATCTCCAAAGTTCTGATTTCATTTGTATAAAATGAGTAGAGATTTTCTTTACCACACCTCCCTGCATCTCAAAGGCAGTGTGATATGAGTGAGTACAGTGGACTGAGAGTGACACACTGCACAAACAATATTTCACTGCTGCAGTAGTCCCTGTTTTCCCACCCTAATTGCTCCATCTAACCCACAGGCTGCATCTAACTATCTTCTAATGTATGTATGCATCCTCGGAGGCTTGCCCGGTGGTGCAGGAAGAGACTTGAATGCTCCGTGCGTTCAAAATACAAGAGAAAGTAGTGAATACTGAACATGCACATTGGTGCCTGGATGGTGGAAATCAAACTCATCCATGCTTTGTAGAATGAAAGGTTCTATGTTTTTGTAATTCATATAGACCTTACTGGGTGATATGGTGGCAGATCACCTCCGAAGGTCGTGTCTAATCTGATTTACAAAGCTGTGTTCCTGACAGTGTTTTCAGCAGCTTACATGGCACTGAGTTTTCCTAGTCAGATAAGCTCTGTGGCTTGTAGTAAGAAGGTCTTCAGTGGCAGAAAGGATAGATACCTCTTTATGCTGTGGCCCAGCATTTACATTTTTTTGTTTGTGTATACACACAAAAGCTTATTTCAGTTGCATTAACATTAAAGAAACAAAACAAAAAAAGCACAACAACAACAAAAAACAACCCTGCCAGTTTGAAATAAAGTGGTGGGGGCTCCTTGTAAAGGAGACATGAAGTTTTCTGATACTAGGTCTTGGATGAAACCAAACTAAATGTGAAATATGGCTGTGAAAGTTTCTGAAATACTTGTTTGTAATAGCAACAGCCTAGGTCCTAACTGCTGCTTCAAGAATATGGATGTGGAAGGGAAATCTGTAGGTATTCCTGGGATAAGTGAATAGGACTGTCTGTTCCTGGTGGAAGTCAGCTGCTTCTACAAATGGACTTTTGAAAGGGCCAGACAGCTTACTGAGAATTGGCAGGTAATTAATTATCTTGGATGAGGAGTCACTGGGAGCCAACCAGCAAGTCTGTAACTTAGTCTTAGTAGGTTACCCGTCTTCTCCATGTAGGTATCTAGAATAAAAAAAGTAAAACCCACAACCTGGAAGGATGAGTAAGCGTTATATCACCATTGATTGTTCCTCAGCTCCCACACAAAAACAGGTCTCTGCCCGTGACAGCATCCTGATGAGAGCGGCTGTCAGATTGGCAAGTAGCATCTTTGGTGTGAAGCCTTCCTGGAAATCTTTGATCCTTTCAGTTGAACAACTTCATTTTATCCTACAGTCTTAGAAGATTTTTCACAAATCTCATTTATTATGTGTCTTTGAAATTGCCTGGATTTTTCTAGCCTTGAATTTTTGATCTCCCTTAAAAGCTTTTGTATGTGTTTGTGCCCTGTCCTGCTTCAGAGTGCAGCAAAATTCTTAATCTGTTTATTCTCACACCACAACCTTGGGAGGAAAGGAAATGCAATTTACGGCAGGGATTACTAAGAATGAGGGTGGCAAAGGGTGAGGTTTCCTTAAGTTAAATCTAACAGCTTGCTGCTGTCAGAAGCAGCCATCTCTGTCACTTCCATTCCTTTCCTATGGCAAGAAAAGGCCTTAAAAATGGGTCTTCTGAATTCTTGACTGGTTGCCCTAATCTGGGATGCAGTCTTCTCCCTGTCAGTGAGTGAAATGCAGATGAAGACTTTTGGAAACTGGGCCCAGGGAAGGTTTCTCCAGATACTTCAAAGTTGCGCTGATAATCATTATGCTTGCTTTTACAGCAGTACTTTGGTAAACAAAACCTAATGGAGGGTTTTGAACTCTGGGTATCATACAACAGAAAGGAGCAATTGATTTGATTAGGAAGCTCTCCAATTTAATATTGGCTTAAAAAAACAGATTTCAGTGTAGAGACCCACTAGGAGCATGACAGTTGTTTTTCTTCGTCCAGAAGCATTTTATGTATTTAAGGTTTGTGTGACTATTTTAAGCTCTACATATTGACAACGCTTTCAGTCCATAAGACGTGACAATTATAGCTAGCAAACTGAGCATTGGAACTGCTGAGCTGTATTATCATTCACACACAAATGATGGGGTACGCTCCACATCCTCAAAACACCCTGTCCGCTGTAGGATTTGGGTGGAAGGAGCAGGGGGAGAGGGATGGAACTGTAAAGAAACTTTTTTTTCCACTAAGTCCTGACAGCAAATCTAGGCTTTTTAATTAGCATCCCTTCCCCTAAAATGCATGTGAATGTCTTTCCACAGTTTAAGGTTTCAGAACTAAAAGAGTGACCAAGAAAGCCTGCAGGCTCAGGGTAATGATTATAGAGATTGTGCTGCAGGAAGCGGTAGGTCACGCTGCTTTAAAGGAAAATGAAAAGCCAGAAGTACAGCATTGCAAGAAGTGAATCCTTATGACATTGTGATCTGTTAAAAAAAAAAAAAAAAAAAAAAGGTTCTCTTAAAAACTGATTTCTCAGTCAAAAATGAGAATTGAGTGAGAGATGCCTTGAAAAGACAGATCTCCTGGTGCAACTCTCTGTTCTTGGCCTTGCTCTTGAGCAGTAGACCACAGGCTTCAAAGACCTGCCAGGACTTTGGATTAGGCCCACAGGAGGCTGACGGAAGAGATTTAACAAGGGGTGGCCTTCACTATACAAGGAGATCTGGGAGCCTACCTGCAGGGCGCTGTCGGGCTGCTTTTTAAAACGCCACTATTTACAGTGGTTAATGCAGTGGATTTCTCTTATTAGAACAACACAGGGATGCTTTTTTTTCAGAGGGACCTTCATTTTTAGTTCTGCTTTTAGTTAAATAAATGAAAGTAAGTGTTCATGACAAAGGAACATGCCTTCCTTTTTTTCCATTTGAAATTCTTCTCTAACACCATTATAACAGTATGTTGGCGTCTCATAGCCTTTCTGGTTTTATCCCTATAACGTAAATGGATGCCTTTAGGTATCATTCCCATTTTGCAGGTTCAGTAACAGAAGATGGAGAGGATGAAAGGTTTGTTCAGGTGCCCCAAAGAAAGTCTGAAGAGCATCCAGAAATTACCCCAAACTGCCAGGTCCCTTTGCTGACTTCATTGCTGGCCCATGGATCTTTTCCCTCTCTTTCAACTGTTGCTTCTTGTCCTCTTCTGACCCAGTTGTCTCTCTTTTCTACCATTGTCAGAGAGTAGGACAGAGATTTGTGTCCATGGGTAACAACCCTTTGGTGCATGAAGGTTTCCTGGTGGCATGTTTCATCAGGCCCTGGCCAGAACAGGGGGACATCCAGCGGAGAGCTGGTTGTGCGAAGGCTCACGTAGCCGTCTGTGGATGTTAGGTGCAATTTTGGAAGCCTGCTAACAAACCAGCAGATTGCTCAGGACGTTTCATAATAGTCGTGTCAGGTTTTGGTCCCAGTTTGGACAGGTACAATTTAAGGAACTGGAAAGTGAAATGTAGTATTTTGATGGCTCGTACAGTGATCCTGGCTTGTGTTGGTCCATTACTTAAACTTGAAATACGAGTAATGCATATTGTTTGGGTTTGCAGGGAGCATACTTCCTTAGCATAAGCTTGCATACAAGTGGGTACCCCTGGCGTACGTGCGTGCATGTGCCTGTTTGCACAAGGAGAAAGTCAACATGTGCACGGCTATGCCTGCGTGTACTTTCCCAGCGCGTGCGAAAAGAGAAAGCAAACTCGCAACCAAATAAGCAGCGAGAGCAGAGGAGAAAGGCGAGATTGCAGTTGATTATGAGCCTGGCAGCAGATGTGCTACACAAATCCAGCCCGCTGCATCCAGGCTGTTTCCATGGCGATGGAGCAAGTAATTGCGGAGCTCGGCGCGCTCCCTCGCGGCACCCGCCAAGGTGGACGCGGGCGCCGCGTCCCCACCAGCGCTGCCTCACTCCCTCCGGGCCCCGGGAAGGACGAGCCGGGGGAAACGCGGAGATGGGGAGCCGGGGTTTTTTCTTCTNNTTTTTTTTTTTTTTTCCCCTGTCTGATGCTGGGAGAGCGGCGCTCTTCCTCGGAAATATGGTCTCCCAAGATGCGAAATAAATGGGCAGGAGTTTCCCCGAAATGGAGCCGGCTGCGATTGGCTGCCGTCGCCCCGCCGTGCCAATGGGAGCCCGACTGGCCGTCGGCACCCGCAACATAAGCAAAGCTACACGCTCGCCCGGCGGCGCGGGGACCGGAGAGCAGGCAAAGGTGTGCGAAGGGGGGTCCCTCCTCTCACATGGCTACGCCGAGGACGGATCTCATTAAAGAGCTTCGTCGGAGACCATCTGCCGCTCGCGCGCGTCGTGCCTTCCACAAAAAGCAGCATTAAGTCATTCGCTTGCTGTAGTGTGGGAGGCGAATTTGTCATCGGGAAGGATGGAGCTACGGGATCTCTGTAAGTATATCTTTGTACTTTGTCTTGCTATTTCAGCCTGAGCGCAGATCAATAAATGGTGTCATCAGTCAAGGAGTGGCAAAAGCAAATTAGTAGCAACTGCAAATAGTGCAAAGGATTTCTTGGTTTTGTTCCACACCTAGTGAGATGTGTTCCTACTAATGGTTCCAGGCATCGGACAAACTAGTTAGCTGTTTGCTTTGCCTTGGGTGGTTGTTTAGCCTAATTAAGATGAGTCTGTGCAAGGATGCTGTATTCTCCGAGGCGTTTCAGGATCCTCTGTGTTTGAAACGGAGAGCGAACCACATGGAACGGAATATTGCCGGCACAAAACTCCGAGGTGCCCATGTGTAGTCACCAGCGTTTGTGTTACCGGTATAACGATAACAGGTGCATTATTACAATGGTTTGTAGAGCACTAGCTCAGACACTGAGCCAAGGAAACACGAGTTGCTCATCATTCACCGCTGTTCTTAGCACAGAGAATCGTTGCTTTTCCTGCACTCTATTTCTTTTTTCTTTTTTTTAAATTAATTTCTCTTTTGGATGAGGCTTTAAAAAAGGCATGTAATTCAAAAGCTTTCTTGCTTGTTGATGAAACAGGTGAGTGCATGGTAAGTGTGGAGAGTTTTCTTATTCACCATTGCGGAGCATGTGGTAGAAGTTGATTCCTTTGCCTGTTGGGACTCTGCTTTTGCTTCTGTAGAGCAGAAACAGTATATTTAGAAGGGGGGGAGGATGGAAGGGTGCAAGTCTGTCCCTCTGTAGCCCTCTGGGGTTACGTGAGTTACGCCAGCTATGAATTTGGCTCAGCATTGTTTGTCTTTTATCAGGTATTTGCTGATAGACTAAGAGCTTTGCTGTACGGAGCTGGTGAATGACTCTGCTTAACCCTCTCAGAGGCTGTAGTCATCTTATCTGGTTTGTGAAAACAATGTAGGAGGGAGAACAAGGAACAAAGAGATGTAGAAAAAAGTTTCTGTATTTTTACTCTGTGCCTGAGCTTGTCAAGGGTATCAGGAATTTCATAGGAACCAAACTAAGTGCACAAATCATATGAAGCTGAACTGCCTTTTAGGGATCCATTTTTGCAGTGTTGTGTTCATTTTAGAAATAAATGCAAAACTTCCTTTCCCAGTGGTGGGAGCTGCTGGGAAGTGACATTGCTGCCTGGAAATCTCATGCTGAGGGTGTGATTTTTGGATAAGGCTTAACTGGTCAGCTTTGCTTTTGAGATACTGCCTTGCAAGTTGTGGCAGGAAGGTGTACATGAGCTTCTTCCTTCTGTTAAAGGAATCAACATCAACTCAGATGTTGATGCTGAAAGGAATTGTTAGTGTTTTGAAGAACCGTTTGATCAAATTGAATTAGAGAAATACAGAATGTAGAAATCAGTGCATCAGTTCAGTGAAAGTGTCTGCTGGGGAAAGGTATAGTAAGCTCCTCTGTGTACTTTTGAGTGTTAAACCCGATGTGTTACTAAAGCAGGAGAACCCTTCATTAAGTTTGAGTTATTGGCTTTTCTGGAGGCATGGATGCAAGTCACTCTCCCTGTGTTTTCTAGAGATATTTGGGTCACCTTTTTTTGAAACGATGGCCCTAGGCATCCTGTGGCACTGGGCTTAAAAGCAAAGCTTGTTTTTGTTTAGCGATGATGGAAGTGCCAAAAATGAATTTTTTTGAAATAGATATTTGGCTGCTATGTCACCTTCCCCTGGGACTTGTATCATACACTTGTATTTACTAAGCACTGATGTAGCTGAAAATCCCATCACATACAGCAGTCTAGGCAAAGAGATGTGCCCATTCCCCATCTTAGGGGTGGATGCTTTGATCTAGGCTGAGATATCCCACAAAATGCTGAGGGAGAGCTTGGACTCTTGTACATCTGGGCATGGTTTGTCTCTGGCTCCAGACTGGTCATTTGATGTGCATCAAAATGAAGCTCCATTGCACCTTTTGGGGTTTTTATTTCTATACTTAGTACCTTCTGCGTTATTTTCTGATTGATAATGTGGGAGCCTAGGAGAACATTGTGTTTTGAGGTCACTGCAACTCTAAGATGATATTTTAGTTCTTGTTAATGCTCCAGGGATATAGTTCAAACAATACAAATCTCTCAAGTTTAGTCACTAGCATAAGGCAAATACTATGTGACTGTTCCTATATCTCCCATAACCTTGTTTGAAGGGATTTGTTTACTTGTCTATCCCTGTGCATTAGCAGATAAAAGGAGGGCGACGGGGAGGGAGAGAGGCAGCCTATAACTGCTAAGCTTTGGATAGTGCGTTATGTCAGTCTGTCTGAGGGCTTCAAACCACAGTAGTGCCGGAGGTAGAAAAATTTTGCGCTGCAGTCAAAGCCACATTTGCATTAGATTTTTTGACCTGATGTTACAGAGAACAGTTGCTTGTCATTAGTGCTTGGGGATGATCTATGTGGGAACAGCATTTCAGATTCCCAGGCAAGAGTTCCAGCAACAGAGGAGTGAGTAGGCTTCAGTGAGAGCTGTGGCATGCTGGCAGCAGTTGGGAGGATGCAGAAGCTGAAAAATGCTATCTTGGGGTAGCTTTAATTGGTTGCATTGGAAAACACTTGGTTTGATGGGCTCATATGTCTTTTAAAATGCTTGGTGCCAGACCAAGTTGGCATACCTCCATTGACTTACACTAGAAGCCACCAGGCATTGATCTGATCTTCAGTCTTATGCTTAACTTTTTCTTGGAAAAGCAGGATTTTTGAAAGGCAGCAGATTAATTTTCCTCTCCCTTTGCCTCAGTGATAGTAACATGGAAAACCAGAGTAGAATGGGTATTCCACATCTTTTGACTTGTTTCATTGTGCTTTAAACTTAATGGGTTGTCCTTCATCTGCTCAGAGAACCTCATTCCCATGTGCTTGTCTATACTGGAAGAGTAGAGCAGAAATCTACAAGAGAGGTTTCCTTCAGTGAGGAAGTAATGCCTTGGGTGGCTCTTCACTTTCTGTACTTCCAGGGATACTACATTGGCATATTTCGGTATTTCCCTAGACCTTAACCCTCCTTCCATTTCAGTATAAACATCATTGTCATTTGTGTTCTAGGTAAACAGATACTAGAGCCACTAGTCTTCAGTTTTACCTCAGCTGTATTTTTGTTTTCATCCAGTTATTCAAGTAAGTAGGTACGTTTTTTCTGCAAACTACAAACCAGATGCTCTTCTCTAGGTGTCTGTGATGTTTGTATGTGCAAAGGAATTGCAGGCAGCGATAACTCCGAATGAGACTAAAAGCTCAAATGAGAACAATTTCTTGGTTTTGTTTGTGTTTGGAAAAAGATACTCCATACCAGGATGTGGCTTACATAGTACATCATGGCGAGTCACAGAAAGCCCTCTGTCCCTGTTCAGTACATGCACACTTTCATCTCAAATGGCAAGCGCACGCAACAAAGCAGCACCAAGCTCAGAATAAAAATGGAACAGTAGTAAAACAAGGACGAGTGAATCATGAAAAGCCCATTGATTTGCTTGACACCCATTTTGTTCACCATTGTGCAGTGCTAATCTGAAAACTCCTGTGCATCACAAAAAGTTTTCAGAACAATAAGAACTGTCAATTCCAGCAGATTTTACAGACCTGTCATTATTCTTCCATTCTCTTGAAGCACTAAGTGGCATACAGAAAGTTTTTTGGCAGGATTTCAGTAATGATCTCGTAAAGAGGAATTGTGTGTCACTACCTCACGTATGTTATCATTTGCAAATAGAGTGTAGCCCAGCACAGGCCCCTAGAGGCATGTTTGCCCCCATCCTTGTGTGCTTATTTTATGGTGCTTATTTATTTTGTCTCTAAAAACAACAACAAAAAAAACCAACCACTTTTCACTCTTCTCAACTGCAAAAATCTAAAAGCAAGAAATTATAGATTTCCTTTCACATTTTGTCTTGATGTCTAGAATTACTAGAATAAAACTAGAACAACTAGAATAGAACTAGAATTACTGTAATAAATTAACAGCCTGCTCCACCTGCTGCTCCCTGGGAAAGGTGGGAACTGTGGCAGCAGTGGCCACAAGCAGAAATTTTCACTTGTTCCCTCAGAGCATTCAGGTCGTCACCTACTTTAGTGAGAGCAAACACCCTCCTGCTCTGCCCTGTCTTCTTTTACTCCCGATGCTTTACTCCCTGGTTAAGAAAAAAGAGTCCTCCTCTCCCCATCATTAGGAACTACAAGCCACTCTTAGGGACATGTCTCTGTGAGTAGAAGCAAGATGGGAAGAGAGATTGGCGGTGTATAAGGGAGACTCTATTTTAAGTTTTTTATCCAAAATCAGAGGCCATGTAACTGGACAGTGTTTTGGCTTCAGTACTCCTCCTTCCCAGTGTAGCATCATCCACTGTACATACCCTACCTAAATGAAATTGTGTTGCAATATATCAGGAGTCATGACATTGACTCTGAAAAATGAAGACATGAATTGAGTTATGCACCCTTAGCATCAGTAACTTGCAGAGCCCATATGCATTGCAATAAATCTGTAGCAGTTTGAAAAGTCTGTGGGACATAGATCCCTTTTTTGTGGATTTCACACAAATTGTGGCAGGTTTCTCTACTTAAGCATTTAATGGTTTAAAAAAAAAAAAGATGTGAAATTCAGGCCTCAGGGGAAAAATATGACCTCCATATAAACTAGAACTTTGATTAGCTGTAGTTTGGGTGTTTTAAACTCCTCTGTAATGCACAAAATTAATCTTGTAATGGGGTGAAAAAGGAGATCTTCATATTAATGTTAGCACACTGTCAAATTAATACTTCAAATAATATGCTGTTATCCTGTGTTGGTGGACTGCTTTTATCAGCGCTTTTGATGTGGCAAAGAAAGTGCTTGTTCCATAGCTACAAACCCAACTCTTTTAGTCTTCCCTTCTCTTTGAAATTCAATTTTCTTAAGACTTGGAACATCGTTATACAGAGAGTAACTTTCACAGATAGGTATTTCAAGATTCACATCCAAAGATATTAGAAGCCACACAAAGGGATTTTCTTTTAAACCAGATTTTCAAATATATGTAACCTTCTGGCTTGACCTCTGGATCCACTCCCAGTCTGCATTTCAGGAAAGAGTATCTACCCACATATGGTTATCACCACTAAGATCAAAGCTGTCACTTTATTCTGACATTTGTGAGAATGAAATGGATATAAAAAAAAAAAGTGGGGGAAATGGTGAAAAGATTTGAATGAGTTCACATTTATACAAGACACGCACCCACGGATCTTGGTAACGAAGGGAAGACTTTCAGGATAAGCTGCAGCTCTTCCATTCAGAAGCAACAGAACGTTTCTTTATTTGTTAGTCTCACCCAGGTAATTAAACAGACTTGAAAACATAAACAATTATAGATTTTCCAGATCCCTACAAATACAGCTCACTTTGCTGTGAAAGTTAATAAGGTTCTAACTTTAGGGTGGATTTTCTGCCTGGTGTCTAATAGAAGCTGCTGTAAAGGATGGTCTTATGCTGCCTTTGGAGCCTATCATCAAGGTGTCTTTCCCTGTTTCCAGACTTCTCTGGCAAAGGTGTCAACTGTCATAGATTTATCCCAGGCACAGTGAATACTTCCCAAAGGACTGCCTTAACTACTCTGTGAGGTATCTGCAGAGACAGAAATGCAGCTCTGTTCATCTATTTGTGTTTCTTGCTGACCTGTGTGTAAACAGCAGAGGGACTTTGCAGATCACGTCTGCCCTCCATGTAGATCATGGACATAAGGGACAGGGGAGTCAAGGTGTGCATTTTGCTTTGTTGTGCCTGTGCCTCAGCACTAAAAGCCACAGTAGCGCCCTTGGCTTTCAGCTAGCCAGGATATGCCAGAATGTGCTGGAGCCAATGCCCTGAACCCCATCCAAGGAGAGCCTATCCCAGTTTTTGTCACCCCAACAAGGTAATCACCTCCGCATCTGATAATTCATCACAATGCTGAGGAACATTGTGGCTGGAAGAACCTTGTTCCGTAAGAAAACTAATTCATGATCCCTGTCTTCAACACAAGGGGTTAAACTATATATGTGGCCCTAGCCACAGGGAAGGGAAGAACCACAGATCAACCAGTCTTCTCTCCAGTCTCTCTCTGTGCCTTCACAAGGGACCTTCTCCTCCCCTCCTTCTCCATACTCACCTTTTGTAGGGTAGAATTCACCCATGTGGCTGACAGAAGCTCTGCTCAGCTTACAGAAAGAGGAGCCTCCCTGATGTAAGGCACTTCATTGTCTGTTCCAGCTCCTGGGGTCATGCTTTGAAACAGTTACAGCTGCAAAGAAGTACATGATGTCCATGAAACCTCTTGCTTTTACACCACTAGCTGCTTTGGTGCATAAAGTAAATAGGCAAGGGCTTAAGTTAGAAATAACTCTTATGTTTTGTAATGGCAATGAGAAGTTGGATTATATCTATACGTTAGTATTTGGTCCTGAATTTTTCTGCCTTTAAATGCTATTATAATCCAGTTAAATATTTAATAGAAGTGTGGAAAGTTTATTCGCAGTTGTTTCACAGATAAATTCCTTTATTCTCACTTCCTAACTTACCTTTTTAAATCCCCCATTCAAATTAACATCCTGTCTCAAACAGCAAAATGTTTTGAGGTTATGCTTAAAATGTATTAAGTCCTATTTTCAATCACAAGTGGAATTATGCTATTTTCTAATACTACAGAAAAAGTACAAGTGAATCTCAAACAAAATGAGTTTTGCTTGTTCATGCATGAAATTATATATCAACCCACCTTTGCATGCAGGATTCCCATTGTTCGAAAGTCTACTCCAGACTGAACTTTGCACCAATCCCAATGACAGTTTTCACTGCAAAAGGTACTAGTCCAGTGAATTTCATTATTTTGAATTTTTAATATATTTATGGTATAAGCTAGAAACTTCTAACAAGAATTTATTTGGTGGAGTAAATATTAAGCGTTTCAGGCATACAGATCTGAGCACTAGCATTTGTCATTGATTTGGTAAGACAAACAATTGCTGGCTGTGTGTCAGATTTTTTGGATTGTAAAGCACCTCACTGTCAGGTTTCAACCAAGAGGGAGATAGTCACCTTTCTAATTCTATTCAGTGTTACTGGGTATTGGTAATTGAAAGAAACTTGCTTTTTTCAGTTGAAGAGATTTATGACAGATTTGTAACATGAAAAGTATAGGAAAGCCCTATGGCTAATTATATGATTTTAAACTTAAACACCAGAGCTCAGTTTCTGCTTGTTCCAGAAGTTTGCCTGAGCTATGATTTAGAGGTTTTACTGCACCAAAATCCCAGAGGTTGTTGCAGTTTGCAATAGTGGGCTGCCAAAAGATAATCACAGTATATAGTTCTTGTGAATGTAAAGAAATGTACACATTTCATCGTGATCTCCTGCACAGAGACACACCTGGGCCTGAATCCAGATCCTTTTGGATCATGCCCTTGATCTGTTGTCCCCATCCATGCCTCTGCGTCATTAGTGCTAGCAAACCACGTAACCTAATGAGGGGAATATGCTTCTGTGACCACAGCCCGTTTGGAGCATCTGGCTGTGGCTGATGCCACAAGACCCCCTGTGAAAGGTGAGTGCAGTAGGTTGCGTGGAAGCTGTGGTTCAGAGCACAGTGGTCCTGCTTTGCAATTCCAGTTGCCTCAGCAGTATTCATTGCCTATATGAACATTCCACTTGGGGTGCAAACTCAGGAGCTGCTTAAAAGGAACACCAGTGCAGGAGGTGAGACCTTGGCTGTGTTGAAACAAGTGCTGCAACTCCCACCAGTTTCAGTGATCCCAGGTTTGCACCCCAGAATCAAGGGGTCACATTTATTGTGGAATGAAGCGGCTAAATTGTGCCATGCAGTAAGTCGAAAGGCACAACATCCTAAGGAAAGCAAAAGATGTCAAAGAGCTCTGTGCGAGTCAGTCACAAAACAAGCAACGATTCTGATTACCAATATATAAAAAAGAATGTTTGTTCCACCAGAGATAACAGCTTGCTGCTTGCTTTGCTCTCAGATGCAGGGAGAAAGGAAGAGAAAAAGGTACTTGTAGCCAAGTTGGCTGATACAGTCCAGCAGCACAGTCAATCAAGTTGTTTCATCATTCCAAGTCATTCTGTAATAGCACTGATTTATCTTGCTGCCTTGCAATTGTCCCCTGTTGATAATTTCAGTTTTGTCAAAAGACGGCAGAGATTTTGCTGAAAACCTGCAAGCTCTTCTTACCTGCAGCGAACAGTAGGAGAGCAGAGTAAGGTTTTTCCTTTTCATTGATGCCTATAAATAATCCATGCTAACCCTAAAAGCCTTGAAGACATAGGAAATCTTTTTTTGTTAAAGAATACAGTATTTTTAAAACTGCATTGACTCAGCAGAAAGATGTATGTACTTTAGATCATAATAGGTTGATAATCGAGTCCTGTTATGAATGCTTAGCTCTTTAATTCTACCTGTAACATTTTACGTTTATTTTAACTCTCCGGTGGGCTGGTACAGTCTTGATAGACGGAAAGGAGACTGCTGCTTTATTATATATATAAAGAATATCTGAGTTAGGGGTGGTATTCTTTAGTTTTCTATTTCTTGAGTTCTGTGTGTGTTAGAGAGAGAGAGAGGAGATAATTAACCAAAATGCATTTAATTTATATCTAGGAACAGGTTGCTTAATAACAAATTCTCTAGTTCCCTATTGTGCTAAGCAGAACTACTCGTAGGAGCCATTTTATGGAATTCAGTGGGATTACTCCAATATGTAAGTGCTACCCAAACATGATTTCAACCTCTTTGAAAAGCATACGAGGTTTCTTTGGAAAGCTGAGTCCCTTGAATATGGGGACAGGAGGTTTTTTGTTTTGTTTTTTTTTTTAATGTGGCACTAGTACGCAAGAATCCAGATAGAAAATATTGGAAAATCCAGTTTTATGAAGCAGGAGGAGATGACCAGGATGCCTGGCACTGCTGGTGCAAGAAGAAGAGGAATGATATGCTTTGTTTGTATAGATGCAATAAATAGTGTAGTAATACTTCACCTTTTGGTTTGCTCTGTAGTCCTAGAAGACATCTTACTAATACAATTCATGGGCTCTTCATTGGAAATGTGAATTTCTGGAGAACATGCAAATCTCTTGTCTCGCCAGGTTATTTTTATTTTTCCTGTGATTCTAGGCTGATTTAAAAGGCTTCTTCAAAATAAAAAATGTAGCTAAATTAATACATACACCGTAGTGACAAATGTATGAGTGAAACAAGGCTGTACAACAGCCTAAAGATGTTACCTAGCATTCAAGTTATTTTCCTGCTAGTATCAGTCTTGAGGAGGAGTTGGGTTCTGAAAATATTTTACCTATAAAAAGGTTTTTGGTATGAGCTTGAAAAGGAAGAAAGAGAGCAGATTTCTACTATTTCGTGTGTATTTTCAGGACTGATAGAGAGGAAGATTAAACTGTATGTGTTTGATAGCAGCATTTAAGCACTTGAGTGAAATTCTGTCTGCTCTGCTTTTCATCCTGTGGTAATTCGGGATCTGTAACCACTGATTTCTAAGCATGATAATCCAACCCCCCTGCAGTCAGTGGTGTTGGTCCCATTAAGAGCCTCAGTGGTCTTCCTGGTCTTTAAATAGACAGCAGCTTAACCTTGTCAATGGTTAAGTGTTGGACTTTCTTTTAAAGGAGTTTGGCTAGTCTGGTAGTTGCATTCAGTGTACTGCTTGGATGTCATTCTTCCCTTTTCGGATCTTTTGATGATGACCTTACTGTAGTAAGGATGAAAATTATCCCTACTTAGTAATCTCACCTCTGGTGAAACTTCAGTTAGCATCATGAAAAAGAGCTTTCCTCTACAGCCTGTTTGCTTTGCTCACTGATCTGGAAGTTCACCATTTCCCTGGGTGCATTGTTCTATTAAGGCCTGCCTTGCCACAGGGCAAGTGAGAGAGAGAGCACCTCACGGTAACCTTTAATGATTTCACTGAAGTATCAGCATGAGTAGGTTACAATACCTCCACTGCAGACATCATCCTACCCTGTGTGTTCTGTGTTGGTATTAGAAAGGAAGACAAAGGGAGGCAGTTTTTATGCACATTGCAGTTCAAAACCAAAAAACAAAATGCTGTTAATGAACCTTCAGAATTAGGTGGATCTCTTTTAAAATACTAAATCACTTTACATTTCTCCCACAATTTTATTTTAGAAATCTGTTCCTAAGATAAAGGAATTTAGAAGCATAAATACCTGGATATGCTACAAAACCCATGGTCCTGTTTTCAACAGTGCAGGTGTCAGGAATGAGACCGTAGATCACAGAATCACAGAAACACAAGGTTGGAAAGGACCTACAAGATCATCTAGTCCAACCGTCATCCTACAACCAATACTACCCACTAAGCTACTAAACCATATCTTGTAGCCCCTTGTACAGGCGCTTCTTAAAAACCTCGAGGGTTGGTGACTCCACCACCTCCCTGATCAGGCCGTTCCAGTGCCTGTTCATAAATGTCATCCAGTAGCTTTTCAGCGACACAAGTGGGCACTCAGATTGGTCCAGGTTACTATTAGAGGGACGTAATGAATTTGATATTGGCCAAATTGATCTTCTGTCAGAAGGTACCCTCTAGGCATATCATAGGAATAATCTGCAAGAGATGCACACGATACTAGCTAGGAATGTATCTACCTTCTATATATATACTAAATTTACACATAAGTTGTATAATTGGCAAGAAAGGTCATCTCTTCCTGAAATCTTTAGTACACTTACTTGAAACCAGAAAAACTAGTAGAGGCTTGTCTCTAAGGCTCTGGCAGTGAGAAGTCAGAATCACTGTGTATGTGTGTGTGTGTGTTGCCAGAGCAGAATGATGGCTGGAAAGTACTCAGCAAAAGCCAAGAGAGGACAGCAGGGTGCAAGTCCTTGCAGTGTTTGAGGGCAAAGAAGAGTTAACAATGGGAAAGGCAGAACTGCAAGCCAAGATTTGTTGTAGCTGGCAGTCTGTGTTTTGAAGGGAAGAGAAAACATTCATGCCATGTCCAGAATGGAAATACCAAGACCAGCCTTGAGCAAGAAGGTATTCTTTATACTTGGCAGGCATGCTATCTCTGAGAAACAGCAGGGGAGAAAGAACTGTCTCCTGGTGTGGTTGTTGACTAAGTCAGGCTGCCACAGCCTGCTTCAGTTCATCCATCTACCACAGATTTTTTGTGCCACCTTAAACCAAGGAAGAGAACTTTACTCTTGCTCCCTGGCTTTCCATCTGTGGTACGCGTGAGCAAAAGCAGTATCCTGAATTAGTGGAATGTTGCAGGAATAAAATATACTGAAGATTCAAAGATGCGGTTCAGAGCAAGAAAAAACAGACTAGAGCTCCTAGGGTTAGGATTTCCTTGCAAATGGCCTGAAATAAAGTGTAAACCCATTTTATCAATGTAAACTCATTATATTAGCCAAGGGCACTTTTATAATTAAAACATCAAGATTCTAGTTGCTAAAAAGAGATGTGAAATTTCCTTTAACAAAAGCGGCTTTGTAGAGAAGCAAGAATAACCAGTGCTATGCGTGAACCCTGAAATTGTTCCTGATGTTCAGTTAAAGTTGTTTCTGGCCCACTGGGTTCAAATGAGGGCCATTTTTCTTTAAAACTCAAATGTATCAGTGTTAGAGCAGTCAAATTTGGGCTCTGAAAGAACTGAAATGTGAACAATTGTACTTTATAGCATGTGTGAAAATACGTAATAGGCACTGTTGAGGGTTAGACTAGACCAATGATGCCAGCTCGATGAGCCATGCTAGGCTAAGTAAAAGCTCAAGGTCCTGGGCTGCTTCACTGTTACGTGATTGGGGTGGCCCTGCGCTGTGACCAGAGCCAACGTGTCTTCCTCCTCTGCATGTATCCTTTCTCAGAACAAGATGTAGGCCTGCTGTGTCATGGGAAACTTGCAGGTTGGTTCCTTGGAGAGGGAGGAATGGGGCAACCCTCAAAAAAAGGAGCGAGCGAGCGAGAAAGAACAGGCTATATGAATTGTTTTGGAGGCAGTAGATAGCTCACCTTCAATTAGATGGCTATTACAGAGGCCTTTTCCGCCTTTTTTTCTGCAAATGCTAGTATTGGAAAAGGTATTTGAGTAATTTCTGTATCATTTACATTTTCCAATGTTTCCAATTACATTGGGATGCTTTAGTTCATCTTTAAGGAAGAAATTACTGGGAAATGTAAAAACAGGCTACAAAAAGTGTGCCCCCTGAGGATAAAAAATGCTGAGTCCTATGATGTTTCTGCTGTTAATACTTTGCCCTTCCACCCCCATTTTTCTTTTTCTAGCCTAATAGTGGCAGCTGATGCAATAATGGGCTCCTGCACATTTTTAGACCTAAGGTACACAGTCACATTCAGAACTTGACAGCTTTATCTTTCTGGAATATGAACACTACTTGAAGCCTACAACTGAAACAACTAAAAAAAAAAAAAACAAAAAAACTTCTCCAGCTTACAGATACATTTTAAGAATTTATTAAAAGAAAGCAAAAGAAAGAAATTCAAATAGGTGAACAAGCCTCAGAGTACTTAGCTGTATCTTATGGGTTTTGAGACTATAAGTGATTTAAGCTAAAAGTCATTTGAGAACATACAATAGAAGAATGGGCTTTGAAAACAGCAGAGGGAGCAGAATAGAAATGGTGGTGCTACTATATGTACCACTCACACTGAAAACAGCAACCGAAGGGAGGAATTTGAACTAAACTCTATGAACATGTATCCTTATAGTTCTTATTAATGGGTTGTTCTGTTCCTCTCCCAGTTTCTCTTGACCCTTTTCTGAGGGTTAAATTAATCCCTTGCGCAGCTCAGCTGAGGATAATGAAGTTGCCTCAGGGTATGGATGTAGCCCTTGGGTTTGACCTACAGAAGGCTGAGCCTCTGTTCTTCACTATGTTTTCAGGCAGTTTTGTTTATGTTGAATTAATTAAAAACACCCTCTCCATTCCCCAGGCTTATATGCTCTCCTGTGCAGAATAAAGGAGGTTCCAGTGCCCTGCCTCTCTCAGCCTACCCATGCCTGTGTAAAGACACAGCAGAAAATGCAGCTAACGAGGGGAGCTTAATGACCCTGATCACATTTGTGAGCAAAAATGCACGTTTTCTGATAGATCCTGTGTGGACAACCTTTGTGATGTGAAGGAACACTTTGAATTCCTACAGGCTGTTCTGGTGCTCATTGCTTACGTTTCTGGAACCGTAGGTATTGCTTACATTTGGCCAGTAAGGGTGAGTTTTGTTTGTTGGAGGTGAAAGCAGGACGTTCAGCCGTGTTGTCATCTGGAATTTGCTCTAGGGTGGATATACTGAAATGCTCGTTCCAGCTCCTAGATACTAGATTTTTAAAAGGTTTTAAAACAGATGCTTTTTTCCCTCAACATTTAAATACATCACTATCCACAAATGGTACCAGTTTGGGGTCCAGTGAGGTTTTATCCAGTGTGAGAGACAGATTGCAATCTGGTCCAAAGTCCCCTCATTTTTCTGAGTATTTTGACTGCAGTAACTTTCCTCTTTTGTTTTTCCTTTCTTTTCTCCCTCTGACCCACTATTCTACCTCACTTGGTTTTTATTCCTGCATCCTTCCTTCTATCCTGCCAGTATGCAGGTACCCAGGTACAGAGTGGCCAAGAAGAGACTGGTGCTTTGCTGTGATGCATCAAAAGTCAAATACCACTGAGAGAGAGAAGTTGCCCTCATGAAAGCAGTCAGAGCAAGAAAGCATTTGGCTCCTTTACCTCCATGCCATGAAAGCTAGGGGGAGCCAGCCAAATCCCCTCCATCCACCTCCTCCCCTGCCACCACCTTTTTCTTCGTTACCCTCTAAATTGTCTGTGAATTGGGGTTTAAGCTGGATTTAAAATAGCCATGTATATTTATGTATTCCCTTATGAATCAGGAGATTTGGTGCATGTGTGTCTTAGTGTAAGCACTTCATTTCACGGTTCAGTAACAGCAGAGACGGACAGGTTCTTTTGTCATGGAGGGCAATGGGTGGCATCTGACAACTTGGAACTCTTCAGAACTAGTGAAAAGCACCAGTGTACTGAAATTTGTGAAAGAGTGAGTTTTTCTTAAGGTCAAAATCAACCTGTGAACACCAAAAGGGAATTTACAGGATGTACTTATGACATACCAGTGATGTTTTTGATGGCCAGGCTGTGTGCTGGTCCTTTGCCATTGCAACTGTTTGGTTACTTGACTACCATCTGTCAAGAGGACGTATTCAAACAAAGAAAAGAGCGGTCGGCTCAGAAGGACTTTTTTCAAGGTCTGTAGTTGTGTTGGATATGTTTTGCATTGATTCTAGAGAATGCTGATTAATATAAATCATCTTGTATTGCGACACTTGACCAAGGCCTATAATCATGCCACTACTTCAGCTGTGTCTGATTGAGAAGTCCCCAGATTAAGCAGAGTATTTACAGCGAGGAGTCCCCTCTTTGCCAGCTGGGAGGCTGCAACCAGCTGCATTCTGAAATTTGAAAGAAAGAATCTCTGAATTGCTTTATAAAATGGTCTCTTCCTCATTACCCTAATCACATAAGTATGCTGAAGGCTGCAATCAGAGCTTTTTTTCCCCTTTTTTTTTTTTTCTTTTAAATCAGGCTCAAGAAAAAAGATTAATGAACGTTGGACTGAAAAGGATCACTCAGGTCATCCAGGTCACATCCCTGCAACTTAATAATAGACATTAGAGCAGAGGAGACCATTAAACTTCTCTTCCATGTGTCTTTTTGCATGCTTCAGGACACAACATTTCCCAATGCCTTTTAAGCCATGTAGGTCTACATAGAAAACTAATTGATCTATATAACGTGCCATAGTATAGATCAAGGGGGCTGCTTATTGTGGGACCTTTCAGCGTCCTGAGAGATATATTATTTCTTAAATGAAGTAGTTTCATCTCTGAGAATTACATTTCTTAAATGAAGTTCCTAGGTAATGCAGAGAAAAGCAAAAATACCCAACATTTTTCTGTTGTACTACTGCATCTTGCTCTCCTAGCCCAAAGTGGCATTAGTTTAAGCCCCGAGCCTGCCTTCTCCCATGCACTCTATTAGATGTAGCAGTTGCCAGTCTTCAATGCTAGGGAGAAAGATAAAAGGAGAATGAATGTATGGAAGGATTAACTGATGTGTCCAAAGTCATACAAAGGCATCTGTGGCAGTCAGCAATTAGATCAATGCAACCTAAATGTTAACACAGTGCATAAATAAAAGGAATGGCCTACTTTTGGTTGTTTTTTTGTATTTTAAGTGAGAAAAGAACCTTCAGGTAATATCCAGAAATACGGTCCTTGCCAAGTTTTTAATTCAGCTTTACTCAAGCAGTGGAAGTTGGTAGTATTTAACTTATATTGAAACAGAATTCCTGGCTATCCATGGACGTGTTGAACTCCAGTCCAGAATTTAAACTCAACTTGTCTTTCCTCATTACTGTTACCATGAGTTTCCTCTTCTTTTGAAGGAGTATTCTTATTGCTGTGACCTTTGCCAAAACTTAACAAATGAGGCATGGTTACACCAGCAAAGGCCTGGGCTAGGGGATTTGTTTGCTTTCTGGCATGCTAGGACAAACATTTATCCAATCAACATGGAGCAATAGCACAGTGATAGCTAAACCAGATCTGACAAAGCACAACAAAAGCACTGATATTGCAAATATAAAACTCGGTTTATAATGAAATGGAATGAAAAGTACTGTGCTGTGCCTGTGAATTGGTCAGAGTGCAGAAGAACTTTGAACCCTAGAGGTACAATAGCATGCTCTTGGTTTGTGTGTTAAGGAAAAGAAGAATTATAAAGTTGTGGATATGCTCCACATATGACAAGATCCTTTACTGCCAGTAGATTGGTCCTGTGAGATCCTGATCATTATCAGTTCTCAACATTTTTGTTGTCAGTTGAAAAAAATAAAAATGGACTCCTAGCGCAGAAGACAATACCAGAAAATTCTCCAAAAAAAAAAAAAAAAAAGCCTAGAAGCCTTTTGTTTTGGAGGAACGTCTCTGTGAAAATGTTACTTTCCACAGTTGGGCATCTCTGCCTTGCATGTAACATCTCTGCTTAGCATACCAGATAAAAGTTACATCTGTGGCTCCATTTGTCTGACAAGCAGTTTTCCTGCAGGCTCTCTAATATTTACCCTGGGGGGAGTTTGTAGACCTTATCTAAGAGGAGGAATTACTTTGTTGTGGCTTTGACGTGCTCTTTAAACAATATTCAAAAACTATCTGAAACCACACTATATGAAGAGGATTCTTTTTGTGAATCTCAGCGGAGAAAACAAAAGTGAGAAATTTCCCTGTTCTATTTTCTGGCTTTACTCTGCATCCTAGCCCTTGGCTAGGAAGCTGTTTAAGTCAGAGGGCATGGTAATTAGTATTAAAACAAACAAAAGCAAATCTAAAAGACTTTCTGCTGCTCTTTGGTGTTCTCGTTCACCTGCTCCCCTCATCATTTAGATGGCTCTCAGATTGGCATGTGTTTAACTGGTATCCTACTTACATTGGTGTAAGATCACACAATACATTCCTCATTTGACATTACTTATTCTTTGTATGATTTATTGAAAAAAATGCTTCTACTGCTTCTGCTTTAAGCCCTGCCCTGCTGTCTCCAGCCCTGTCCTGTGAGCTTGCAGGATATGTAGGTTGCCAATGGATTATATGGCAGTGCTGACCCAATGGGAGGTGATAGCTTGTTTAGATTTGTACCCAAAGCACTCTCAGGAGCTAGTTTTGAACCCTGAGCCTTTCTGATTTACAGCAGCAGTTACAATCTTCCATTAGTTGAAATAGAAAGTGATATAAATTTATTTTGCTGGGTTTGATTGCCATTTTCAATAGAACTTTATCTCTGAGAATAGTCCTAGGGAGTGACAGCCTCTGCTTGGCTTGTGCCAGTAACTTTGAGTGGCTAATCCCACATCCTTATGCTTTCCAAGCAGTGCAACCCAACCTCTGATGTGGAGAAACTGGGATAGAAACCAGAGGTTAGTTACTATTTCTTGCCTCCTTCATATAGTCTCTAGCTGTGTATCGGGCATGCCTGTAGTTTGGTGATGGAAGTGTCAGCCTGCGAGGAGCCAGGCTTGAGATCACCCGTGCATTTCATTCCTAGGACTTGGCTGTAAAATTTTAGTTCACTTCTAAAGGCAAATACACTAAAATTTTGCTTGAAAATTTCTCCTCTGCTTGAAAATAATGGCTATGTTTACAACAGTAGCAGCAGCAGCCACATTTTCAAAAAGGAAACCTTTTTGTTGTTTGGGGTGGGTGGGTGGGAAGGTTGTTTTTGGTAACGTAAAATCTCAGTTTGGCCTTGGCAGGGAATGCCATGCTGCTGCTGCTGGAACAGAACGGAGAAATGGGCTCTTTAGGGTTGACATCCCTTTAGCTTTCCAGCATTCTGGAGGATCCCCAAAGCCCCATGGAAACCAGATGCATTCCTGCTGCAACAATTAATGTAACCGACCCTTGCAGGAAGGAAACATTTTGGGGGGGAAATGTTACAGTATTTTCTTTTGGAAAATTCCACTATTGACATGAAAAACAGCAGGGTAACAGCAAAGATGGATTGCAAATTTTGACAGCGCCGACAGGTAAATATTGGCTTTGTGCAAACAAGTTTCTATAAATAACCCGTCTGCTCCAGAAACTCCACAGATGGCAGCAGGGCTGCCGGGGTATTGATTTACCCACTGTGCTCAGTGCAGAAAAGCACAGCTGTCAGCTTTGCTGTTCTCCTCATTCTGAGTGTTGCTTCTGCTCCTGCTGAGAGCTGTGTGCCTTGTTCACCATTTTTCTTTGGCAAGTGGAGATGAAGATTAAGAGCCCAAAAGAAATAATTTGAAAGGAAAACCTGCCAAAACAACTAATAACAAATGAACAAGTGCAGAGAGTAACTATAGAAAATACCCTATATATGTATTCCACATACAAAAAGCCAGCAAGAACCTCTTTCACTTCCTCAGTCTTTGTCAGGTAATTTAATGCAGTTTACAGGAGTGGTCTACAGCAATCCAGGAGATGAGGGTGGGCTTGAAGGGCAAGGAAAGCTTATGAAGAAGCAATAAAGAGCTTGTACATCATGGGGAGTAGCAGGCAGAGGTTGAAGTTGAGGAGTAGAACCTGGTGGTATCTTCTGGGGGGTCTTACACGCAAATAGAGGTTCTGCCAAAAATCCCTAACAGCTGGAGAAGACATAAATAAATGGCAGTCAAATAGGCAAATACTTTAATTTGTCATGATTACATTTTTGGCTCGTATGAGCCTTTTGAGGGCAGCCTAAATCTCAGGATTATGATTTTCAGACATCAGTCAGCCAGCACAATCACTATCTCATTAGCAAAAATGTTGATTTACAGGCATAATATCATGAATTGCTTTTTAAAGGAACATCTCAGACTTCATAATCTGTTCCCTCGAAATGTTTGCCTGTGGTGCAGGTTCACTCCAAAGGCTCATTGGTTAGCAGAGCTGTGTATCTCCTGGGGCAGACACAGCGTATGCTATTTGAAGGCATTTTCTGCTGTTTTTCTATGTAATCTTTGTGTAATTACACAGTCAGCCCAGATAATGAAAGTTCTTCTGTTGTTATAGCTACATCTGCATCAGGGATTTTGCCCAGAACAACTGGGTGCAGCTTTTTGTTGTCATTTTGTTTGGTCTGGTCTTTTTTACAAGTAACTGGCATAGCTAAGATGGCAAAAACTGAGAGGTAGAGATCAGACCTAGTTGAAATAGATGGTAAATTTTTTTTTTTTTTTTTAATTTATTTGTTCATTTGGTGGACTTAAACTTAGGTGGGATGAGCTGGGTTTCACTTCTGCTGAAGGCACTGTGAGGCTGCGGCAGAGCTGTCCAGGGGCTTCAGCACGGCCACACCTGGCGCCTGTAAGGGCTTGGCTGGGTTGGGGCCTGGACTGGTTCATTTTTTCTGTTTTTGCCCTAGTTTTAAATGGTTACAGGAAAAGACAATTCAGTCAAAGAAAAATATAAAAGAAGAGTTATGTGCTTACACT
This sequence comes from Chauna torquata, assembly GCA_013399475.1. Lineage (NCBI taxonomy): Eukaryota > Metazoa > Chordata > Aves > Anseriformes > Anhimidae > Chauna > Chauna torquata. The sequence continues at coordinate 156,674 of VXAL01018372.1, forward strand.
GAATTTGAAGTTGATGTGCTTCTGTCTCAATTTGGGGAAAAAAAAGGGAGTTGCTAAATAAGAAAGCATTTTTCCTAAGATAGACCAAGTATTTTTTATGGGAGAAGAGCCTGAAGAAACAGGGCTATGAAAAGAGCCATGCAAATATCTTAGGATTTTTGGAGATAATTGGCATTACTTTGTATAATAATAACTTTCAATAACAGTTTAACTAGATAAACCATAAGTAGCAGGGCACAAAGAGTTCTCAAGAGGAGATTTCTGTCTGAGTTGCAGAATGTTACTAGACTGAAGGGGTTAAATGGTAGCCATTTCTGGAAAGCCAGCATGTCTATTGCCTTGAATTTTTTTTTAAGTATTTTTAAATGTTAAGGAATCTCGTGTATTTTGTAGAAGTTACATTGTTCCATGCAAAGCTATTATTTTCACATGCTGAAATTCTGCCTTGATTTGCTGAAGCAACAAGCAGAAAGAATCTTGGCTTCTGAGTTGTAGGTCAGTAAATTCACAAATACAAGGACAGGTCAACAAGCTTTCTTTGTGTGTATGCATGCTGTTGCCTGTTCTGTTTGTAGCTGAGCCCTGTACAAGTCACTAAGTTCCTCCTACCATCCCTGTCTGCTTCTCCAGAGCTTTGTGAGCTTAGAAGCTGCTTCATCTTTCATGCCTAGATGCATGTGATGAGGTGTGCAAACTACAAAAGGAGTTGAATATGAAGTGCTAAATGTTTTCACATTGAATAGACTGTACTGCAGCTGAAAACATTTCAAGTGTTTGTTAGATTTTTCTCTCATGTATAATGTATAAATATAGATTTATACATTGTATAAATACATTGTTTTAAATACTTCTGTCTCAAGCTGTCCCTCAAATCAGAGTCCACTCTGTTTTGAAATCTCATTTCTCATGTCACAGATTCAACAGTGGAATGAAATACCAATTTGTGTCACTCAGAGAAGGAGAGGAGAAGAGGCATCCTGTAAGAGCATAATGCAATGTGATGTCAGTTGTCAGTGCTGTGTACTACTGAGAGGCTTAGTGACCTGTGAGCTACTGTTTCCTTGCTCTCTCATTTGAAGTACGGTTCATGACATTTTCATCATATTGTTATTGCAGTCTTTTTTCTTAAACCTGACCTGTAGGAAGAGAGAAAAGAGTTATGTTCAGAGAAAGCAACATCAAAGTATTCCCAACAACCTGTCAAAACTTCAGCAGGTGTTAATTGCGATAGCTCTATTGTTAGTGATGTGGACTGTTTACGTGGGCTAGCCACTTGCCTGTCTAAAGATATTAAGGATATTCAAGGATAATTGCAGACTTCTCTGAGGCCTTTTTTTTTTTTTTTGAGTAGAGATGTTTGTATTTTTTAGTAGATGTTAGTTAATAATACAGAGCCATCAGTGTTGGATGCAGCTTATCGTAATAGCTGTGTCAGAGATCATTTGGAATTACAACAGAAAGATTGATGAAGCCTCAGAAATGTTAGACAAGAGCATTAAATAAACTTAAAAGGTAGAAAGTGATCCTCTGCACTGGATGTGGTTACCTAAAGAAACTTAAAAGCCTTTCCAGAATATACGTGCCAACTCTAGTTCAGAGTAGTTATTGCATTTTAAATAAATGTCATTTTTTTCTGCAGCATGTTCCTTTTGCAAATCACTAAAATCGCTCCTAATTTATGGTTGTGAGATCAGAATAACTAAAAGAGAGAAAAGTGGATAGTTTTAATTGTAATTAATTTTGAGTCAAAATTCCCACAACTAAAAGGAAAGTCTAAATTGCCAACTAAAAAAAATACAAATGTTATCCATTGATGATACAAGTAAGCATACTGCATGAATGAACATTTAAATTGCAGTGTATTTATATTATTATTATTTATATTAATTGTACATCTATGTAGAATTAAGGTGCAAGTCTACATGTATGTACAATAGTGTACATGAATATACATTAGCAAGAGACCTGTACATCCTCCATAGTATTTTCTTAGGACAATGATTTTTCATCTCTGTCTGTCAAAGTGTGTCATGCATTACAGTAAGTGAATGTTTTCCTAGGTTAATCACTAATATGCCTCTATGTCAGTAAATATGTTGCCATGGGCACTGTAATAGCAGAACTGAGAGATGAGCTTTTGCCTGGTTGGAGCTGAAAAATGCCTATTTTTATTTTTGATACCCACTTGTTCAATCACAAATGAGAATAAGAGGATAAAGAAGCATGTTCCACTGCCTCTTTAGAATTTAATTATAGAAACATTTTTTTTCACATGCACTTTCCTATATGTAGATAATATTTACTGTGTGTTCATTACTTGCAGTGTTTGGACAAAGCTGTTCTTTTATTGGGCTTCACATTTCTTCACCAGGTTGTTTTACAAAATTGCAGTCTCCTGCATATAATCAACAAAGAGAAATCACATCCCTTTTCTTCACTTCAACATGAACAACACCCATCTTGGTTATTACTGAGTCCCAGTATTTAACGTTTCAGTTTCTTCCCTAAAGTACACTGTGCTTCCAGAATGGTGCATAATGAATTACTTAGTTGTGCAAATTTAAATCCCAGAGTGAGTCGTCCCTTGTTTGCTTTTGTTACGTTTCATTTTGTTTTGTTTCATTTTTTAAAGAAAGAGGATTAAACTGTATAAATGGAATGTCATTATGGTTTATTTTGTTAGCATGTGTGGTGATGAGTCTTTGACCTACATTTACGGTGAGTAGTGTACACTTGCCCTATATCTGGGTAATGAATGACAGAAACACTAGTATGGGTTGACCTCTTTTTGGAATATTTTTTGGTCATTTTATATCTAAGGGAAATACTAAGATAAGAATCTTCAGTTAACAAAATCTGAAAGAAAACGCACTAGAGAAAAAGATTTAGGCACACTGTCTGATATATACATCAAGTTACTTGGAAACTTTTTGTATAAAGAGCAAATTGGGAGTCTGCTTTTAAGAAGTCTTTGTTAGCATAATAGATGCTCATGGACAAGATTGTGCAGCTAGAGGTTGCATCCTTCAGTCTGTGTCTGTTTTGAAAGGTGTTTTTATCAAATTTGAGCAGAGTTAATAAGTCATCCTCAAAAGCTGACTTTCTCTGGACACTCCAAAAAGCCAAGCTAAGTCTGTATGCATGAGTCTTCAGCCTATTAGTGTTCTGAAGACCTTGACCTCCAAGAAATGCATATGAAAACATAGACATCGCACTCCTTCGTGATGCCCTTTCTTTCCCTGACAGCGGTGCTGTATTGATGTGTTGAGGGAAGTGCATGTTTGTAGCCTCTATTAATACTAATGGTCTTTACGGTTCAATAGAATATAACCCTGTAGGACTCTGGCATAATTTGCATCATCAATATTGCTGTCAAAATTACACATTTTCCCCCTTGAAAATTACTGCCAAAGTAAACAGATTTTTGAGGAAACTGTTCTCAATGGAAACAAATGAGTTATTTCTGATTAGTTTGAAGTAGTTTGTTGCACAGTAGGTCCTAGGCACTGTGAGCAAAACATGCAAGAAAAAAAATTATTGAAGATGTTTAGTATTCAAACCAATATGATACTTTCATTCCATTACTTCTTTGAAAATCTGGTGTCAATAGTGATACATAATTAAAAGATACAGCTTTAAAGAGGGAGCTCTTCTAGAGGAGTAAATAGCAGTGTCCCTCTGTCCTTCAGCAGTCTGTTTTCAAATTGCTGTCCAACCAAGGTCTGAGGTTTTATTATTTCTAGAAACACATACTGGCTATAACCTGCTCTAAATTGCAACATATATCAATGGTATAAAAAGTGTTAGCTCAGTTTCCCAGAGGTGTGAAAAGGTCACTTTTTCAACAAATTCACAAACTGGCAAAACCAAACCTGTCTTCCTGTCTTTTGTTTGAATTTTTAATAGCATTCCTTTTTCCATGTGGAATCCAGAGGGCAATACTTCTTTAGTGTCAAGGCAGCACCTGAATGATCCAGCAAGTGTTTCACATAGATTGGCATGCATTTGTTCATTTAAGTTTACGTTTGTTTGAATTTGCATGTCATGGATTTCATAAGTACGTTCAGCAGCTCTACTTATTTTTCATTCTGGGTCCTATATATTGTACTTGAAGGCTTTCAGTGAGGCTTTTATTCTAGCAGAGGAAAGCACTTTGAAGGACTTCAGTTAAAGACTGAAAACATTAGAAAAGGCAGTGTGAAATAAGTATTTGGAGGGCAATATGGGGTCTCAGGAAGGTTTTTTTAAGTAGAAACTTAGGTGAGAGGCGGCTAATAAGAATTTTAGCGTAAGTGGAAACAAATGTAAGTTATCAATCAGATGTCAGAAAACCTTTCTCCCTTTGTTCTCAGGAAAATGTGCAGCTCAAAATTTTTCTTTCAGTTTTAAGTATAATGTTTCCAAAACTTCTTGGACAGTAAATTATATAGCCATACATAAGTCATAAAGACTTTTTCCATGTGCTGCAGCATGGAGAGGTTATATCAGGTAGTCATACATTTCTTTCAGCTTTTCTTTTCCCTTTTGTTTCTAGTACACCTTTTGTCAAGGCATTGAGGTGCTAATATAAAAATTTTTAGGACATCCTGGAAAACCTGCTGTGTTCAATAACCTCTGCAGGATGGATGACTGCAATCAGTGTTCTCTGGCCTCACATTATCTCTTGATCATACTCTTTCTGAGGCATGGGGAGAAGACTTTCAGATTGCTAGGTCTTAGCTTCTAGAGGGCTTTAACTACCAGGACCAGGATTTCAGATGAGTGAAGCTTTAAGTCAGGATCTGAGCCAATTCATGAGTTGATTCACATCTACCAGCTTCTTTGAGAAGCCAGGTGAATGGTGGCCAGCTTTAATGTTCTTTTATTCCTGCTGCAGCCAGCAGACCTCATACTGGTGGATGACAGAGATGGTCCCCCTTTTTTTTTTCTTTAACAATGTTGCTTTTTGGAAAAATAATAGGAAATGGAGAAATCGTTATTCCTTCTTAATTTTCTAAATTGAACTTGGCATAGTTGGAATTTCAAGACAGGTGTGTGGGATTTTCACAAGGATATACTTTATTTTTATGTTTTCTGTTGCTTGAAGCCTAAAGGGAGACCTGGATTTAGGTAACACTTCACATTTTTGAAGGAAAAAGTTTAAATAGCAAAGTCATGGCTAAAGCCAGCAGGCAGATTACATTATTTGACTTCAAATAATAATTTCGAGTACTGTTTTCCAGCTTTGCTTCACCCACTTAAATTACTTTTGCCCAGAATTTTGACAGTACTATAATGGAAATTGGTTTATAATAGAAACAGTTGATTTTTTTATTTGTTTGTTTTATTTTAAGTACACCTCGCAGTGTGGTTCCTCATGTTTCTCAATGGATTGACTTCCAATTTATCAGGATATGTGATTTTTGTGAAGGATGAGCAAATAAGGTGCTTAGGGTTTTCACGGCAGGGGTTTTAAATGTTCTCTCATCTCACACATACAAACGTGCACACAGGCACGTACACACTTTGCTTTCTCCCTCCTTACAAAGTCATTGTAAAAGTATTTCATGATTATAATTTTAAAAACAGTTGTTTTCAGGATGTGTTTAATCACATCTGGATAGAAGCCTCATTTTTCAGCTATACTCTCTAATTAAAATATAATAAGATTTGAAAGAATTAAATACCAGAAATTGTGTCCTAAACTGCATAATCTCAAGTACTATGAGCTGATTGAATATTTATAGAAATGTGCTATTAAAGATTGGTCATCCTGATTTGGAAAATAATTATGAAAAATGAAATGCTAAAGTGATAATAGGAACTCAGCAGATGTAAATCTGTCAGATGCTAAATGGTAAAAATGTAGACTTGGAGGGTAGGTTGTAACACTAAAGCAAAATTCAATGTTGCCTAGGTTTCTACACCTATCTTACAGCACATTTTTAAATATGGACTCAGGCATTTGAATTCAAATGGTTTGGTGAAACTAAGGTGACCTAAATGTAGCCAATTAGCTGCTCTGCATCTGTGGTAAACTGAGCTATGTTTTTTTATATATTTTAAAATGGTCTGGAGAGCGGGGTTTTTGGCACTTGACATCTGTTTCCTATGACCTACTTTTGTATGCTGCGAATTATCATAACTTTCATGCCTGGAAAGAAACAGATGAATACATTGTTCATTAGTTAACAAAAGCTCATTACAACCAGTGAAAACTGAGTTGGGATGGAGCCTGTACGAACTTGTGCCAAATTAATTATTTAGTTGGTCTGTTTTTCTCCTGATTCAGTTAAATGGTTCCATTGCCTACTCTGAAATTCTAAGTGGTATACACTGATGCTACAAATTCTTGTCCTGTATGGCAGGGTATTAAATTACTGCTGCAGATCTGTATACTTTCACCACCACTTAACTTATTTTACCTACTCATTATACCTCTGCTTCAGGAGTATGGTAGCCAGCCATTCGGTCTACAGGTAAACAAGGAAGACGATGAAATCTCTTTTCAATCACCTAGGGCAAAGAAGTGCTTGAAATGCTATAATATCTGCTGGATAACCCAGAGTAAGACTACTCTTGGGATACAATCCAAAGGTTGTTTTGAAGAAGTTTGTGTTTTTTCAGGATACATCATGTGTAGAGTGATTTTTTTATATATATATATTTAGGGG
>VXAL01018372.1:163374-288007 GCA_013399475.1 Chauna torquata
CTTTCAACTGAGAATTTGTGTACAACAATTTTATAAAATGAGGAAATTTATAGTATTGTAGCATGCCACGATGCTCTGGCTTGGTTCTGGGTTTTCAAAGAACTGGTAGGCTTCTATAGAAGCCAGTTCTGTTGCGGAGGATATGTCTCTTTCCAAGACCCCCTGAGCACCTCAGAAGTAGGAGGCAGGAAATGGAGTACTATTTGCCACTGTTTCCCACTACATTGTGGGATCTAACCAGGTGCCTAGATTCTGGGGTCTAGTGTCATGTCCAGCTCCATAGGAAATCCACATCTGCACAGACCTGACAGATGTAACGTAGGATCTGCAGGTGCTCCCTGTCCTCCTATGGTGGCAGCTGGAAGTCACAGGGAGATTGTGAGAGTCCTATAAACACTTCAAATCTAACCCCTTTTAACTCTATCTCCTGCTAGTGATTTTCAGGAGAAAAGGTGAATGATATCTGTTGTGTGCTTTCTCTGTAGAGATACATGCTTTTGAAAACATGAGTATTTTGGTTATGCTGTCCTTAGCAGACCTAGGCCCCAGACTCATCTGGTGTTTTCATGTTATCTCCAAGATCATCTGTGATTTATTTGGAGGACAAATAGAGGTTTATTCAATAGTAAACTTGAGATATCATAGGTGGTTGTCTCCCATAGTCATTCATACAGTGAACTGCTGTCTGTCATATTCTTGAGGAAAAATAGATACAAAAATTAGATTAACAACCTACATGTTAATTACTAAAAATTAACTGTACGGGATCTGTCACTGCCAGGCTGCAGGGAAATTAGCTGTCCACATCTAAGATTAGAAGAAAACTTTCCTATAATGACTTAGAACATGAAAAACTTTTCCAGCAAGGATTGGCATAGGAGACAGGTAGCAGACTACGCAGACACCCTGGCATATGGCTTGCTCTGTATGGTGACTTTATAAGGTGAGAAGTCATTTTGAATTAATGCTTTTCTGTGCTGTATTTATGAGTATGTTGTGATGATTACTGCCTGAGTCATTCTTACAGTAACATGCTTCTCCAGGTTCCGGATCATCTGTTCTTAATGGATGGCTCGTACCCGTTAACAAAACCTAGACCCCTTCTTTTCTTTACAGAAAATAGTAGCATTTGTCCAGATCTTCAGGCTGACAGATTAATTTTTGGATGGCTCTTTCATCTTGCTGAGGAGCAGGAGCATCTGGAAAATGTGATACAGTCATTTTCCATAGTTTAGTGGGGGTTACTAGAAGCAATTGTATCAGAATGTAAATGCTTCTGAATGACAGCTGAAGTACAGCAGTTGTCCACCACCTCTTTTCCAGACCAAGGCGATAGCATGTCATAGGTTTCAATACAGTAGTGAAACAGTTCGTGCAAGGTGGAAAGTTGCTCATTCAAGTAAATACCTATACCAGCTAAGTGAAGAGACCATTAAAAAAAAAAAAAAAGATTTAGAAAGACTTCAAATAGCAAGGAAATACGATAGCAAAGAAATACGATAGCAACAGAAGATGCACCGCTACACTTAAAACCACGCATTCTGTTGGTCAGGTATTTCATTTATGCGCTTTTTCTGTAGTCTAATTTAGTGGTTATAAAACTTCTGGATTGTAGAATTGTACTGTGATGTACCACAATTACTTGGTCTTAGCTAAACGTGTCCCTATTAAGCTGAATTTATGCTAATTCTGTCCCAGTTAAACAGCAGACAATGTTATTGGCTGCACTACTAAATTGCTTTCCTAGGAGACATCCCATTAAATAAGCCATGTACCCAAAGTGGAATATAATGAATTACATTTTTACATAAGCTTAATATGTTTTACATCTGTAATCAGGATAGAATTATGTTCACTGTGGATGACAAAAGACTTCTTGGGTCGTGTTGTCCAGTCCTCAGTGAGAATGGAACTTATCATGTGACTTCTCCAGTTAATTTTTAAATAGCCTAGGCTGTTTCTTCCATTTGTCTTGGAAGGTGGTTCCGCAACCTGACATGATTTTTCTAATATTTAGCTGAAATGTTGGTTTCTTCTGTTTTTGTTCATTTCCTCCCAGTTATTCTCTTCAGAGTGCTTACATGCCAGGAGCAGTTGGGCACCAATCCATTCAGATAAACTCCTTTAATTATCTGGTTAGTCTCACTAAAAGCAGAGTGGCTGGGTGAATTTGACTGCAAAATTTGCCCTTTTGTTCATTACAGACTTTAGTTACTTGTTCCAGGTTATATATTCCCTCTGTTCTCTAACAGCTCATTATGCCAGCTGGATCCAGAAGGAACATTGTCCTCTACTCTCATTTTGGGTACTGGCAGCACTCACTGGGATGAGGAAATTGAAGCAGAAGGTCTTCTACGTAAGTGAAGGCTGCCCTCCAGCATGATGTATTAAGTCTGTGTTAAGTGACACTTGAAGAAGATCAGCATCTCAAGTAACCTGGATGTGAATAATACTCCATTTTCCAACAGGCTGATATTGGTTATAGTTCATGTAGTAATCGGGTGAATTGTAATGATGATGCTTTTAGGGACAAGAGCATAGATTCTCCAAAATTCTGTTGGTCTGGTTTCGTAAGCCAATTGCTTGCTAATGTGTTCATATGTTTGAGTGCAGGTTATGCAGTCGTGGGGAACTGCAAAAAAACAGTAAATGTGGCTCACAGTCCAGACAACTACAGGGCAGAACTCCTCAAATTAGCAAATAAAGAGTGTTTGCTAGTCTCTAAAGAGATGGACAGCATGGAGCACTAGATTGGATGTCAGGCTATGTAAAGGACTTTGAATAAGAGATTTAGTGCCCATGAATAAAGGTAAAAGTTTTTAAGCCACTTGTATGCTATTCGCTAAGACAGAAACATAGCTATCAGTTATAGAACAAGCACATGCTTTCTATTCATGCTTTTTTGAGAGGAGTCCAGAAATGTTCTTCCCAGAGATCTTAGAACTTGGGAGCGCAATAGAAAGCCGTCACATATGCAAGCCATATCAATTGTAAGCTCAATCCACAAAAATCTTTTCAAGAATAGCAAGAAACATAATGATGCTTAGTTGGTTTTCTGGAACATGACAGTAGGGATCCTCCATAGTGAAAGTAATACAAGTTCAGTAAGCAAGAATTGTTCAAGAAGGTAAATAAGAAAGATTTCTTTGAATCTCATCTTTTCTCCATACTGATTTCTAATCCTTCATAGCACTTCAGGAAGCTGACCATTTGAAAGGCTAGTTGTTGGCCTTGAGAGGTGAGTTCACTGGAGGCAAAGCCTCCAGCCACTCCCATGACTGATGGGTGGCAGCATGTGCTACCATGAAGAGTGGGCAAGAGCAGTGGTTCAGGAGCTTTCTTCATGTGTATGCCCAAATACATATATTTTTGATAGCTGATATTCTGTAGTTTCCATGTTTTCATAAACTGAAACTTATTTTTTTAATATTCATAATGAGTTTATGGTGAGAACTAGCAGGACTCCACAGAATTCAGTCTTCTAAGTGGTTGAACATTTGCTGGGCTCCATTTACACCATGAGAAACAATGGATTATATAATATCCTGTGCGTTGAAGGAAGGGCATAATAGTCAAGAGGCCAGGACCCAAGACTTTGCCTCACGGGCAGTCCAGTGAAACTCACATGGAGCTGCTGTGCATCCTTGTGAGTTCTGCTTACTTGTGTTCGTGTTCTGCTTTATTTTTTGCCTCATCTAAACTACACCTCTTTTCAGCATGGACAGGATGTTGCTTGCTTACTTGGCAATCAACGTATGTGGCAACATACCATCACATAAATAACAAGATGATGGTTGGGAGAGTTCTCTCATTCTCAAGTATTTAATCTAGGTGGCAGAAACAGGATGGTGGAGTGGTGGGGTGGGAAGGGAGATTGTATGCTCATCTTGCTGTGGAGATTGTGGAATAGACTTTGGGCTGTTAGGCTCAATACATGGGTGAAAATGTCAGGGGGTTACTTACTTGGGAGCACAGTGTGGCACTTTTTTTAGGATTCCATCAGCTCCAGAAATAGTCTTGGAAACCTCAAATGAGGAAGAAATGCTGAGACTGTAGACAGTAGTTTGATATCTGAAGAGTGAAAATAGCTTTGCAAAAGTAGTAACAGAAAAGAGGACGAGTACATCTGGCAAGGGTGGATGCATGGATAGCATATTTGAATGTGGCAGATTGAAAGTGACATTAGGGAATACAAGTATGTATGCACCTATTTTGTGTCTGGGCACTTAAGCATTTGACATATCGTGGCTGGGAATTGGCAGGAGCCAATCTATCTATGAATTTGTACCTAAGCAGAGCAATTCAAGCACATTATTATGCCATCAAGCTCAAGACCTACGTTCTTCCATATGCAATTTGAAATGTCCTCTGCCAGTCATGTTACTAATGTGTTTTGACTTGGCTCACACCATCACTTAACGCGTGTACAGGTGCTTAGTTTTGGATTTTGAACTTTGTTTCACAATCCTGCAAAACCCCAGCAACTATCTAACCTGAGAAAACATACCATGCCACTTTTGTAGCAAAGAATAGGGAGAAGGATGTTGCAGGACAGGCTTGGAGGAGATACAAGAAGCATGTGTGAGCCTGCATTACTCTATCTCAGCACCTTACATCCATGCAAATTGATCCAAGTGTTGGCAAAGAGGGATTTGCTTGGGAAGAAAGGCTGCCTAAGGCAGCATCTGTATCTTGAATGTGTTCCCACAGTAATACCACGCTTTCAGCATGAATGCACTCCCACCTATGGCTAAGACTTAAAAGTATCTAAATTGGGCCCTGCATATTATGTGTGCCATGTGTCTGGGTATGTATTAATTTCTTTCTGCTAATCAGTTCTGTAACTTGGACTTTAGACAGATACCTTCATCTGGATGTATTTCCCACATCCAGAACATCCAGAATAAAAATTAATGGGTTTCAGTAGTTAATGGTAGAGCTTGGCATTGTTGTTGTTGGTTTTTTTTTTTTTTTAAACTCTGCCCAATAATCCCTGTTAAGATTGTTTCAGGTTCATTTTACTATTGCACATATGGTAAGGAAAGTGATATTATAAATAAGGCCTTTTGCAGTTATGTAGCCACAAAATGATGCTCCTTTCCTCACAGAAGATTCTGTTCTTCTTGTAGGCAATTATGAGTAGGGACGAGGGAATTCTCTGGGAATTGTCTCATGTACCATTTGGGACATGGAATCAGCTGTAAAAAACAATAGCTGTTTTCTTGACCTTGTTAAGTGGAGGATATGTGAATCCATATGTTGATGTATATGGATGAAGGATGAGAAGGAGGGAATTCTGATTAGAAGCATTAGACCTCTTCCCAAGTCATTTAGCCAGAATGTGAAGCTTTTTCTATTTCATTATAATTTCCCCAGTTTTCATGCATTTTTGCCAGTTCACTTCTGTTGAATACAGTTGCAGAAGCCCATTATAAGCTATTAAGGGTTATTTCTAACATCAGATGAATGGAGATACAAAGGCTGATTAAATTAGTCACATAAGCGGTGGATTCCCTAACTCTCAGTGTCCGCAAATCTCAGCCAGATGCTCGTCTGAGATGTTTTAGAGATCCATAACTTACTGAGTTCAGTCCAAATGTAACTACAGAATATAATAACCTTTGCTGTGGAGGAGTTCAGGCTAGTTGATCTAATGGTCCCTTCTGGACTTAAAAGCTCAGTCTCTTGTATGCCAAATTGCAAAGAAGACTGAAGAAGGTGAAATGAGGCTATTGCAGCGGATTTTTTTTTTTTTTTTTTAGGTTTGGTAGGCATTGCACTGTGTTTTTCTCAAGCTAGAGAGCAAAATTTGGATGGCTGTCCTGTAATAGAGGTGGTTGATTGTCTTTTGGCCACAGCACTCTGCAACACTGGCCATAGCTGGACAGTAATAGTGGCTGCAAAAGAGGAGATGCTCCCCTCATTCATCTGTCGGCAGCAATCTCAGTTCAGATGAGGACAGGAAAAAAAAGATTCTTATGACAAGCTATATTTGGCATGGCATTCCTGTTAAAAGCATAAAGATAAAATGCAGTTCTGAGTCCTATTCCCTAGAGTTTTCCCTCACTGTGATTGCTTGTAATGTAGCAAGGCCTCTACAAAGTAGATCGCATATAATTTTTAGCTGAGTCAGACAGAAGCTGGCCAAAACTTCGTTGGAATAAATTAATGCCATTAGTTGTACTCAGTGGAGCTAAGCTTATTTACCCCAAAAAAGAGTTTTGCTAAAGGTATTATAGCAGTTACAGTAGAAAACATTAGCAATTAGGGCAGTCCTGCTCTACAGTGTGATTTAAAAGTGCATCATCTTGCCCGATGGATATCTGTCTGTGCTGTGGGAACTTGTTTACCGTTGTGGTTTTCCTTTCCGTTTTCCTCTCCTGTTTCTGTGCTTATGAGTGAGAAGACTGCGCACTTCTGGTTCATATATAATCTGTATGATTGCTAGCAAGCATCAGATTGTGGAGCTTTTGGCTCAATAGCAAGTCTTCTCCACTCCATAGAGTTTTCAGAGCAGGCAATCAAGGGAGCTAAGTGCCCTTACCAGCGCTCGCTGATACATTTGTTAATGTGACCTTTACAACAATTAATGTACAGGCTTGGGAGCTCTCTGTCATGCTTACAAAGCCACATTCCCAAGTTTCAGATTAACTCCTATCTGGAATTATTTTCCTGTTGCAGATATCTCTAGTGACAGCAATAAAATAAGTAGGTGTCAACCATACACCTGAGATGGTAAGTACTGTCATCACTGGCAAAAATCTATGTGTGTTGCTGGTTATGGAAAGTGTAACAGAATCTCTCAAGGTATTGGTTTGCATTTCCTGTTTTACCAAACTGCTGGGAACTACTAAAAATAATACAGCACAATATGCCTGAAGTAGCATCATTTATTTTACTGCTCTGACACATCTGAAGTTGCACAGAAAGAACTGATCTGTACATTCCTTTCCTTCCTGAGGAACTCTTAACAATACAAATGGCTGTAAAATTCTGTTTGAATACTTTCTGAATTAGAGTGCTCTGGACATATCTGAAAAAAACTCATTTTTATTTAATTAATTGTATTTTATTTATTCATTTAATGTTTTATTCATTAAATTAATTTATTATATTCATTTAATGATAGATGTGTGAAAGAAAGTAGCAATTTAGTACTTAAAAAAAGGCACAGCAAGTTGGCAGAAGAACATCATAAAAGCCCACAGGATGGGTTCCATATTGGCAGAAAAAAACGTCTCTATTCCCACTATTCACTGTGAATAGCTATTTAGCAAGTTGTGGATCCTCATCACTCTAATCTTCCTCACTCCCCCCAGAAAAGCAAAAACCTTTGCTTTCCGAGCTGGGTGTGTATTGTGTCCCTCTGTGCCCAGACCTAGGTCATTTCTGTTACTGGGAGGATTGATAAGGCTGCTTCTTTTCGCTAGTACTTGCCTTAGCACCTAGTGGAGAGCAAAAGATGGAATATTTCTCTTTTAACAACAAAATAATTACTTAATTTTCAACTAGAACTCAAGCAGAATTCATGACTGATCTCAGTGATAGTTTCGTGTAGCACAGCCTTGCACGGGAGTATTCTGCAACCACATTAGCCAGTGTTCCCCAGATCTCTTGCCAACAAAGAGCATCAGGAAAAACCTCTTAATTGCATCTTCCCTCAGTAGGTCTTCCTTGATTAGTCTTATCTAAACATTGTGTTTTAGACGGATCTATTTAGAAAGGGGCAAGAGTACACTGTAAAATTCATAGCTGTCCTTTGTATCCAAGTGGGAGTTCGGTTCACAAGAGGCCAATGTGAAGGCAGATGATGTAGTAGCAGCCGGAGTGCAGAAGGCATGGTGGGAGTCTTGATATTGATGAGGTTTGTTTGTTATGTGCTGTGGGACAAAAGGTGGAAAAAACCATGCTGACCTAGCCAAGGCAGTATTTATACGTATGTGTATTTGTGTGGCAGGGGACAGCAGTGGGAGGAAAGCTGTGGAGGAAGCAAGAATAAGTAAAACAAGATTGATTTATTGGTTCTAAATTGTTCATCTGTATTCCATTCTTCACTGTGCTGCAGAGGAGGAGAGCGGCTCTGGCACCGTGGCTGGGGAGGTGAGCAAGAGAGGGGGAGGAAGGTGATATCTATCACAGGCACCAAAAGCGTTTAATTTTCCAGAGGCTCTGATTAAACAAATGTTGCTGCTGCCTGGCAGCCCTTGCAGACGTTTGTTGGGACAGAATTAATCAGGAGGTAATTTGTCTGCTGCACTAAGCAGGGTGGCTTGGCAGCACGTTTGTGACAGGGTCTTTTTTCTAAGTTTCCCAAGAGCAGCTGAATTTCCCAAACTTCCTTCCCTACCTGAGGTAATGCCACCAGCTTTGTTAAAGATGGGGATTTGCTGTTGTTGGGCCCAGCTGGTGTAAATACTCACTACAAATAATGATGTGTGGCCATTGTTAAGCTGATTATGGATCCCTGGCAATTACCAGGGAGGAGGTCAAAAGGAGTGAACCGCGGGACTGATGTCAGGAGGATTGCTGTTGTGCAGAGCTAACTGGCACTGAAAGGGGTTAGGCTTTGCCATGTGCTTGACTAAAGAAATGATTTCACTGCTGCCCTATTGATGCTATTGCACATGGACAGGAGCTGAAGGGGCCAAGAGAGAAATGCCTTGCACATAAGAACCGTGCATGGTGTCTGGACATGAGCAAGGTGGGACCTGGATAACTGGCACTGATGCACCAGTACTGTGTGTAGACAAGGTTGTCTCAGTATCTCACCTGTTCACCTAACTGAGGTTTACCTGTGCTTATAATCAGCTTTAAGCCATACCTATCTCCTTTAGTGACCTTTTCCGTTCACCCTTGTGCAACTACTAGAACCTGAATCCCAGCGTAGCTGAGTGCGGATTGTCCCAGCTGCTGGGGGATGCTTCAGCAGATTCTCCAGCGCAGAGGAGGATGAAAACTGTCCTTCCCTGTGATATTTTCTGAACTTCCCAAGCACATGGACAAGGAGTCATGTGAAATGATTACTGCATCCTGCAAGGTATAAAGCTATCTATATTTATTGACTGTAGTTCTTGTGATACGCTGTGGGTGAATGGGCTCCATTGCAGTGGTGCAGCTGTAGGTGAGCGAGCAGATATGCTGAATTACCTAAGTTATCTGAACTCACTTTGCCTTTTTCTTTTCATCGTTTCTTTTCTTACATCTTCTAGATAATTCTACCATCTACTTCTTGTCTGTTGTGCGTTTAAAGGATATGTGACAGTACGGCAAGTAAGTGCTCTGTATGAGCTTGCAATGGCCCCACAGTCCAGGAGGGATGAAGCCACAATCGAATTATGCAGTCTGCTTACAGGAGTGATTATAAAATCTTAATACCACTCTGTGAAGGGCATGTATATTACCAAAATCTTATTTCTGCAGGGAATTAGAAAGTTTAAAAATACATTCCTGTGACTAAAAGGCGGTCTGCCTGATTAACCTCCAGTCCAAATGTCCAGGACTCATGGGGAAAGAAAGATGAATTCTAATTGATGGAAAACAGCTACAAAAGTGGCATAACATTCCTAATGGTGAAACCATTGTCATCTTAATGCCTCTTGACTCTGCATGACTTGAGGTAAGCACTGTCAGCCCTTAAAAGGCAGGAATCTCACTCTTTTAATGCCCTTGACCTCCCTGCTTCCAAGCCTGTAGAGCTGTGAGATAAGAGGGGACCTTAAAGCTCTGCTATTCTGTTGTCTAGGAAACCTGTTACTAGCTGAAGATTGAATCTTTGCCTCTCTTGGGATGGACTTAGGCTTGATGTCCAGCTTTGTGGGGGGAGTTTCCTTTTTAGTGGAAATGAAAGAAACTAATATTGCTTATTGTTTCTGAAAAGATACAGGGAATATTGCTTGATCAGTTGTTTTCATAAAATAAAATAAGAGTTGCTTGCATTACCTGTGCAATTGGGATGGTTGGATAAAGTCATGGAGATCCCTAGTAGGGGACAAGAGATAACGTCAAAGCCAATCCTACTTGTGCCTCTCACACAGATACCATCTTGGCTTCTGTAGGGCACAGCTAGAAGTATGGAGAGAAATGTGCTTGCAGAGAACAGATTTCCCTCTCAGCTGTACTTAGACACATTTGCATTGTACTCAGAAGTCTAAAGTAAGAAGTGGTCTCAGCTGGCCAAATCTTCGAGCATCTCAGGAACAGAAAAGCTTTCTCCTCTTCTTGCTTTTGATAAGATGGAAACTGGAAATTTAACATCTGCTCCTTCCAAGGAGTAAATTTAGTAAGTCTGAGAGATGTCTTTAAATATGCAGGTTTATAAACTCTTTGAAATGGAAAGCTGTCAGCGCTGTCTAGCATTCTGTTTTCTGTCCAGTGGAGCCTGAAGCTTGTTTTACTCCATCAAGGAAATGTAAAATGAAGGGGAAAAAACTGCGACACACTCTCCTGAGCTCCTGTGGTAGGATAAGATATTTTGCAGTCCATGGGAATGAAATGTTCTCTGTATAGCGAAGAGAACCTCCTTTACAAACAGAGGCTCCTCAGCAGGGCATCCACACCTGCATCAGAGATGTTAGTGCTGCAGCCATGCTTGCTTTGTACAACCAATGTGTATGGCAAGTGTTGGTTTTTGCACTTGAAAACAGGCTTCCTCATGGTTTAGGAGGAAAAAAATTACACATCTCTGTCACACCTACTTACGCAACATTCATTCAGAATAGCGGCTTTGCTCTTCTGATTTCAGAGAAGGAGAAAAGAACAACAGGAAGGAGAATGATAGGAGCGCTGTTGTTATACATGTGACGTGTTTCAAGCGTGGCTCTTGTGTGAGGAGAAGCAAAGTACCTCAGGGAAAGCACAGTGTCGAAGGCGGGCAGGTCAAAGTGCCCAACAAACACGGTTTTAGATAATGAGTCACTTTAGGCTGGCCTGCATGGGGGGGGTCTCCCTGGGGGAGCCCTTAGTTAAACGGCTCCCCCTTGTCCCGCTGGCAGATGGAGATGCAGGGTGCCACCATGCTCCGCTGCCCCACAAGAAGTGCTCTTCTCTCTCCAAGCACGCCTGCTTTTCTGTTTGCATATATTGCAATGGACAGTGTGTGGCAATACCTTTGCTCTGGCTGACATCCATCCCTTTCAGCCCTCAAGGCTTCCAGATCCCTTTGGAAGTCCTTCTCCCTCTTTTCCCACCTAGGGGAAGGTGTTGAGGGAATGAAGAGTGTCTGTTAGACATTCGGAATAAAAACAGTAGCCTGGGAAGAGTGAGGATCACAGGTGTGCTGGAGGTTTCTGTACTATCTTAAGTCCCTGGAGCAGAAGGAGAGGGACAGGATGGGTCGGGACCACAGGCAAAGTGGTGCGTAGAGGCGGTTTGATCGGGAGCTGCAGCAGAAGGAGGGTGACCCGAGGTTTTACCTGTGGCTAAGGGGGAGTGGTTGCCAGGTCCCCCCTTAGACACGCTGGCCGTCACAGCGCTGTGAAGAAACGTCCGGAGGGCGCCCGCCGGCTCTGCTGCTGCGTGCCGCGTTTGGAGGTAAATGATGTGGGGACCGGCGGGGCGCGGGGGGATGCTGCAGCTGCGGCACCCCCAGCCCTCGCAGACGGGCCGGGTGCTGGAGAGGATGCGCTTCCTGAAGAGGCACCGTGCCCTAATAATAACTTTCCTCAGCAGTAAGAATGCGCTTGTTTTATGTACTCAGAGCCTGAGATTAGTCTGATCCAGTAACACTCTCCATCAGCAGGCTTCTTAAATCAGACACAAAGAACGTAGAGGAAAAAATATGGTAATTTACATCCTCTATATTCTCCACCATAGGCACATCACAACAGGGCTCCTGTTCCTTCTCGTCGCCCTCCCCTCCCCGAGCACAGCGAGGTTCCTCCCACCTGCCCACAGCCCTTCAGCGCAAGCAGCACAACTCCCACACCAGCCTCTCTGCCAGAGCCTCCCCCCGGCCTCCCTTCAGCTGCCGGTGCTGCCTCCTTCTGCAGGCTGCTCCGGTTGCTGTGCTCGGGGGGTTGATTTTTAAGCTGTTGAGATATTTTTCCTTCTCGGCAGCATTTGGCTATTGATTTATGCTCCCTCCTCATCACTAGCATGCCAGTTAGGGGCAGCAGGTGATGGCTAAGCACCATTAGGAAGCCGAAGCAGAAGGAGCTTCACTTGGCGGGGTGAGAGGTTTGCATGATCTGTGGCCTCTGTCCCTAATCCCAGCGGCCACATCCACTTTCCTGCCAGAAGGTCCTTTGGAGGTCATCCGAAACCCTTATGGCACATAGTCTGAACTCACACCTGAGTGCCCCACGCTCCCTCAAGCTTACTGGATGTTGAAGGGATTTTAACTTCACAGGTTTGTATATCATGTATATGTTTGATAGGTATAACCCATCTCTCTGGAGACTTTTCCTACCATAAGAAGCCTCTTGTCCGTGTGCAGATTTCATTACTTGGTTTCACCTCTTTTCACTATTTGCCATGATTACTAGTAAATAGGGTGTGTGTGAAAGTGGTGTCACTGGCAGCTGTTTGCTGACTGATGTGTAAGACCCATTAGAAACTGATTATTGGGTTTACTGATCTTTTTTCCAGACTGTTCTGTATCTGCTCCAAGAGTGAGAAAAGTATATCTGATGCTCTACTGTCAATTTATTACTGATTGTCTAAGTAGCCCGAGTCTTAAAATGAGGAAATGTTCCTGATGCCATCTTTTTACTGATTATTCCTTGTTCATGGTTTCCTTTATTTTAAGAAGTGGGTCTGGAGGTACAAGCAGGAAAAGAAAAAGGATTAAAATGAGAAATCGACCAAAAGACAAAAATAACAAATAATATGTGGGCTGCAGTCTTCCAAAAATCCAAGAATAAATAAGGCTTCTTTTAAAGTGCTTTGAAGAGGAGGTTGATAATTTTTTTATATTTTTTTTTTTTCAAAGTGAGATATCTAACTTCTTTAGGTTAATGTTTAACCTAAATGTTTTTAGGTAAGTGATTTAAGTGTCCTAAAAACTAGCCCATGTTAACAAAACCATCTCGAATAGATTTTACTGGACTATTTCTGTGAACTCCAGTTTGAGATAAGGAAAAAGATCATCCAAATGAATTGATTATATCTGTGGTAGATGTATTATTGCAATAGCAACCCAGATTCAAGCCTCTTGCACTCTAGATGCATGCATACGTGTAGAAAAGCTTATTTGCAATAGTCACTGCTGATTGATTGCTGTTCTGCCACCACTTGCTGTCTCTCAGAGTATGTTGACTTCAACCTGGCAGTTGCCAGGTTCTTAAGCACAGTGTTCAGTGGGACTTCTCAGATGCTTCAATCTGGACAGAAATACTTCTTTTCAGTCCTTTAATCTGTGTCCCTCTCCTCAAGTTTTATCCTACTTTGTGGGGAGGTGAGGAAGGAAGAACTTAAATTTTGAAGATGCTGAATTATTTCCCAGTCTAACTTAGCTTGATGACAGTAATGCCAGGGGTCAGTTTGACCCCGTTTTCTCTTTTTATTATCTCTTTTTGATAATCACCCTATCGCAGTGTAAAGCGGTCCTTAAAATGGGTGCAAATTAGAGATTTTTTGCTGATATAGAAACTATGTGAACTTACCCCCAAATTAAAGCTCTCCGCATTCATGGGGAGCTGTACTGTTTTTCTCTCGGTAGGTGATGTTATGCTTAAATTGCCACCTAAGCAAAAGCTGCTGGTGGCACTTCCCTCACCTTTCTTCAAGCCCTCTTAAATATCCACATTTTTCCTTTGCAGCCATTGGGGACTACTCTGCACGCAGTGAAAAGCTGGCCTGATGTGTGCAGACATTTGCTCTGCAGCCCTGGCTCCCCACGCTGGGGTCAGCTTCCCTATGGCAGCTGAGCACCCAGGAGCTGTGGGGACAATGTACTCTTAGGGAACTCACTGCCTTGTTTTTCCCTTGGTGCTTTCCTCAAAATAAAGCGGTGCACCTGGGCTAGGAGATGTTTTCCTAATGAGCAGCTACATCGGTTGTACTTTTTAACATCCTAATTAAGAAGTATTTGTATCCAAACTTGCTGTGTTGCTATCTCTGTCGGTGATGCCAGCTGATAATTTGGAGAGACATTTAGTTGCTGCCTGTATTTTTTACGTAGGTACCAGCAGTTTAGGATTTGTGAGTTTTATGAGTAGTGTACTGAAGGTGCATGAAAAGCACTACTTCAGGGAGGGCAGGTATCTGGTCATTTGGGAAGGGAAGGGCTTCTGCGTTGTACCCAGCCACTAAAGAATTCCCCATCAATCGTTCTTGCTGCAGCGTAGGCCAGAGTCTCTGTCAAGAGCTGTGCATAGGTGGATTTACTGTGAATGCTTAATAGGAAAACTAGAATTCTGTCTTCATTAGGAAATATTTACCAATCTTTGGATCTCATCCTGCTATTTGTGCAGGTGTCTGCGTAAAACAGCAATTCTGATGACTTGTGTTTATGTAGAAGGTAACGAGCAATTTGCTGTTCTTAAGACCTTGGTACTGTCACCTCAAACATCTTTTCTTTTTAACAGGATGCTACTTAGCCCAGATTTCTATTGGAATAGTTTATTGCTTTCTTGAGGAGCTCTAATAGGTAACTTTTTTCCTGCTGTTTCCTTCTGACAGCTTTCAAAAATGGGAACAAAGCTAATAATAGTGCTTTGCACCTACATAAGTCCTTTTATCCGATGAAGTCAGATGTGCATTATAAAGACTGGAAGGGTCTTATAGTCTTTCCATGAACTAAATACAATAAATACTTTTCTACCCATGCTACAGCAGAGACAAGGTCATGCATGAGGCAGGGGCAGGTTCTTTCCCAAGACATCATTGATTTACATGGTACAAGGGAGCCTTGCGGGGTGTCAGAATTAATTTCACTCTAATTCAGTAATACTCTAACACATGGCAAATATGTGACCTACTTATACGTCGAGGCAGGACTTGGATACAGTGATGCTGATCAGTGCTGGATCAGGATAGCAGCTTCTTATTTTTACCTGTACAAAATATCACAGTGATGGGCTGACTCGTGCTCTCCATAGGCTGTCTGTCCAAAACCATCACTTTTGTTTGCTTAGCAGGTGATGGCTGTGAGTTGCAACACCGACTGTGCTAAGATCATATTTAGCTTGGCAAAGACTGATGATGTGCAAAAGAAGTTTGCAGGGCCTCTGTGCAGCGTGGAGGGTGCCAAAAACCACGGATCAGTCAGCTTTGGGCTCGTGTTACTTCACTGGATTTTTTTAATTTATTCATAGCTCCACCCTAGCATTCTGTGTTCCTGTAAATTACTGAAACCCACCAAACAAGGCACAGCGCAGAAGCATCCAGAGCCATGGCTCTCCCGTAAAGGAGATGAGCCGAAGGGAGCTGAGGCACAAGGCATATTTGAACCGAGCCCCCTGAAGGCATGGGTGCTGGTGGCAGGTGCCAGCAGCCAGCGGCGGTGCCTCCCGTCTCTTCGGCCTCCCTGGCTCGCTCCTCCATGGGAACCAGCAGCCCGGCTCTCGCTCCCCGTCACCACTGGGCCCCTGGGCACTTCGCCCAGTTCACAGCTGCTGTGGGGAGCTGCTGTTTTTCTCTCTCCTACTATAATAGCACCCTTATAAGGCTTCCCCCAGCCTGTCTCTCCTCTGCAATAGAAAGTTGCATGTTTCCGCGTGTGGCTTCTGCTGTGATATTTGTGTTCATTTAGTGTGATCCTGGGAGCTGGTTGTAATTCTAGAAAGGGAGGGAAAATAAAAAAAGGGAAAAAGAAAAAGAAAGACAGGCCAGGAAAAAAAACAGTCTGCAGCAGGAATTAAACAGAAGATATTAAAAACGAAAAGTGGTTTTGGAAGGGAAAACAGCTCTTGCTGAACTGGCTGTGCAGAAGTGTGGGGCAGTGACAGTGCAGACATCTGTATTCTGCTGGACGGACTTGGAAGTGCTCAGAAAACACTCTGAAATCTCGGTTTTTCAGTGGAAAATCAGTAATAAAAGAGGAGTCTGTTTATAGAAAATGCCAGAGATGATTGTTTGCTCTCAGCAGTCTTTGGACTTGATGCATTCTTCATGCCAAAAAGGGTATGGGGGATTTCCAAAAGAGTCTGGTGTCTGGATATCAGGTGTGTCTTATTTTCCATCATACTGTCTTTTGTGATCAAGTAGTAGTCCTTTGAAAATACATGCTCAGTGTTGATGCCAAGTTCATCCAGGCTTACCCCCTCTATTCTGTTTTATTCCGGATGTGTTTTACACAGTCATTTCCAAGTTACACGATCACCACCTTTCTCTGGCTTTACAACCTCCAGACTACCAGCCTGCTCCCACCTCCTGCATGTTGTTGCTACCCAGTGGTTTCCCCTTGACTCTATCCCATTGCCTCCATGAACACTTCATACAAAGAAACACAAGTTGTATCATTCCCACCAATCTTTCCCTTACAGGAGTTCTTTCTCCCTTTCTGTCTGACTTCCAGTAGGATAAAATAGCATAAGGTTTTTAGAGAACCTTTTGCGTTCGTTGCCTCACATGCTGCACTCTATTTGCACAGTACAGCAGAGGATTCAAAAGAGGAATAGCATCCTGGTATCTTTATCCTCAGTTCTAGACTTTAACTCAGCCTAGATTTCTTGTTACCAAAGTGTGACACAAGTGTCTGGACACATTTTGTCTGTGTCCCTGGACCATATTCTAGCATGATATCTGTCATTTGGATTTGTTCTGGACCCGAGTGAATTTACTGAAGTAAATCCTGTGCGTAATCATGCATGAGGTAGTGGGGGAATTTCAGAATGAGAATGATACTTTTGTTGTTGACTTCTGCAGTCTGGAGTGCACAGAATTTGACACTAGGCTTTCAAAGGAAAACAAATAGCTTGCATTTAATTCTAAAAATATCTCCTGCCCCAAAATGCGGAGTAAATAGTCAAGGAGTTGTAGGAAAGGAGGAGTCTCCTGGCCTGTTAGAATTGCACATTACTGACAATGTGGAAAGAAGTGCAATGATTTATGACAATATGGAAAGAAGTGCAGTGATAACATTCAAGTTACCAGAGAAATGGTCTTTCATCACTGAGATTGTAAGCCTTTCTCCATCCATAACTCACTAGTTAGTTAGGGGAAGTAACACTATTTTAAGACATTATTTACTGTCCTAGGCAGGATCGATGTGTTTCTGGAGATGTGTGTGTTTCTGTGCATGTCATTTGTAGCTTCCAATCGATAGTGGGAAGTAAACTTGAAGCCAAATACTGCAGTCTTGTCTTAATCCTTCTGAGAGAAAATTTCCTTTGGCTCTGATTTAACATGAGTGAAAGCAACAAGGCGGCAGGGGAGGGGGAACAAAACAAAACAGGGAACTTGGTATTGACATAGTATTCACTGGAAGAAAAGAAGTGCAATTTCCAGGTGTTTCCTGTACACATAGAGAAGGGGATGGAGCAAAAGAACCAGTCTACACAGGTCTGATGGTCATTGGTATGTCTTCAGTTAAGGTTACATATAGCTGTAGATGGCTTGCCCTGTGCTCATGGAAGTATATCCTATTCCTGAACAGAAGCATTGGGCAACCTTACTGGTTTGTTCGTTCCTAATTTGCAGGGTAGCAGATTGGTTTTGTAATCAAGGTGAGGTGATTGAATGCTTTGGAATAGTTGATGTTAGTATTATGTGTGAGATAAATCACTGTTATCTATCCTGGGGAGTAGTTTATTTTCCTGTACTGCATATAGATCTCAAAAAAGCTCCCCTTTGATCCAGGGGAGAAAAGATTGCTCCTTTGCAGCCATCAAAAATATAGGTCTCTGAAGCCATAAACCATTCCACAGCGTTTTTTAGAATGACGTATGGCAGAACATATCATCTGTGCTTTTTCTTCTTCTAAGAATAGTCGAGTTGAATTCTTTATATGCTTGGTTACATGCCATAACTCAAGGAGAAAAATAATATGCATTGTTCTTATTATTTATATAAGCAGTACAGTAATGATAAAACTGCCCAAGGGAAAGATCTCATTGGACTAGAATCGGCACAAATTCAGAATTTTCAAAAAAAAAAAAAAAGAAAGAAAAAAAAGAAAAAAAAGGTGTTTTTCAATAAGTTCAGAACATTTTTAAATGGCAATGAAAACATTTTTTCCTTTTCTTTTTTATCCCAGCACATAGACATTTTGTGTATGTTTGTCAGTTCCAAGCAGATCTTCTGGTTTGTAATATTCCTGATAGCACTTATTACAATCTGTCAAGTCAGTAATTTGTGAGCTGAAGATTTACAGAATAATTTTTAGAGCTAGCATCTAACAAGTCACGGTGCATTTAATCTTTTCATTGCTTCATGTATTTTTGTGAATCATTCAGTTAATTCATGCAACTATTTTTATTCTTGTGGCACTGACTGGACTCTCTGATACCAATACAACTATCACTTGAAACAGTTCTGTAGACATGTTTTTCAGCTCACTGCTTTCTTCAGTGACATGAATGTGAACACAAAGGTTTACCTAAAAATTATTACAGCCTATTTGTTGTAAATTGTGATGCATAATAAGATGTAAGTTCATTCAGAGGAATAGTACATCTGCACAACTGCCTTTTAGTATAGTTCCTAGATGTTCAGCTGAATCATTTACCATAACTGGGAGGACAAGCACGTAACTGAATTGAATGAAATGGTCCTGCACCAGTTTGCTGAACATTTGGCTCCCACATTCATCAGGAAATCCTAAGTTAATAATGTAGTTCTCTAATTTGATCCAGAAACACATTTTCAGTCCTTCTGGTAGTCTTTGTTAGGTAAAAACTTGGAAAGTGTTGCTTGTTTAAAAAAATAGAATGTCAAAAAAAAATAAAAAAAAGGTAGTATTGAAGTGGTGAGTGCCATTTAACTAAAGTCTAGAAAAAAAAAAGCTGAAGCTTCTGACTTCTACCTATCATTTTCTTTTCCCTTGTTCACGTGAATAACAGATAAAAATGAAGTTTTACTTTAAAGTTCCTTACTTGGGTGCTTATTGTTTGAGCGGTGGGCCAACTTTTGGACTTGCTAGAGAAACACAGAATTATTAGCAAAGCCGGTCAGAATTACAGTGCTGTTGCATAATGAGTTTAATCAAGGTGAACATTTTTCATAGGCAAATCTCTTTTTCCATGAAAAGTGTATATGGGAAAACTTGAAGTGCTTTGTTTCTCAGATTCCTGAACAGAAACTTCATGTTTTTGGGGTACTGTAAGAATGTTTAAATCAGCTAATTCCTAAATGTTTTATTTTATTCCTTGGAAACTTTCGGTATTGCAGCTTCTGTTCCATATCAGGGAAAAAGTAAACATCAGAATAATTACTCAGGATAAAAAGTCTGCTTCTTGAGCAAGTGAAGCTCTTACTTTATCAAAGTAAAGCCAGCTGACATTGAGAATACCATGTGGTCCTTAAACTACCAGAACTCACTTTTGCTATCCATTTTTGCCTACAACCATACCTTACTGATAGCCCACAGTCCTGGGCAACTAACCAACACTTGCAAGGCTTTTTGCCTGTCTAATCCCAGAGGCCATGCTTCTTTTTTATTTCCTTAATCCTCATAGGCATATTAATAAGTAGGTGATAGAGCTGCAGAACTTGCTACTTGAATCTAGTAGAGTTCATCATAGACACAGTAGATGGATTTTCAAGGTCTGTTTGGTTTGGGAGAGGAGGGTTAACAAAGAGGAGAGAAGCACGAAGGGGAAAAGTAGACGAGCTGTCCCTATATTACCTGGTGCTTTGTGCTAGGTGCCTATGGTGCACCCAGATGATTAGGGACAATCCAGCTCACCGACAGGCCAACGTTGGAGACAGTATTCCACCTGAGCTGTTGCACATGTCGTGTCATGTCATGATAGCAGATCTCTACTTTTTTTGGTATTATAAAGACACAAACATGGTGCACTGGCCCCCCTTCCACTCAGAGGTGGAGCTGAGGAGTCCCTGGAGCTGGCTGGAAAAAAAAAGAAGGGGAGAAAGAAAGCAGGGACAGTGGCAGGCTTGGCTTACGTGTGACTCCATGTGGCCTGGAGATCTTTTCAGAAATGCAACTGGTCATACCTTTACTTAATTTTGGTTTCATGTCAGCTAACGGAGATAGGAAGATATGAAGCTGTAATGCAGAGTGTTGTTCTTAATTTTTTGTGGTTTTCAGATGTAGTGAGCAATGTTTCCAGACTCTTTTGATCCCCTTTTTTTTTTAAGTTCTGTCCCCTACTTTTCCTGTGTTTCTGTATATTCAGTCTTTTTTTATTCATCATCAATACCCAGAACTTGAGGGGGTTTATTTATTTATTTATTTTTATGCTTTTCTATGGGAAAAACTACCTATAAGAATCTTATCCTTGCTTTTCTTCTGTAGAACCAGCTGTTTGCCAGTACATTAAAGTTAATTTTCATTTCGTGAATCCCATTTAATCTAATCATGTATTTTAAAGGAAGCAGCACCCAAAAGTATGTTCCTAATCACAGGTAATTCATATTATTTTCCTTTAGAATTCTAAAGCATGTTATCTGGCATGTTAATTGTTACATCGGTATATGACTAAGGATACAAAGATCTCCTTGTTTTTCGCCCTCCCCTCACTTAACATTTTGTTTGAGAAGATCAGTACATTGTGTCTGTGAAAAGCCCTGGATTAAGTGCCACCCACCAATGATTTTGTGCGTGTTTTATTTTGCCAAAAGAGGTTGTCAGACATTGGGGGAAATAATGTAATATTGGTTGACCTAAGACTTTAATTAACTGGCAAGGAAGTTTACAAAAACTGTCATAATAACTTTGCACATTGTTTTACTGGGGCATAAAAGCTTTGCCACACAGCACTCACTTCTTGCTTTGCTTACCTCAAGGCATAAAGCACAAAAAGGAAATAAATGTGTTCCTTATTTCTGATGCAAATAGTATTCTGCAAATATTAAATGTAAGGAAGACGTTTCCTATCTATCAGTCATTCCTGTTTCAGCCTAATACAACCCAAATAAATGGTATTTGACTTGCATGTTTAGGTTAGCAGTGTTGGTTTTGTTTTGAACTGAACCCTCAGAAGTGAGAGTAGCATGTGGTTTAACCCTGCAAGAAGCCAGTGGACTGCTTTCAGACTGTCTTTTACCAAAAAGTTTGAATACTTCATGGACAGTGTTTATGTGTTTTCTGACGATGATTCTAAATTCACATGCCTTTCAACTGTGTAAAGGACTGCTGTTCCCTTCCCTTTCTATTACTTTCAATTTTACCCACAGATTCCTCAGGCCAGTCCTTAAGGAAGATTTCCCTTCAGATAGCTGCTTTCTGAGCCATAATATAATAAATATATTGTTTCCCTCATCTTTCGCCCCTTTTTTCCCTGTTTCCTTTTAACTAATCTTTTACCTTCAGCCTTCATCTTCTACTGAAATACAACATCTATCAGATCCATGGTCTTTTTCTCTCTCTTTTTTTCCCCTTCAAACTTTTACATCCTTTCATTTATTTTGTTGCAAACCATCAACCAGATGCCTTCCTCCACATGCTAGTACTCCCTGCTAAAACCTCTGTTCATGCTCTGGTCCCTTTCGTTGTTTAAAGCATCTTTCCTACTAGCTGCCTTTCTTTTTCCTTTGTCTACTCTGGTCTGTTACCAGTCATTGTCAAAGTTATTTTCTTGTCCATCCCTTTAGCCGTATTACCCTTCAGTAGATTTTTTTTTGGTAGGCTTTAGTTGTTTTCCTCAATCAAATTCAAGCTGCTTTTTGCTCCCAGCCAAAGCCTCTGCCACTGTTCCTGTCTTTAATTGAACAAATCAATTTTAACGTTGAAAAATAACTGGAGGCCTCCCTGATACCTAGTGCTTCCCCATCAAGATGTAGACATCCAAGAGAAAAATGATCGGTACAACTAACAGAATTCTGGGAGGTACTTTGGAAAGTGCCAAGTCAAGCTGTAGCCACAGGCTCTTCCTGCAGATGTGGAGTAGCCTGGGGATGTAATATAACAGAATGCAGCAATTAGTGGTCCATTTCCACTGAACACAACCTTACAAAATTCTCACATCCAATAGCAGAATTAGCCAGGATTTTTTTTTTTTTTTCAGGGAAAAGAACATTTTTACATCAGTTCCTTCAGATGCAGTCACTCCTCTGACCCCTTCCTTGATTTTTCTCAGCCCCCATTTCTCACTGTGTTTCAGGGTGCTCACCGGTCTTGTGCTAATGACCCTGGGGCTGTTGTTCTTCCCTTCTTACAAGCCTGGAGCCAACAGAGGAATGTAATGAAACCCCTATCTCCTCTCGCGTGCTCTTTGATTAATGACAGTCTCAGCCCATCAGTTCCCAGGAACTGTGTGATATCAGTCTGGTTTCCTGCACCTATGATTCATTAGTCAAGGGAACAGAAAAAGCTGGAAAAATCAAAACTTCTCTGAAATGTAAAACAGTTGTTGGCCTTGCTTCATCTTCAGCAATACTTCCTTCACCGCTCGATCTTCTCGGTTGGACCTCAGGATCCAGTGGAAGGTCATGCTTCTTCGTGTTATCTTCACTATTCTTTGGCAGCAGGCAGGTAATTTATTTGGTTTCTGAGGCTGTGAACAAGGTTTCACATTGAAGAGATCTATTACTACAGCATTAAGCTTCCAAACACCTGCTTAGATACCTTTTAAACACCTTGTGTGGAACTGCTATCATGTCTACCTCTCAGCTCCATCATCATATCTGCTAGGTATGCTCGTTTGATCATACCAGGTGTTGCTGTAGAATGGTGGTCATTGCTGAACTGGATAACGATAGAGATACCTCATGGAAACAGACTGCTCAGCTTGATCAAAACCATTGCGTTCTCTCAACTCTCTTTTCTGTAGACAGCAAAATATCTTGGTTAATGCTAGAAAAATATACTCACAAGCAAAAGAGTTTTGTTTTCTTTTGTTTTGTTTTTTTGAAAAACATGGAAAGCCGAAACCCCAACAACAAAAAGTTTTTCACAATGGATTTTAAATTCTGCAGAAAATGAAGAGATAAAATGTATCAGAGTTTATACCAGCTAAATCTTCTGACAGCCACTTCCTCATCCCACAACCTGAAAATGAATCAACTTAATTATTCCTGTCATTATATACATTCAGTCAGCTTAGAGTTGCCTCTTTATCATTGGCTACAGCTACTGTCCTTGTCTTCTGGAATAGTTAAGAAGACTGAAAACGGTTAGAGTTTTTTAGGTTTGGGGTCGTTTTCTTTTTTTGGGAGGGGGAGGGGTAATTCCAGAGTATGCAGACTGTAATAGAAGAAATGATCAGGAATTTTGGTGTCTCTTGTCAATGTTTAGATTGTACCAACACTGAGTTTAAATTTACTTATGTAGGATGGCATATTTGAATTAATATTCTAAAATAATGTGGAGTGAAAGCTTGGTGCAGGCTGTGACCAGGGGACTAGTGTAGTGAAGTCACAGATTGCAATATGTGGAGATAGAAAAACAAAGAACAGCATTAAATTTTCTTCCAAGGACCTTGAAGTCTCTCAGGATGACTCTTGTGAGTACTCTGAAAATATAACTATTGATCTAGTTAAGACAATTCATCCATTGGAATAGCCTAAAAAATTGTCTTGAATTACCTGGAGCACACTTTAAATATGTAAAGTTTTCATTAAAGTAGTTGACAGGTTGCTTGTAAACTGAAGTCATTTCCTTTCCCTTCAGAATTAGATTTTCTTTATGGCCTCCTTTGTCAGTAAGCACTGTTCATTAAGAATGATTTGACCATTTCATTCTACAACCTTATTTTTGCCTGCTCTCTGGATTTAACTGAAGGAAATTCCTTTGTGAATGAAATGATCAAGCTGGATCTCGATAACCATTTGATTTTTATTTTTATTTTTTTTACATTATATAAACTAAGCTGCTTCTTTTCAGGACTATTTAGATAGGAAGGAAACTAGGTATGAATTCTTGACAAACAATTTGCAAAGATAGGTCTTTCCTCCAGTTTTCTGTTTGTTGGCTCGCTGATTTTTAAGTGGTCACATGGAAAAGCCAATGAATGCAGCTTTAAAATGTCTCACATCTTGGATTCTTCAAGTCTGGTTGCAGTAGGGGGGTCTCTGGATATAGTGCAGTCCAGCTGGTCTTCTTTTATCATATGCTGCAAAGAGGTAAGGGAATCATGCCTTGCAGTACTTGCTAATTCTTAGTCGAATTAGGAAAGCACTAAAAGAAGCAGATCATTGTTAGACGGACTCACAACTTACACCTAAGTCTTGTCTTTGGAGAAGGAAGGTGGACTGTCAGATTAATGGCAATCATTCAGCATAACATACCAACAGACACACATACCAGAGTTAGCCATCAAGCAGCCATCAGTGCAGCACATGCCCCAAGGTACTAGAAGTATAACACAGCAGCTTCTCTGAAAGTCTTTGCATCTGTTCTTGCCATGACCTGTGAGAGGGGCGTTACATGTGAAAAGGCGTGTTTATTCAAGAGAAGTGCGGTGTTGTGGGGAAGTTATGAGAAAGGTTCATCTCCTGTCTGTTGCTCTGCAGGTGGCTTGTTGTGAATCTCTAGCCCTCTGGGATGTTCTGAGGGTGGTTTCTGAAGAAGATTGATGCTGCAAGTTTGTAGAAAGAGGGTTTCTGGTGAGTGGAAGGCTCAGACTTAAATTTCCAGAAGCTTGCAGGTAATGGCTGGATGTCTCAGACGGCAGCCAGTCTTCTCCAGTCATGCTAAGGACAAACTTTGCAGTGGTATGGTATAGCAGAATAGACAGAGGTGGCTGTTTTGTGCTGTTCATAGTTGCAGACAAGCTGCTGAAATGTGGTCAGTGGGGAAGTTGTTGTGCAGTTGGGTGTCAGGCTCTTAAACAGAGGATAAATTCCTCTTCCTGACATTGATGCCTTCTCACTTTTTATTTTGTCCCCTTGTAGATCCTAAACGTTCTCTGCTCAATCCCGAAAGGCACAGGCTTTATTTGCGTAGATGAAAGTTCTTGTGGCAAGAGACAGGAGTGAGAAGAAAGAACAAAAGACGAGGAAGTGTCAGAGAGGCAAAATAATCAGAATGTGATATGACAGAGATAAGGTCAAGTAAGCAAAATACAAAGCTAGATAAAAACAGTTCAACAAAAAGGTGCATAATTTAGTGTTATGGTGATATCAACCACAGAAAGATAAGACAGATTAGATGGATACAGAAGGCTGGAAATAAGGTCCTATGTGTCACTGCTATTTTGGTTAAACAAAAGTTGGTGTTGGTTTTTTTTTTTTTTGCTGCTGTCTTTCTCTTAATGTCTTCAGTGAATTTTCCCGTCTTAGTCATAATGCAGAACTTGGGACTCTCTTGCTGTGCAAAAGGTCATCAGATAAAAAGGAAGTGATTGAAAGCAAATGCGCCCTCTGAAATACTCATCTCAGAAAGAGAAGCAAAGTGTAATGTAATTAAAACAACTGTCTACAGTGTTTATGTACAATTACATTGAGTAGAGCATACCTTTAATTTCATTGTAAGGTCAGATAGACAGGGAGGAAGGGTTGATGCTGTCTCTCAGACAGCAGTAATCAAGGGCTGGCAACTCAGCTTTTGAAATTTCGAACAGATTAGAAGATCTTGGCAGTGGTTCCCAAATGCTCAGGAGACTCACTGCAACCAACAGCTTTGACATTTTGTCCAACTAGTTGAATATTGTTGGCTATAAACATTACAAGGCAATTGATCACCCCCTTATGCACTGGGCCTGGGGCATACGCTTCCTGCCTTCTGTCTCAGGAGCAAGGGGAGACAATAAACCAAGTAGCTCTTTGATGATACACTTTAAATAACTTTCCAGATCATAGCAAAGAAAAGGAATTTGCATTGTTTGCGTGTTAACCACAACAGAGAGAACCAGAGAAGGGAGGCAAGGGCTTGCACAGGATTTTGCAGCTAAGCATAAAGGAGAGCACCTGTAGTCCTGATTGCAGGGCTATGTTTGCTTGCAACTCTGTTTTAGTGCTGAACAATCAAGGCAATATGGTAGTGGTAGTTAGTACAGCAGTGTAGTATGGTTAGTTTAGCAGTTACACTATGCCGTTCTGTTTGAAATGGCAGTAATTTGTTGCTTTCTAGTGGCCAGGGAATTTGATCCCATGAGCAGCGGTGGGGCTGAAGTGTCTGAATTAAATGTCTGAATTTTTGCATATTTCGTTTGCATGATAGTGCAGAATCAATGACTGCAGACCGACTGTAAAACCACATGTGGTAAACTCATCTGGTGCAACTTCTCAGTGGGCCTGAGAAAGCGGAAGTGAAGCCAGAAGTTGAATGTCATGTGTTCTCTGTGATGATGAAAAGTTAAGCACAGTTCGCTGGGAGCTTGGATGTTAGTGTTAGGAGGTACGAATAGATGAACATATTCTCGATGGGAAAGCTTGGTTTCTAGTCTCTCCCCTCTTTTCCCTTCCTAGTACCCATATGGTTGCTAATAATAATTAAGTGTAATGAATAATGTGTAACTATGTAAAATAATTAGCAGCAATTAGTAGTCATTGCCAAGAAGGCAGAAAGAGGAAGAGAGGATATAATTTTAAACATCCAACTTATTCCTGGGGTCATCTGCTTAAGTTTTCTCCACTATTCCTTTAAGGATGTTTCCTTCATTACATTTCCTAAACCCTTTTAGGTATTAAAACAAGACCCGGTGATATCAGTAGGAATATGCTACTCATTTCATTGGACAGGGGAGTGATTAATAAACGTTCAGGTGTTACGATTGTTTGACCTTACTGTTTGTAGTTTCCAAGATGTGACAGCATGTTTATTACTTGGACTAGTATGATCTGGTGAGTGCACTCTAAATGTGGTCAAGGAAGCATTACTACCTCTGAGCAATCAGAGGACAGTCAGGAGGAGTTCGTCTTTCAGATGGGAGAGTGGCTGATTCCCACAGGCTGACCAGCTAAGCACCTATTCGGAAGGATTTGGCTGTACATGGCCACCATCTGAAAACAAACACTTCTCTATATAAAAGGCACGGTGCATAGCTGTAGAGTACAGAACTTAAAGTTGCTTTTTACCATCAACCCATGTTTTTCAACCCAAGACTTACTCAAACACACAGCAATGTACCTACTAGATTTGTAGGAGTAGACGGAGAAGAGCTCTGCTTTGTCTGGGCCAGATTTCCAAGATTTACTAAGAGTAGCACCTTAATTGTAAGGGTGCATGGAAATGTGGTGAAGGCATTTGCTGTCCAGCTGAACCAACAGCTTTCTGAGAAGCACGTTGGTCTTTTTGAAGTAGATCTCTGGAATGAATGTGGTCCCTGCAGTAAGGAAGGAAACTATCTTCCATTTTTTAATTGCTTACTTTCAGCTGCTGAACACACCTAAAATGAGTGTTGAGGTCACATCTAGGAAAGAAGTTACATCTCAGGAAGCAAAAATAGGAAACAGTGCAGGCAATGACAGTTAGAAGACTGAGGCAACATATGTGAAGCAATGAAATATTCATGTGTAAAGGTAAATTTTCAGAATGATCAGGGAACCTCTGAGGGGCTGAGCTTCTGTTTAAAGATACAGGTGAAGATGGAAGAACAAAGTAAAATGAACAGTGCAGAAAATGCTTTTGTCTCCATGTAGCTGTTAATTTCTGTCACATCTGCTTTGATACTATGGGGGTGGTTACCATTTCCTACTGCTTTCTAGCTGTTGGATTTGGATGGGATGGGCATTTCTAAAACTGACGTTGTTTTTTTCAGCCAACTTCAGCATAGCATCAGATAAATGTTTCAGGGTGTGCAATTTGCACCAGCACCAAAGAAATGAGTCCAGAATTTGGAGAGAGAGACAGTAATCTCTGTTATGTAATTATTTGAACTAAAGCCAAGCAATTCCCCTTAGCTAACTGTGTCTCAGCAGTTTTCTCTGATAAAATAATTAATATGCAGATTGATGGCTGTTGCCCAACCATCCTTCAGTCTCATTTTTGGTTTGCATTGTTTATGGCATTGCTTCAAAAGCAATCTTGCGATATCCCTGGCAAATTGATCTCTCTCTCTCTCTCTCTCTCTCTCTCTCTCTCTCTCCCCTGACTAACATTAACTCTTTTAACAAAGTGCCTGCAGTGTAGAGCTCTCACAGGATCACAAAAGGGTTGTGGATGGCAGGGACCTCTGGAGGTCATCTCGTCCAACCCCCCTGCTCAGGCAGGGCCACATAGTGATGCTTGCCCAGGACCATGTCTAGGCAGCTTTTGAATTTCTCCAAGGATGGAGACTCCACATCTGGGAGTCTGGGCAACCTGTGAAAAAGTGCTTCCTGATGTTCAGAGGGAACCTCCTGTGTTCCAGTTTGTGCCCATTGCCTCTTGTCCTGGCACTGGACACCACTGACAAGAGCTGGCTCCGTCCGTCCTCTTTGCACCCTCCCTTCAGGTATTTACATATGCTGATGAGATCTCCCTGAGTTTTGTCCAGGCTGAACAGTCCTAACTCTCTCAGCCTTTCCTCAGAGGAGAGATGCTCCAGTTCCTTCATCATCTTTGCAACCCGTTGCTGGACTCTCTCCAGTAATTTCATCTTTCTTTTGTGCTGGGGAGCCCAGAGCTGGATGCACCAGTCTCTCTCCAGTTGAGAGACCATGGAGATTCATGTTGAACATGCTGAGTAGTGAAATAAAATAGCTGCAAGGCAGAAAGGGAAGAGGGAACCAGAAGAACTTGGATAGCAAATAATAATGTTCACAAGGACATTCATATGGCCAGACCCTCACGCCTTTCACCGTGACAGCAACGAGGGAAGCAACAGGCCACAGTTAGTGGCTTAATACTACTGCCCTCTGGTTAGGACGTCAGCTTTAAGTCACAGCAAGAGAGCCGTAAGACCTGAAAAACTCTCTGCAGTGTCTCATGTGGGCAGCTAGACCCTGTCGCTTGTGCATGTCGCCTGGGTCTAGCTGGCAGAGGTCAGGGTGTGCATCTGCACTCTCAGCAACCCAGGACTTCACAGCGTTTTTATGTTGTTACAAGTGCATTGTTGTATGTGTGTCTGTCCCTAATATGACAGGAGCATCATCTCAGCTCAGTATCCAGAAGAGCAATGCTGCTGCTGCCATGAGCACACAAGCCACGTACAGAGCAGAATTTACAGTCCTGTAACCAACGACTGTAGTTCAGCTATCTAGGGAGACAACCAAGTGATAAATGACCCTCTCCCCACCAGCTCCCAAAAATAATAATTTTCTTGTTACAGAGCAGATGAGCTTTTGCTGTAAGCTGTGTTGCCCTGCCAGAGGTTGGCTCATTTTCTGGTTATGCTACTGAGAAATTGACTTGAGACCAGCTAGTACTAATCGTCTTCGGCACCTATGTGGTGGGCTGGCCTTGGCTGGCCACCAGGTGCCCACCAAGCTGCTCTCCCACTCCCCCTGCTCAGCAAGACAGGGAGGAGAAAATATGATGAAATGGCTTGTGGGCTGAGATAAGGACAAGGAGATCACTCACCAATTACAGTCACAGGCAAAACAGGAATAGGGGCTGTGGTCAGTCCGTATTGTTTCATCTCCGCCGCTCCTTCATGGTCGCTCTCTGCCCCTGCTCCACCGTGGGGTCCCTCCCACGGGATGCCGTCCTTCCCGAACGGGTCCTGCATGGGCTTCCCACAGGCTGCAGCTCTTCAAGAGCTGCTCCAACATGGGTCCGTACCACAGGGTCCATCCTTCAGGAGCAAACTGCTCCAGCACGGGTCCCCCATGGGTGGCAGCTCCCACCGGATCACCTGCTCCTGCGTGGGCTCCTCTCCACGGGCTGCAGCTCCGGCCCAGAGTCTGCTCCTGCGGTGGCTCTCCATGGACCGCAGGCTCCTTCAGGCCAGATCCACCTGCTCCACCATGGTCTCCTCCATGGGCTGCAGCATGGAGATCTGCTCCATGTGGTACCCCATGGGCTGCAGGGGGACAGCCTGCTCCACCATGGTCCTCACCATGGGCTGCAGGGGAACTTCTGTCTGGTGCCCATAAACCCAATACAATCTAGAAACCTTACGCTGGCAGAGTAAGATTTGAAACAAAACCACAGAAGGTGTTAACACAGGTTTTCTTTTTCTTTCCTTGTCAACCACAGGTAATGCAGGTAGTGAAAGAACAGATAATGAGAGCACTCACTACCAAGCCTAGCTCGCTGGATCAGTTCAAGAGCAAGCTTCAAAATCTCAGTTACACAGAAATACTGAAAATACGCCAGTCTGAAAGAATGAACCAGGAAGATTTCCAGTCTCGTCCAATTCTGTAAGTACTGTCTTCTCTCCTAACCTATTTTTGCATGGAAGGATTAACAAACGTGAATGACATTTGTGAGCTCTTCAGGGGGAACCTGAGGAAGAAAGCTGTCCAAGGAGCTGTGCTCAAAAGCAGTAGTGCAGCATCTGCATGAAGCGCATAGGTTTTCTTCAGCTGGGAATTGCAACTTTTTCTTTGAGTTCAGCTAAACAAGATTCATCAAATCCATACAGAATCTCACATGGCTCATTTGTACAAAACAATGCTCTGACATTTCCTGGCATTGTATGATTGTGTGTACGAACCTGTTTTTGTAGTTAGCGTTGGCTTTTTTTATTAATTTTTTTTTTAAAACTTTGTCTTCTGTCCAAGGGTCTTTAAAAATTGCACATGCCACTTCTCTGAGCCAGATAAGGAGAAGTTCAGAACAAGAGGAGTCAATACACAGAAATGAGTGGGGTTATGTGTTACTGTCTTTGTTGATGGCATTATCTTTGGTGTTAATGAAAAGCCATTATTTATTTGTAAATGATAACATTCTGGCAGCAAGACAATGGGATTCTCATTTCCATGTTGTTAACTGCAAAGAATCAAATGCCAATATTGCCACCACAGCTCCTGCCTGCTGCTCAGAATACCTTTTGCTCTGTTAAATGAAAAATGGAGGCTGTACCTGGCTCTGAATGAGGGCTCATGGCTGAACTAATGGCACAGGACAGGTTCAGACTCCATGGTGAACAAAGGATGTGCTGAGAATAGCAGGAACCTTTTGAGATCGGCAGAGAAATAGTGAGGATTCCAGAAGCATCAGTTGAAATGTCATGAAATCTTGACTATGTTTGAAGTGTAATGGCTTCTGATTTTCCAAATCTCCTTTACAAGGCAAAGCTCTAGAGAAGAATTTGGACGAGGGAATTTGAGAATTCAGATGCAAGATGCTCATTTTGATTTGTTTCTAAAGGATATAGATATAGGTATATCTAAGTATGAGCTCCAGGGACATGTTCATCCAAGGGCAGCAGGGCAACAGCGGAAGCACAAGACAAGCAGAATTACACACTTAAATTTTAATCATACCAATGTGGATCAAAGGGGGAATGCTTCTTTTATGTTTTCAGTGTATTAGAAGAGAGGACCTAATGCCCAATTAGAACTGATGTCACTCATAGTAATGCATAAGTTAAACAGTTACAAATGGTTCCAGTCACTGCTCAGAAATCCCCTGTCATTCCCCTGCAGTGTTTAGTGGTTCAAAGCTACTCAGTACTGGTAAACTTGTCACCAAAGCCTCTCGTTTTCCGTGCTTCCCCTGTGAGTCAACTGTTTAACTGTGATACAGGCCAACTATTTATATTCTCTTGCAGCGTTGCCTAGCCTCATGAAACTTTCTGGTGCCCTCTGCAACCTCTTTATTTCTAGTATTGCTCTGGTTAGTTGCTGCCACAGTGCAGAATTGCCTTCCCTATCATGGAATGAATGAAACAGCTAGCAAAAATAGTTAAAAGCAACTGAAATGTTACCAGAGACTCATTTCAGATTCAGGACAAAGGCTAAGCCTAAAGGCTATGAAGGTTAAGTAAATCGATAAGGTGTTCAAGCAATCACAACTGCATTTGCAGAGATTTGACTATGCATTTGCATTTTGATTGCATCCATGATCGCTTATTCTTGACAGTGAAAAGAAACGGTTCTTTCATTTTCCCCTTTGATTTGATTCCATGTACTGAACTCTCTCAAATTGCATAGATGACACGATTGATAGAAGTACAGAATCATGGTCCCATTGTAGGGAAAGAGACTGTGAGTGAAGAGAGCAATCGTGGCTGTGCTGTACATTTTAAAGCCTTACAGATATGCGAAAAGAGATTGTGCGCA
This sequence comes from Chauna torquata, assembly GCA_013399475.1. Lineage (NCBI taxonomy): Eukaryota > Metazoa > Chordata > Aves > Anseriformes > Anhimidae > Chauna > Chauna torquata. The sequence continues at coordinate 195,466 of VXAL01018372.1, forward strand.
GCTGAATGTAAAGTCAGTGGGCCTTTAATTCTGCATGAGCGTATGGCAATCGGAAGATGTTTTTTCCTGCCTTTAACATGATAGAAATCTTTCTTTTGCTGTTCTTTGTATAAAGTACTGATGCTTTGAGTTTTCAAGCTGGTGGATGAGAGAAGTTTCAGTTAAGTTGGACTCGAATGTAAGTTGGAAAGTGTTGTTTTAGATCCCTGTAAGTACAGCGACCTTGTTTTGCAACAAGTAATTGTTTCTTTTATATGAGCATTGTTGTATCACATGAGCTGGAGTTTTTTCAGACAAAGGAAAGTAAGCAGTCCTTCAGAACAGAATGCATTCAGGAACTTGGGATCATTACTGATCATCTGAACTGCCATTCCACAACAAAGCTATACAATATCACTGGTTTATTTTGAACGGCTGTGGAAGAAGGTGTCTAGGAATCCTTTTGGCCTGTAGAGAAGCAGAGATCTCCTTGCCAAAAAAAGTGGCAACAGATGTGGTTTAATACTGGATAAAGTTCTGATGTCCATGTGGAGACTTGCTGGTTAAAGGAGAGCTCATGTCAGTTAGGGAACCATTGCTAAGTAATATCTGGGTGAATATCAGCACATGCAGGAAAATAGATGGAGGGATGTGCATGCTTTTCGACTTTTTGTCTTTACAAATTTCTCTGCGTTGTTAGAAAGAGTCACTAATGCCTGCTCTGAATGTATGAGGTGATTAGGAGAGGGCATAGCTACCAGCCAGAAAGCTAAAAGGACAAAACACATGAAATAGTTCTGAGATTAGTCTTCTGTTATGTTGTAATGATTTAAATAACTGCAATATGCCCTATCCTGGAAGGAGAACAGCTGGCAAGAAAGAATCTTAATTATAAGCAGGAAAGGTAAAAGCTGGGGCAGGTAGAACTGGTGCTGAAGAAAAGCTAGTATCATTTGAATAATTTTTTTAAAAAAAAATCCAGTAATTTTCAGATTTGCAGACAATCCAGGTCTGTTATTTTAAAAGCATGTAACTGATGTCAGTATTTTGCCTATAGTGCTGAGAACAGTGAGATCAGGAAATTAGCTATCATACATTACTCTGCAGTTCCCTCAACCGTTCTGTCATATCAGCCCACTGACTTTTGTCATTCTTACATCACAGGAACACAGTAGGAAACTAACAGCAATTTTTAAAGCCACTGTCTCCTTAGACTTTCCTAGCTTGTTCTCTCTCTCTCTTCACAAGGCACAAACTGTTCAGCTGATGTCATCTGAAGGAGAATAAATAAATTTTTCCAAAAATATATTTGCATTTATGGTCTTCTTTTGGCTCTTTGTTCCTCTGTGTGCTCAAGCATGGGGACTGTAAAACTGAAGAAAGTGCTACCTCTGAGCTTCCCTGTTGTGAAGGAAAATGCACACACACATGTAGAGAGGCTCTGGCACATCAGCAAAGAGGCAGGTTTCCCTTCTTTCCCACCTCCCTTTCTCCAATGGAAAGTCTGTCTTAGACACTGAAGTACGTCGGAGGGGATTACCTGTTTATTTTTGGATTGGTTAAAAATCCTTCTCTTCCTCTGGTTTGTAAAGGGCAGATGGGACTTCAGAGGACAGAGGAGGGAATACTATGAGTAACTAGTCAGGTGTTGGATGACCTATTCTTTTTTTTTTTTTTTCAGTAGTGTCTTATAACTATAATGTTATGATATCTTTAACACCTCTTTAATGATAGTCATCCAATTTCTAAATTAAACTACCTAAACATCACACTGATGTTTATATCAATTTTGAATGTTTGAAATCAATCCAGCTGGAGATGTAGTCTGTAGCTTGGACGCTCAGTAATCTGCATGATGTTTTAACACTGTTTTCTTCTGCCCCTGCTCCCAGCTTTTACCTGAGGAATAGGGAAGCTCGTTGGCTCAGAAAGGCAAGACATTTATTCAAGAACAAAATTCTTCTGATCACAATATTTAACTATTCAGCATATTCCCACTTTAGTTCCCAATAAGAGAACCAACACTGTTTGAAAATTATCCTGAAGGACTAATAATACATTTCCGAAAGGTGGCCTGTTTCTATAGTTACGATGCTTACTTGCTTTTTGACCAGCCAGATTTTCACAGCTTGTAAATATGCAGTGGCTTATGCATCAAGTACTCCAACCATTTTGTTAATACCTAGGAGAATGATAGCATTTCTGTTCAACGCCCTGACCTCTCTAACAGAGAACTTCCAGTGGTTTCAGTGGGGTGTTGGCAGATCAAAGGTACAGGATCCACATGAATATGGAGTCAGACTGAACTTCCTAAGTTTTCAAGAAGTGAAACATTTTTACTTTATCTATGGAATACCACAGCTTTGCTTTCTTTTGATGATGATTGCTGAAACATACTGCCAGACAGAATGATTTTTAGTATTACCTAATGCGCACAGCAATGCAAAATTACAGTTCTGACACGCTTCATATTTTATAAACCATCTACACATCCAGTTATTTTTTTAATCTTACCAGGCTTACTGTCAAGTTGATGTTTCAACCTGTCTTTTATGTATTCGTAATGAATCTAAGTGAGGATATAACTGATGAATAAAGACACCTCTGAATCCGTGCAATGGTATATGAACTCAAACTTTAAATATTACGTGCATACATTTTCCACCTAGTTCTTGACACATTGAACTCTTTTATCAAAGTAGGATGTAGAAAATGGATTTTTTGAAAGATATATAATAGCATTTCTAAATGTGCCATAGGCTTCTGCACTCCTGGGCAAGGGTAAAGCTTGATCTTTGAGCAGTCCCCATCATGGGTTACTCTTCCACCAAATTCTGCTAATAATGAATTAATTGAACGGCATAGGATCAGTAGCAAACATATAGAGCTGGTCATTGTTTTGGCTGATTGGCATTGCTCACTGTTTTTTCTTGTTGTTTCAAAGTGTGTTTTAGCCTTCTTGTGTTGTCCTAAATAATAATGCTAGTAAAGTATATTAGCAGAGGATTATGCAACAAAAGGTGACAGACCCTCAAATGAACTTCACAGTGCTCCTGCGATGAAAGAGCATTATTTGCCACAGAGAAAGCTTGTTGATACATTATAGCAAGTGTTATTTTTAGATGTGTAAACTAAGAAACAAGTAAGTTACTTGCCTGAGTCATACACTGATGCTGTCGCAGGGAGATGTCTAGAACAGATACCCTGACTCCCATGCCTTGTTATAAGAAAATGGTCTTTTTCTGGAGCAGGCTGGATTCTGACCTGGGCATGCCTCTGACTGTTGTCCGCTTCAGACAGAAACATCTTGTGAGACTCTCTGTTCTCAGAGGAAAGAGGATGGGTTTTGATTGAATCTCAGAAGTGCCTACTTTCTTTCTTCCCAAGGGAACTAAAAGAGAAGATTCAGCCCGAAATCTTAGAACTGATCAAGCAACAACGTCTTAATCGACTTGTGGAGGGCACCTGCTTTAGGAAACTCAACAGTCGACGTCGTCAAGGTACTTGTGAGACTACCTGGTCTGGCTTTTTATTGTCGCTTTTGTATTAAAGTTGGGATGATAAGTACTGCTCTTACACTAGCAAGATGCTTGGTTTTATTGCTGTCTTGACTGCTTTTACCAGGAGACATCTGAAAGAATCTCCTAGTTACAGTTGTTGTAGGGTTTTCTGTGCTTCACTGAAACTGTTTTTAACATCATCTGGAATAAGTCCAGTATTTGATAAAAATCTCAAGCAACAGTCTTGCGCTCTGAACTAAGTATTTTCATTTCTGCCTGGGTGTGCTGTCTTCTTGTTCTCTCAGAACAAAATTTCTACTTCTGAAGGAATAGCACGTATAAGTTGATGTAGCCACGATTTGAATGTCTCAGAGTTGGATGACCTATTTTCTTGTAGGATTTTTAAAATTGTATTACTAATTAAATAGCAAATGTCCAGAGCTTTTATACATGTGATGAGCTGATTTTGCACCCTTCCCTCTAAGTACTGCCATTCCTTAGTTTTTGTCATGAATTACCATTTACATTAAATATATTATGGTGTTTAAATATACTTTTAAAAAGCACTTAGATTGGTAATTTGTGTACATTCAGATAAATAATGATTGACATGAGAAGATTATTTTCCCAGTCCTATGAGTCATTGCTCAGTACTAGATTTACAGCTCATTTTATACAGTCAAACTCTTTATGGTTCTTTTTCCCCTCAGAAAGGCACACTTCTTTCTCAAGACAAAATAATGGAGGCATAGTATAAATTCAGCAGATTAGTTAGAATTGTATCAAAAAAATTCCCTTTGGAACCCCTGTTTTGTGAAGATTCAGATTGCAGTTTGTTTCCCTACTGCAAATGCAATGCAAAATAAAAAGTTACAAAAGGTAGCAGTAAGTACTGCTGAAGATTGATATTTGAGACCTTCAAATCAATTGTGGAAAAGAGCTTTTTTTCCTCACAGGAGGAAGAATCCCTGCAGTGCCTTCTTCCTAAGAAACAAGCAGGCAATTTTCCTTAATGTAGGGTGGTTATTTTGGAAAATTCCAAGCCTTTATCAAAGAGTTAAGTTGCAGAAAAGTATGATGCAGCTTTACATCCTCTCTATCAAGACTACAAACACCTGTAAACCCCTTGCACAGAGTTTAGGGAAAGAGCATTAATATTCCACTGTGACTTCTATATAGATTTCATAGGGAGGCATGATATGTGTTTACCCTTCAGAAGCATCTTCACAGAGTGAAAGTAGCTGAAGTAATGTGTAGTTTTGTTTGGCTATCAGTAGTGAGGGTTTTTTATTTTATTCGTTTCAGAGCCTTAATCGAAATAACTGAAATTCTAGGGAAGGAGCAAGGTCTGTGGCAAACATACTTCTTTTGGCAGATCTCGAAGAGGAAGATAGACTATTTCATCTTAAACTGTTGTCAGTCCATAATTCGTAGAATCAAAAACCTTAGAGGGTATAAATTGGCTCAACTTATTTGAGTGGACTTTAAGTTTTAAAAAAAAAGGAAAAGAAGGAAAAAAAAATCAGTTTGATCTTCTGGTCCACAGCTAAGAAGGTTGGTATGTATTGTGCCTTGGAGTGAACTGTGTAGGCCAACAGCTTAGTTGCTTTGATGTCATATTTATTCAGGGCTGGAAGAGTTCATGATTCTTTGGAAACAAATAAAATACGCGACCGTGCCTCAAAGAACTTGCTTATCTTCTCTGAAGTATTTCTTTCTTTTTGTCAGATGCCCATTTAGAAAGGCATGTTTCCACATGCCTTAGAGTTGTCTGTGCTTTATGTTAGACTTCTTGTATTCCCTGAAGCAAAAGTATAAGGTATCCCCCTGGGAGGAAGGGAGGGAAAAGACACAACAACCATTACTGAAGATGACTAAACTCACCATGATCTGATACTGTGCAGTCTAATGAACAAGCAAAGCATGGTAAACACAAACATGTTTGGCTTATAAACCATTTAATTGGGAACAGTCTCTTTTAAGGAACATACAGTGCCTGGCATAGTCCAAATAGCAAATAATTGCAGCTGGCACAAAATGGAAGCTGTCTTGAAATTGGTATCTTTCCTTCAGTGTCACCTGTACCCAAGCAGAGCAAGCTCTAAGACCAGGCCTGTCATGATGTCAAGAACTGGAAGATAAGCTAAAGTGAATGGAAGACCAGAGGTTTAGCAAATGATGCTAAACGTCAGGGCAGTCCAGCTTTCAGATAACTCCCCTCCATGTCCTGATAAAAATGGTACAAGTCCCAGATTCCTGAGCATGTCTGCTCTTAGCTTTACAGCACCTCCCCACCTCCTGTCCCCCAACAAACCCTGCAGTACATGTGCCCTGTGCTTACTCAGGGGGTCAGCAGGAGCCCCATCACCTGCCCACTGCCCCATCTCACTTGCTGTGGAGCATGACTGTGGTCCATCCAGGTTGACTTGGTGCCAAAACAGAAATGGGGAAAGCCATGAGGCATCACGGTGTGCCTGTTACGTGGCAACCTCCTTGTAAGAGTGGTAAGATCAGGTAGCAGTTTTACTTCAGCGTGTACTACTTCTTTTACCTTTCCTATGATTTTTTTTCCCATGAGACAGTCCTGGGGCAAATGTTGCAAATCTACAGATTACACAAGAGGAACATGAACATTGCCTGCACAGGAGAAGCTGAAAGCATTTAATTGCCTATTTAAAAATAATTAACTGGCATTATTCCACAATAAAGACTCCAGAGCAAACTTCCATTAAGGCTGTTGTTTGAACATGTGGTAGGACACACATGGTTAGTCACAATAAGTTGAAACAATTGACTTACGGGAGGAAAAAAAAAAAGCAGAGAGCTTACATCCTCTTACAACCTTTTGAGAAGAGGTGAAAAATCTTTCATACATACGTGGCATTGGACTACATCCAGTCCAACAGGTGATTCTTTGTGGGGAGTGGGGCTGAAGGTTAAGCGATGAGGTATCTGTAGTCAGATCTCTGCCTTTTGTATTCCAGCACAGGATTATGGTTCAGCAGGATCTCTCTGTAGCCGAAATTCAGAAATACCATTATTGTCCCAGCAGGATCCTTGCCACTTTCAAAGAGTACATGGCCTTTGCCTTGCAGTGTTTCACAGATGAACTGCAGCGCTAACTCCTGTTTTTATTAGGCATTCTTAATCAATAGGAAATGAAACAGTAAAACCTAGTCTACCCTTCAGGTCACTGTTCAACGGCAGGTCATGAAGCTCTACAAATCCCCACTTTGTTCTCTGACTGTGGACATCAGCTGGCAGACAGCCCTCTTCAGCTTTCTCCTTCCTTTGGTAATTCCTACAGGAAAGGGGTGAAGACTAAAACAAAAGCCTACAAAGATCTTTACAACCCCAAAAGTTATTTTTTCCAGTAGAGCTAAGTAGCAGATAAAGGCATTTTATTGAGGATAATAGATACTTCTGTAGCTGTCATCTGGTATATTTGTAGTTTGTTGCTGGGTGCATTCGTGGAAATAATTTCCCCTTTTAGCTTTATAAAGATTATAGAGAAATTGCATGTTAGCAAATTGATTTTGCAGTCGAAGACAGGGTTTCTTGAACAGTTATTTTTGGGAGGGAAAGAAAGCCTGATGATACACACCATTATGTTAAAACACAAGGTAACATTTTTTTAGTAACCTGGAAAGAGAAAACTTAAATTAAAACAAAAACTCAAGCAAAGGCAAGTTTTCCATCTCATGCTAGGATAAGTGACTCACACTTCTGAATGAGAGCACACGCTTTGTCTTTTTTTCTACAAAAAGCTACTGCTGCTACTTTGTTCCTCCCTCCATAGTCCCATAAAAATAATATTCTTCGAGTATGTAACTTGCTGAGAGGAACTGGGTAACCAAATATGCCTCCGGCATTGCCACAAGCCAATTAATCGCCAGTCATTTGCAGGGCTTGCTGGCTTTCATCTAACCAGTTAAGACCAGTTAGAGTGACAATGTGTCACTGTGGTGAGTATCTTAGAGAAACACAGCACAGTGAAAGAAAAAGGGTGAGTCCACATACATGCATCTAAAAGCTACATACAAATGTTTCTTTTTACTGACCTTAAAACATGTGTGTTCCTTTTGCTAAATCCATCATCAAGCCTTTCTTTGAAAAAAAAAATTTTTTTTAGTAATCACGAACATATCCTGGGATAAAAGGTATACTCTCAGACTTTTTTCCACGAACATCTGAGCTATTTTCTCTCCAGGGTCTGACTATACAGCACTCCTGTACTAACCACAGCAATTCTGTACTTGGGATAGCATTGTTAAGGGTGTATGAGTCATTGGCCATTAATGCTCTTGGAAACACCATATGAATGGCCAAGCACTCTGTATCCCATCAGCAAAATGTTCCATGCCCTACTATTTGGTCACAGCTTTGAATATTACTCTTCTAGCCAAATTGGTAGCTGGTTTTGCTATTTGGGATTTTTTTTTTTTTAACCTTGTCTGTAATCTTTAACAATGTGCTGCAATATATTTAACCCACTGGCTGCTCTAGCAATTGTTTGAAGATCAGAACAATTTGTTTAAAACTTTTCCAGGTTAAAAAAACAAAACAGAACGACTAATACAGTTTCCCAAGGAAGAATCTCTAGCACCTGAATTTGATTGCATCACAGGTCATTGAGCTAAGAGGTAGAAAACTCAGTGGTGAGTTTAAATAATAATGCCTGAAAATTACAATGAAATCATATTGTCCCTAAAGACTCAGTGTTTTCTGACTACCCTTCCTTTAGGTGTAATAACATCTGAAGCAAAGTAAGAGTTATATCTCATAGAACTGACTTAGGCTTTGGGGCAACTCTGTAAGAATGGGCCTAAATCTGATGCTGCTCTGAACAAAACGTACTCCACTCTTTTCTGAGCTGGCAGCTGCCCCAGCTCCAGCTGTACACATACACGCAGATCTCTGCTGAGGAGTGCAGGGACTGTTGAGAAATGCCTGCCCCATCTTTAAAGCCTCTCATGACACTTCAACTTAGCAGATTTGTATTTAAGAGCTCTGGAGGTTTTGATCACTAGTTTTTCATTGTTGCGTAAGCACCACTTTCTGATCATAGTAGAAAAGAGCACAGGTTTTTCTTTTTTCTTCTGCTTTTTTTTTTTTGGTTTATCTATTTAAAGCTGAAAGTAAATGCTCGCCACTTCCCACATGCTGTTGTGTAATTAAGGCTTCTTCACTCTTCTTGTCAGTGGGAGCAATTTCATATAATATTTATTTTCACTGCAGCATTACTTTATGCACTCCACTTCCGATAAAATTGTATTCAGCACCTGAACTACAGTAACATAATATGTACCCTGTTCAAAGCTGTTCCCTTCCAAGGCACCATCATCTTGCGTAAGTGGGATATTGTCTGATAAGCTGTAACATCACATAGAGGTGAAAAGAGCCCTCGCTGGCTAAGGCTGAGGTGGTTGTAGAGGCTCCTGGAAGGCAGCGAGGGTTACGTCCCATCACTCATGTGCTGATCGCCCTGCTCAGCCTGGCTGCTGCAGTCGTTCAGTGGCTGCGGCTGAGGGAACCTCGTTAGTTCCATTTATAGGTTTCATTTAAGGGTTTTCCTCTTGACAGCCAAGCTGTAGTACGATGACAGTTATTAGTGAGCCCACAGGAGAATCGCACTGGACATGCTTCAAGCTGCAGTCTACGGCTATTAGTTCTTTAATTAACCTTGGGTTATGAGGAATTGCTGTAAAACACTCCACAAGCCTTCAGAGCTAGAGTTTCTTCCAACAAAACCACCCCTTCCTGAAAACGAAGTACAGAAATTTTCACTGAGCCTTTTTTCCTTCTTTTGTTATTGGAACAGGGGATTGAAATGGGAACAAGGTTGCCAAAATACTCTAACTCTTAGGAGGTTAAAGATGCAACCTTTTTCAAACCCTCAATAAAAACCACAGCCCTGCGCTAAGTTGAAAGGAATTCATGGCATTTATTTATTTATTTATTTTCAGTTACATCATCTTCTTGGCCAGGTTATTGGCAAGGTAGTGAAACCATGTTGGCTTTTACTAGGCAAAAATGTTAGTTGTAATCCTAGCATCAGAAAGCTATATTCTTTTGAACAGTCTTGGAAACAATGAGGTTGCACTTAAAGGTAGACATGAGAGCCTCCTGCTACAGTCAGTAGAGGCTTTTCTTTGGGTAGACAAGGGGCAAGGTGGTCTACCATCAGGTTCAACAGGATATAATTTTTAAGCATCAGGTTTTGAAATGCTTGTGGCAGAGTTCTCTGTGAAAGGTCCGAATCTAGAAAGTTTCACACACATCCTTCTGAGATGCACAAACTGCCCGATGAATTGTTTTTTTGTGTGTTCTTCAGGTCTGAGTCTACTAAATGAGGGCTCCTGCTTGCTGTTGTTTCAAATCTCTACAAACACTTTGAAAGTGGGGTTTTCCTCTTGACCCCGTACTGTGCAGTATGGTATGTGCTGCTTACAGTACTGAGATGCTTATATTTCAGCAGCTCTTTTTGTATGTATCACAAAATCATCTCAGGCTGTCGTACCCATAAACCTTTTAGTACTGTGTATGCCTGTGAAGCAAATAATCAGAATCTTCCCCATCTCTGTTTTGACTCTTTGGCAGTGATTTGTAAGGTCTTTGGAAACCTTGCAGAAGAATGGGCTGCACACTCAGAAAGTGGTTTGAAGTGTGTGGTTTATTTTCCCCAAACATTTTTGCCCACCATCACAAAACAATTTAAAAGGATGTATGGAAGCCCACTTTTGCTGTTCAAAACTGAATTGCCTTTCTCTGTGTTGTATTGCATTGTATTTTAAATGGCAAGCTAGGGGACTTCAGAGAGTCCTTTAGAAAGACGTAGGGTCCATGAAGCCAAGATTTTACTGAAGGAGCCAAGAAGTCCTTCCTTTGCTAACACACAGATGAGTGCACACATGCTGGCACTGGTGACTGTACAGCACCTCCAACATTTTATCCCAACCATGGCTCCGTCCGCTCCTGGCAGTTGCAGCATGATGGGGCTGTGTCCATGCTAGCATTTCCCCTACGCTGTCCCTTAGGCTGCTGCTTGGCACAGCATCAGTGCTGCCAGCAACAAGAGGAGCACAGAGGCAGAGAAGCACCCCCCCTCCCCACTGGCGTTTTAACGTCTAGCCTTGCTCCGAGCTTCTGGAGATTTATAGCTTGGCTGTAACAAGACTGTATTTTTGACAGTTTGACATTGTGATCTATTTATTAAATAGAAAGTGCCCTGACAAGGAAAGGTAACCTTGTTCTTGCTGTTTTGGAAACGGAATTGGCAAGCACAGCCCTTGCCCAGTAGGTAGCGTGGTAGCCCTGCTCTGCAAAGCTGATGTTCTTCATGGGTGTGGATATTAACAAATATTGCTAAGGGCAGTTATATCCAGAGAAGTAGGAGTTGGCAGGAGACATAAATATACATCTTCTAGGAAGGGCTAGAATGCAAAGAGGAGTGTGATATATGTGTATTTGTGAACATACCAACCATTGAGTTATCCACAAGATAAGGGAGTTAGTTTGCTTTTTTTAATCTTTGCATGATTGTTGTGTCCAGTCTCCCCATAGATAGGGCAGTGTTCTCTCTTCTATAAAAAGATGTGAGTCGAAATTTTCATAAGTTATGGGATATTTCAAATGTATCAGTTTCTGGATGCCTAACAGAAGACATCTAGCAGGGCTTAATTTTCACATAGTGGGTGCAAAATATGAACCTTTTATGGGTACCTTAAAGCTAACCACTCAATGTAGTGGTTACTTAGCCAGTCTTCTGTCCATGAGGGCATGTAATAGCATGTAAAACTAAGTCAGTTGTTTCTTGCTAGTATTTATCTTTGGAACCAGTGGCTAAATCAAGACAGAAATGGTAGATTAATGCCAGCTCTCTTTAATCAAGTGAAATTACTGAGCAAAGTCCCTGCCTTACTTTCCAGACACCCCAAACATTTCTTCTAAAAAAAAAAAAAGGACAGTCCTTCCCTGTAGTGCCTCATTTGAGTATTCTGTTGATAATGCTGATGAAGACATGTCAGTGACCTTGTTTAACGCATTTATTTTAACAGACAAGTTTTGGTATTGTCGACTTTCACCTAATCACAAAGTGTTGCACTACGGAGACTTGGAAGAAAGTCCCCAGGGAGAAGTCCCTCATGATTCCTTGCAAGATAAATGTAAGTCATGCACAAGGATTGTGCTACTTTTGTTTCTTTCAAGCTGATTCCTCTTTATAACTTGTAGTGAGTTTTTCTTGATACAGGATATTATCAACAGCTCAGCTTGTGGAGATAGATAGCAGAGGACATTTACTCATGCATTCAAACACTGCTGTCCTGATTTTGGCAAGCGTATATGAGGACTGAGCTCAGCTTTCCAATGAGCTTATAGTTTCATTCAGTTTGGAAATGTGCATTTCGTGGGGAGGAACACAGTTTATTTTCATTCCTCATCTAACTGCAGATGTCACATTAAAATACTTTGGCATATTCAGAAGCGCTTCCTGTCCATGGAGACAGCTGTTCCTTCTGTTGCAAACAATCTTGTGACTGGAGGAGAAATCCATGGCAAACAGAGGTCTTTTTCGTTATCATGGCAAGTGGACTTAAAGACAACATATTGCTGTGAGTGGTGCTGGGAGGACCTCACAGTTACTTTGTTGGGAGGGGCATGCCTTTGTGACAGCTCCTACCAGGAGATTTCTTGGGATATTTTGTAGCGACCAAAGTCATTTTGGAGCCCTTCAGAAAAACATTTTCTCATGAAAATTTCTCCTTAGTCCTTCAACATTACTTGTAGAGGTTTAACCTGCAGTCCCGGGAAAGTTTTTTTTATGACTGAGACAATGACCAGTGTAGTTCTGTTGCCAGAAAATGACATCAAGAAATCAAGCATGGAATAAGGAATCATTTCTTTTTGTTCTTTTCTGAATTGCCGTTAGTAATAAATGCCATTCTCAACATTATCAAATCAGACACGTTTGTACAAGTATTCAGGTTGGTAGTTCCATTTCTTTCACGAAATAACAGAAAGAATAATTTTGCAGATGTCAGAAGTTTCTCTAGCCTGAAAACTGAGAAAGGAGAAAATCAATGATTTAAACTTTTCTGCATATTAGTAAAACAAAGAATTGTTTCTCTTCTCTGGTCCACCAACCCATCTGCGGGCAGAACCTTTTAAAATTTCTAAGTGCTCCCAGACGCAGATTGGGAGGGAAGGAAGAACGTGTCTGATGCTGGAGCCCTGACAGTTCACAGTGACATTCAGTTGTTTTTAGTACCTTCCTCCAGGATGTTTCAGGCTCTTACTGCAGTCTTGGCAGAATGTAGGACATGGCCTCAAATTGCTGCATTGGCACTGGAAAACGCTATTTTGCTGGACAAGGCTTAGAGAAATAGCCCTTGAAAGTTACAGTAGCATCAGAATGACAGAAGAAGGATGAAGGTCACACTTGAATAGCAGTTCCCAGATTTGGTTGCTTTGAGCATATTTCCGCACTCAAAACCCCAACCTTGACTGCAAGCTTCACTTTGCATTTCCCGCAGGCTCCTGAGCCTACCTGGGAATGTCACAATCCCGTTGGGACAGCAGGCGCCTACTTAAGGAACCACTGGATCAGACCCATGTGTTCCCTGTGCGTGCCTGCTGGCAGAGCAGATACTGATGCAGTTTGAGGAAGATATGGTTATTTCTTAAATATCTCAGACTTTTCAGGATATGAAGGATATAAGATTTACCATAGTGCACCCCACATCAGAGTTTACTTAAACAGAGTTGAGAGCATTAAAGATTATAAAGTGGCACTATTCTAAACATGCTGGGCCAAGCTGGCTCGGGAATTTTACAGAACTTTTTCCAAAAATACTCAGGTGTTCTTTGGATAGACTTATATTGAATTTTGAATTATTAAGGTCTAAATATGATGTTTAACATTCTCTTCCATGTACCAAATACAGTGGTCTCCACCTTTAGGGAAGATATGCCTTTAGACCTTCTCACTCTTCTCACTTTTCCTGATCATTGAGATTGTCAGTACTTGTTAACAGGTCAACAGATGAAAGAAAATAAGTGTGTAAGAAACTGGAGGACTGAGAGAAGTAGCGGAGAGCATTTTGTGTGCTCCTTGCCAAGCCTGAGTAACTAGTGTCTATTTCCAAAAATAAATGTTTTTTTTTTTTTTTAGAATTTTGACCTCTGTGAATGTCATCTCTCTCTTCAGGTTGGCAGGGTTAAACAAACTGTGCGGATTCCAGCTGGGACAGAAAACAGCTGTCCTCTTTTTCAGGGCTTTATCCGTTGTGAGCACACCGCATCTGTGCTCATACCCTCCAGCATCTTGTAGTCAGCTTCTGATACCATTTCAAGTCTTTCAGGCTTTCATATTATTATGCTGTTCTATATATACGATGCTTTTCTGAAGTGGCAATGATAATGGATAATTTATAGATTGCAGAAACTTTCTGTCACTCGCTGACCATATTGTATTGTGTATTGTATAGATTCTCTGTAATGTAATTACAGTTGGAAAATTGACTTCCACTTGAAGCTTGGAGAAATTTGTCTTTATGTTTTAGTGACCTCACGGGGTTTACTCTGAGTGAATCTGGGTGACAGCAGCTTCCAAAGCCTTTTTATTACCTTTTTTTTTAATGATTTCTGATCATTTTTCATTTTAAAGCAATTGGAATGGATCATTATAAGCCTTGGTAGTCCTCATTCCTGTTAGTACTAGAAGTGACAAAAATATTGATGACAGTAAGATAAAAAAGAAATTATTTGACAAACTTATATAGGCATTAACAGAAGGACAGCAGCATCAAGTGAAATCAAGGGACCAACTTGCCCCGCATCCTCCCTCCAGCAGAGACTTCGCCCATATGCCTAGGGAAGAGCAACGAGGGTGCAGGCATACTACATTAGTAAGAGAGAAATCAGTATATGTTACCTAGACACAGGTACATGTCTATATGAAACGCTCTTTCCTGAGGTAGCCTCAACAAGCAAGAAAATACTCAGCTTTTTATCCAGATGCTTGAAATTTTGTCAAGAATCAGTGTTGCCTGTTCAAGTTGTTTTCTTACAAATTTCTTTCTTAGAACAGGCTGGAAATGGCAAGGGGGTGGTGGTGGCAATTTTAACACATTAGTCTTGGCTCTTTTTAGATTCTGTAGCTTTTACACATCTTGGTTATAACTCATTTTCTGTTGTTTTTTGTTGTTGTTGTTTTTGTCTTTGTTGCTTTCTGGATTTTTTTTTAATGCAGTGCCAGTGGCAGATATAAAAGCTGTTGTGACTGGAAAAGACTGCCCTCACATGAAGGAGAAAGGAGCTCTGAAACAAAACAAGGTATGGTTCTCAAATTTTTATAAATGCACAACCTGAGGAATACAAAGTTTGTCAACTTGACCTTCCCTGAAGTAATACAGATATTTTTCATTCCAGCCTGCCACTTTTCTGTGTATGCACACACACTTCATTTTCACCTCAGCCCATTTGAGTTAAATTATTAGGACAGCCTACCATCCTTTACTCAGATTCATGGCAGGTGTGCATTGTGATATGCCCAGAGCATATTAGGACGGTCTTTAGTAGTGATGTCTTCTGCCTCTAAATTCAGACAGTTTTGAATGTTGCTACAGAGCAGAGCAGCAATGACTGTTGGTACCTGCTCTTATATTGTCTGTGATAAATAACTAGTTTGTTCCAGCTGTATTCTCCAATGAGCTCACATTTAGTGAACACTGGCACATGCCAAAATTGCAATTAATGTCCAGCTGTTGATAACTTCAAATCCATTCAGGTAGAAAAATGACTGCCAACAAAAGGACGTAAGGTAGATGCTAGGCAATTAATGAGATGTACAAGGATGTGTTCAGCAGTGCATCTGGAAAAAAGCATGTAGGAGACAATGGTCAGCTTCAATTAGATTTATGCTACCTTTCAGAATTTCAGATCAAGCTTACGCTAAGACTCAAGCTGTACACTGCCAGAATCTTGCACATTTTTTGTTAGTAAGAATTGTCACCACAGCAAGAAAAAATTGAGTTACTAGCAAAGTCTAACATCTTTGATGGTGAAGGTCTTCATACCATATCGTATGACATGTATGACATATATTCATGAAATTTCCATTAGGTTGTTCTGTCTGACCTTACTGGTAGGAATGAGATCCTGATGATGTTCAGTCTGACCTAGAACCACACCCTGAGCTCTGGGAGCTGGATCAGAGGATTTGAGTCAGAGTTTCTAGTTACCTGAAATTGCAGAGTATTGGGTCCAGCTGGAAAGAGATTTTGATGGACAAAATTGTAAAAGTTAAGAGTTCCTGCTTCAACACTTTAAAAACAAAATGCATACATTTAATGTTCAGATAAATTCTGGAGAAAACGGTTCCAAGGGGAGCCATAGAAAATGAAAAGGCACTGTCAAAACTATGTCACACAACTGTTGCAGCTTCATTGATGACTTTTCTTGCCTCCTTGCTGGAGGTGGATATACACAGCATCTCAGTTTTTCTTTGCCTGTGTTTCTCATACATGCAAGATGCTTTAAGTCTATCAGCATATCATCATATCTTTTCAGCACTGACTTTACACGGTCAGAAATGAAAAAAGTCAAGCCAAGCAAAGAAAAAAATCCCAGGAGTATCTTTCCTTGTTGATATTTGGAATGAGAGCACGAAAGTGTGTGTGTGTGTTATACACAATAGATTGCATACAACTTCTACCTCAAGTTACAGCTGAACCATCAACAGCATTTGGTTGGGGCATTTATATGATGCATATAAAATATTTTTAGTGCTTCCTTGTCTTAGCACTCGTACGTCCTCACAAAGAGGAGAGATAGGAGCAATGAAAGCAGTGGGTGGCAGTGATGGAAATGTGTCATCTTTATGGAGCAGGAATGTCTAGATAGTATTTAATGCTAAATAGCAGTGCTGCAGATCAGTTTGTCCTCAGCTGTCAGCATTGCCCCGTTTCCTTGGGTAAAATTGCTTTGGACTGGTGTAAACTTCTGGGTAAGGATGTGAAGATCAGGAGCTGATAGGTAGCACATCTGCATCCACAGCTGTTGCACAATTTTGCAACAACTTAACTGACATCATGGGAATAACAACACATCATTGTTTGCTGAGTATCAAGTTAATGTGGACAGTGAGATGAAAAGGAAAAAGCCAGGCACAGAATGCAATTTGGCTGAGTTTGGTGTATGAAACCTTTCAATTCCTGAAATTTCACACTTGGTGATACATTTTTTAAGCGGCCTTTTCATCTGGTGCTTTCTTTGTGTGTGTGAGTGTGTGTGTGTGTGTGTGTGTGTATAAGGTGGATATATATACATATCAACCACCTTAATGTTTATTCATTGGCTGAAAAGAATATTGAGTGGCAGAATGCCACTGCTCTGAACATAGCTGGAATTGGCAGAATGTCCCTAACAAAGGCTTCAGCATCTCATCTATTTGCCAGCACATGGCTGTTATTCTTCCAGGGGAGCCATTAGAAATAAATAAGAGTTAAAATGAGTTGGAATTTGCGTGCTTATGAAGCTGAAAAAACTTGATAGGACCAGACCTGAATCCATTGTTGTTCATTTTGTGTTTTTAAATTGTGTTGAAAGTCTTCTTTTCTGACTCTCAAGTAATATTAATGAATTTCAAGGACATGAAATATACTACATTTTGCAGCGTTCAAAACAAAGCTTAAGAGAAGAATTTCGATAATATATTGCTGTGTATTTGTACGTGTTCTTCTATCACCCTTTATATGCTGATGCAGCAAGCTTCAGACTTAATGCCTTTTTAGTCAGCAGAATTGATTCTGCCCACTTCCCTGTTCTTCTACAGCTTCCCTTCTCTTTTATTTCATGTTGGTTGAACACATTCCCTGCCATTGCATGTATGTATAGTTCTCTGAAGAGGATCTTCTGGCTCTGGCAAGTAAACTTAATGTGGCTGTTACCTCAGCTTTTGGCAAAAGACACCAGCATTCTGAGACTGTTGACAACAGAGTAGGGAGAGAGTACTGAGGTCATTCCAGCTGCATGGGATCACTCAGCTGTAGGCACTTAAAATACCTGTTTATCAAAAATAGTGTTTCTCCGATTGGCCTATGTGGGATATTGCAGGAGAGAGAGAGAAGCTTTGGGAGTGGAAGAGCAAGCTTCCCTTCATACCACCTGCAACAGCTTTCCCTGTGGAGTTGAAACCAAGGGATGGGAAGTGTCTAGCAATCAGGTGCAGAGTCTCTTCTTCTCTGTTTTCAGGGATGTGCCTCAAAAGAGAGGCACACTGTGGGTCCTAATACCATTTCCCCTTGCAAGCATCTAGGGAAGAGCAGATGTCTAAAATGTGCAACGGGGAAAGGAGTTAGGAGTGTCAAGAGAGTGAGTTCAGCAGACTGAGGTGGGGAGAAGTAAAGCAAAAAAAGAAAAGAAGGAGCAGATTGGAAGGAATAGGAGAGAAGAAAGACCAGAGAGAAAGAGAAACTGATAGAAAAGGCTGGAGTGGAAAATGACTTTGAGAAATGTTGAGAAGTAGGACAGAAAACAGAAGAGATGTTAGCCACAGATGGCTAATGGAGACTGACCAGTTTTCCTTTAGGAACTGCTCATTCCTCAAAATCACCTGTCATTTATGGGAACATAACAAGACCAGGTGGGTGCCTAACAAGTCAGCCAGCTCAACTACTGAGACCACCACCAGTGTGCAGGGCCAGTTGGCAACTTCAGCTCCTTAGGCTTCCATTTTCTTTGATGGTTTGTTGTGTATGAGATGATAGAGATGCTGGAGCCTGGAAGCTGTAATTTCTGAGCCTTTAGTCTCTACAGCAGCTAACAAAGAAGCCAGACTGGACCCAAGGCTGCCACACTTCCACTTTCCCACATTAAAGGAAGCTTGGTGCCTTAAATCTAGGTCTTTCTGTCTACCTGACTGGGAATGACCAAACCTGTGGCTCCTTGGGATGTTTCTCTTTGAGGCAAGGATTTTCTCTCCTTTTCCTTTCTTTGGGATGAGCAGAATCTTCAATCCTTTGAAATTCCCCAAAGGACAAATATTCAGAGGCCAGGCCTATGGGATTGTTGTTGACCTTCATGAAATTCAGGAACATCACAGTAGAGCAGTACAAGCCTTTTTTGCAATGATGTATTTCATTTTCACAGCCTCAGTTGCATGACTTGACATGTTCTGATGTCAGTAATTTATAACACTCTATGAGGAGATAATGCCGGGTTTGTGTGGGCAGAGGTAAATTTGTTTCTGTAGTGAGGGATATCACTCTTAATAAGGTGTGGCTGAGAGACATGCCTAAAACACAAAAAGGCTATTTAAGCCATGAGCAATTTGTTTGCTTAATGCACCAACAGTATTAGTAGCTGCAACTTCCTTGGGCACAGACTTGTCTCCTGTGGCTTGGCCATACAGCAAATTGGACCTAGTAACTAAACTCAAGGAAACCAACAACATTTCCCATGACATCCTGATCTCTGATCAGCCAAGATTATCCTTAAGGATTGCAAGTTTTTATGATTCAGACACTGCTCTTAATCACACAAGTTCAAAAATGAAGTAACCCTCACTGAAATGTAAGGATCTGTGTCTGTTTTGGACCAGGAGACCAGGGTAGGAATCTAGGCCAACACATCTGCTGGAGTCCCTGCAGTCAGCTCTTCTGTTTCAGAACTTAATATGGCAAATTTAAGAAGCAGTGCTGTTGTTGCTGCTGGCAGCTGTTGTCAGCTGAGAGTCAGCAAAGGTGATCAGTATTATGAGGCTCAGGAAGCCAAAAGGCAAAAAGAACAGGACTTATGTTACAGCTCAAAAGTAGTTCTGAGTCAGCACTTTCCCGCTGTAGCCGTATCTTTTTTCCACAAAGTTATTATTTCTGTATCAGCTAGCTTACAGGTTGTGAAATTCTTGTAGTGGTGCTTGTAGTGATGTGTGCAGTAACCTTTATAACATCCTTACATGCTCACTGCTGGCCATTGAAAGTTCATTATTTATTCAAATTGATTGGGTTTCCCCATAGGAACCCAGCTCCAGGTACCTTTTAGGGAAGACCGTGCTTAATGTATTCCCTTTGGCACCTTTGAAATTTCATCTTCAGTGCTGAGGAGAAAAATGGTGATTTTTCCTCTCCCAAGATTCATTTTGGTCTTTACTACTAAGTAAGCCAGATAGCTTAGTTTGAGTCTGCTGATTCTGGTTCAGGTAAAGACAAAATGCCAGAAATCTCCTGCGAATGAATAATTTCACAGATTTCCAGCAGTGAAAAAGTATGTAAGTATACATCAGGAGATTAACTGTTCTGGCAAGATTGTTGACACAGGGAATCAAACCTTACAGAACTTTGCGAGTTTAATCTATGCAAATTGAAGAAACCACGGGCCTTCACAGAGAGTTTGTTGCAAGTGTACTATTATGGGTTATATTGATTTTAGTCCTCACTATTGCCTAGCTCAAATCTGAACTCATATGCTGAAGTAATCTGTGACCAAGTGAGCAACAGTCAGCACTGAGGGAGGTGACTTAGCTTTACCTGAAGCATCTGTGTTGGGGTTCTTGCTGTGCCAGACTTATGCAATGGTCTGGTACTGCTGCAGCTTTGGCCAGGCAAGGGGAGTACACAGTTGTTTTGGGGAATAGGGGACAGGAAAGAAAGAAAGACCTCAATGCGTGAATGCCTCTCATGGAGCATTAATATGTTTCTTTATCTTGTTCCAGGAAGTGCTAGAGCTTGCATTCTCTATATTGTATGACTCAAGTGGCCAGTTGAATTTCATTGCTCCAGACAAGCATGAGGTAAGTTACGTTCAGACTACAGAAACTTCTTTGAAGCACTCTCAGTTCCTTTATGGCAGCAGCCACCTTTTTAAGAACATAAGAACGGTCATCCTGTCACAGATTACAGGTCCATCTGAACCTGTGTCAGGTCTCCCAACAAACTGAAAGCAGAGGGATTAGTATGGGAGCAAGACCCTCTGCAATTTTCATGCATATCCTGAGCCACGTGGTTTATATTTGTACGCCATAGAGCACCCTGGGGGGTCTGAATTCCAGGGTAGTATTTCTAAGCTCTGCTGAAATATGAACCATAAGTAAGAGAAAGAAGAGAGCTTGGGCAGACCTCACAGTTCCACAGACCTTGCTCATTATTTCCTGGTGTAATAAAGATTTCTCTTCCTCTGGTCTGCTTTAGGCACTGGAGTATTTTGCTGTGTGTTCACTTTGGTGAACTTTAGTTCAACACCAGTGATTTGTACAGACAGGCTGTTAACGAATCATTGCTGTCTTCAGCTCATCTTGACCCTGCCGATATAATCAGGGGAGGTTATACCGTCCGTGGGTCTCAACTTCGGCCAAAGACTTGTGTTCTCCAGAACTGCATATCCCCTTTTTCTTAGTTTCATTCTGCTGAAGACCATTTATGACAGGTGATCACAAAAAGTCCTTTCTCTTGCATCTCCATAGCTGGATGCAAGAGGGGTTTGCGATTGGTCTCACTTGTATAAAGGCAGAGTAAATACCAATAGCAAGGCACAATGACAGTCTCCTCCCTGCTCCTTTCTCTTACTTGATAACAAAACAAAATAGACAACATCATTGCCTTTTGGAAGATAATGGAACTAACTAATTTACCTAATTATGTAGAAGCATCACAAGTGATTCTTTTCAAGAACTTGGAATTTCCAAGTAAAGATTTAGCAGAGTGCACTATATTAAAAAAAAATAAAGAAGGAAAAAAATTTTCCCTTCTCGTGTGTAAAGCAACAAGAGTTGGTTTTCCATCTGCACACTTATTTTGTGGTGTCACATTTGGTCTCAGTTCAGAACACTGCCTTGAGACGATGAAACACAGAATATTGCTTTAAACTGCATTATACTGTAGTGTTATTAAAGTGCATGAAATTGCATTACAAGTGAAGTGTATTTAGTTACACAGCTTCAACATGTGCAATTCTGGATAAAAACCTTCGAATATAAGTTAATTTTAGGAGAAGAAATGAGGTTATGCTCATTTGGGTTTTCCTGGGGATTAATATTTGAGTGTCATTTCCAAGTATGTTCATTCCAGAGAAAGATTTGCTGGTAAATTTTCATCCAAGAGAAACAAGCAAGAGGATCCCAGGCATAATGTGCCATTAGAGCTGTTGGTCTAAGCCAAACATGATCATCTTCATCTGTTGAACCGGACATATGTTAAGTGCTTTCTGATATAAATTCTCCAGAAATTTAATTCTAGTCTGTTTCAGCTTGTAAGAGCAAATGGTCATGAAAATCAATAAATTTTTGAGCTACTTCTAAGGCAAACATAGCCTAAGGCTTCAAGTGTATTTTAATGGTCTAAATGTTCAAAAACTGCTACTGCACCCCACTGATGGGCAGTAGCATTGTGAGATACACTAACCCCATTGCTAGTGATTGTGTTAACATGCCTGTTACCTTTATTTCTTTTTGATCTTGTGCAGCTTCTTTGAAACAAAACTAATATGCTCAAAAAAGGGACGAGAGTCAGCAGTCTCTGCTGCTACTTGACAGTTCCCAAGTGAACATTTCCAAAAGGGCATCTCCCTTCCTCTGTACTTTTTCATGGCCTACAGAGGAGTGAGTTGCGATTAAAGTAAAAAGTAAAGTATACAGAGGAAGCACCCACAAGGAAAAGCAAATAGGTTGTTATGAAGCTCGTGACTCTTCATCAAAGTAACTGAGGTGCTTGTTGATGAAAGTGCTGGTTTAGCAATGTTGTCAACTTGAGAGATTTGATAGATGACATCTCAAGATTTGGATAGCTTTGCAAGAAGTGCCAGGAATGATACTAGTACATGATATTAGTAAGTGAAACCTGTAAAGTCAGACTTACGGGTTTGTTTGTTTTATTCAAGTACTTCTGCAGTCCTTGTGATTGTAGAGTGAGATTTGAATGTGGGAATTGAGTGTGTCCTAAAAAACAAAGATTGAACTAGGATCATAGGATAATTCAGGCTGTAAGGGACCTTGGGAGGTCCCCAGTTCAACCTCTTGCTCAAAGCAGGTCAGCAATGAGCTCAGATCAGGTTGCTCGGGGCTGTATCCAGATGGATCTGGAAAAGGATCATCTTCAAGGATGGAGCCTTCACAACCTTTCTGTTTGTCTGGTTCCAGTGCTTGACTCCCAAGGTATTTATTTAATAAAATCTCATTACAGAACCCATGTCATTGAGACTTGGACCTCATTCTTGCACACTTAAGTTTGGCAATACCCTTAGCCATCTGTTGGAGCTTACTGCTAGCCAGAGGATCCAGCACTGTGAGATCACTCCATCGTATTTGTTTTTCATTTGAATATTAATAGCTGGTTTCAACTACACAGCAAAAAGGTGGATTAATCTTATCCTTGATTTTTGACAGAGAAACTGATGAGGGAGGCTATAATTAGGTTTCATTGGAATTTTATGAAAATGAATCTGTAGTAAATTAATTTTTCAGTGGCTCTTAGTCTGTTTTGCATATTAAACAGAAAAAAAGCTTCTGAATGAATGCCTCTGTTTTTCCACCATCTCATTAGGATTTCTCTCTGCTCAAAATGTGCAGGAGTTTAATTAGATGCACTTGCCAATGCGGAGACTAGAGAGGAAGCCCCTTTTCCAGGCCATTGCACTCATCTGAACTGTGGCCAGAATTTGGTTTCTGTGGGCCCTGAATGAGTTATATCTGGAAGAGAACCACAGTTCTGCGTTCTGGCTCAATGGGATTCCTCCCCAGAGAAAGTACTGGCCATACTCGCTAAGCAGGTGATGGACGATTTGCGTCAGGTGCTGTGTCTGTTGAATGGATGCTCTGCACTTCTGTAACCTGAGCAGAGCCTTTTGCCTTTCTGTTCCTTTCCTTAAAATGAATACTGGGAAAACTTTCCCAAAGAAAGATTTCAAGTTGATCATAAAAAAAAAAAAAGTAGTATGTTTAAAAATAATTACATTTCTAGGATAGCTTTTTTGCTTTTCCTGGTATTCTGCATACACTCCACAAAAGTTGCATACTTTAAAAGTCTTCAGTGAGACACTTTGAGAGCCTAGAATAGGCAGGCTAATTGTTTCCTTAGTACTAGTTAGCAGGACAGCCTGAACCCTCAAGTCCCTTTTATATAGCTGATCTCATATTAAAGCTGCAGTGTGGCTTGCAAACACCCTGGGTGAAATCCTAGCTCTGCTACTGTTTCGTTACTGACTTAAATGGGTCGGATTTCACTTTGGGTGTTGAAGTGTGTTAACCATCCTATTTTAAAAATGTGCCCTTTTTATGGATGAAGCCATACCCCAAGACGGGGTTTTCTCTCTGTCTTTCTTAAAAATAATCTTCATTTCTGCTGTAGGATGAAGTCAACTGTAGCTATCTTTAAACTTGGCAATATCATGTAGCAAATGGTCAGCTAAATTTAAAATCCTTTTTTTTTGGCATGAAACCTAGCAGAAGTATTTGTAAGATAAAAATGTAGTTACAGTTGATTTAATTTTCTCCTGCAAACTAGGACACAAGTTCATGATTGAAATCTTTATTTTTAGATGATAGCATTTGAGTACTTCTGTTCATAGTTGAATAAATGGCTTATAGTAATAAATGAAATGGACTTATTTGATGTAAGTTGACTGTAATTTACCAATCTCCCATGGGTTTGTTGCGCATTTAAAATGGTTATTCGGCCACGTTTATCTCAAGCTCTTAGCCATTGAGAAAGATAGCATCTCCTATTAGGAAAAAGTTAATAGTAAAGAAGAAGTTTTAGAGGCCAGTTCAGCATTTGCAGCATTTAGAATTATACCAGGTAGCTTGGTATTTAATTTTCATGAAGGACGCAGCATTGACTGATTGCAGTTTTCACAGTATGTTACTTTGTGCTCTGTAGAATAGTGGTAGGGTAGGCATAGGTATCATTCTTTCTCCCATAACTATTGAGGAATATTCAACAAGAAGTTTGGAGGAGATACCTAGCTGTCAAGCCACCTAGATGTTGTCATTCCTTCCCAGTTTTAGGGAATTCTTCACCTATTTTCTGAGCAGCTCAGTGGAACACGCCTTCTTCATGTTATGAGATAGTAAAATGAATCAACCTCATTTTAGGTCTCTTCGTAAGTTTCTGAAGGAGCAATAATTGGAGGACCAAGCCAGACAAGCAGTTTGTGTGCAGAAAGTCTGTTAATGATCATTTTTATCTTTTCCCTCTGCAGTATTGTGTATGGACCGACGGGCTGAATGCCCTCCTTGGGAAGGATATGTTGAGTGATCTAACGCGGAACGACTTAGATACGCTGCTCAGCATGGAGATAAAGCTACGCCTCCTTGACTT
The DNA here is from genome assembly GCA_013399475.1 of Chauna torquata. Classification (NCBI taxonomy): domain Eukaryota; kingdom Metazoa; phylum Chordata; class Aves; order Anseriformes; family Anhimidae; genus Chauna; species Chauna torquata. The sequence goes on from VXAL01018372.1 coordinate 220,253, forward strand.
GGAAAACATACAGATCCCAGATGCTCCCCCACCTATCCCCAAGGAGCCCAGCAACTACGACTTTGTTTATGACTGTAACTGAGGCTGCCACTGAAACTTGCTTTGAAACTGGAAATATTATAACTGGAGAGATACTAAAAAAAAAAAAAAAAGAAAAAGAAGAGTGTGTGAGAAAAAAAGAAAACCTGGTTGTGCACCTTGGATTTTGGCTTTGGGGAGGGGTGTAGAAACACTTGCATTCCTCCCTGTTCCCTGCATCCCTTCCTTCCCCATTCCCATCTTCCCCATTGCTCATCCAAATCCACATTGCTTTAATTAACTTTTAATTGCAGGCCATTGGCCTTGTTTAAGGCAAAGACTGCCACTAAGAAGCACCCTCCCGAGGACTTTTTTTACATTTTTAATACTGGAATAGACATTCTTAACTAAAGGATGATGTTATCAAACTGCATGCCTGTGACACCCACTTGGCAGGGCAGAGGCTTTAACTGGAAGGAGGAGGGAGGTAGGGAGCAGAAGCAGCTACTGTAAGCAGAAGATTTCCCCAGGCACTCCCGAGAGTCTGCTCACAACTGAATGCAATGCAATGACAAAAAAACGTTAACTGCTTCCCAGTACTTGCACCATTTGTCACTGTCATTATTCTTTCCACTGTCATCTCAACTCTTGTCACCGGCCTTCACCCAACTGACCGGCTCCCAGAATGGAAAGTCTGCAGGTTTTTGCTGTACCATACGCTGCAATGCTGCAACAGCTTTTAACTTCTTTTCCTCCCAGCTCTTAAATAGCCCTACACTAGCAGATCACTAGTACAAACTGTGTATGAAGCCACTAGTGTGTCCTGTCCCTACAGCATTCCCTAACCTCAGTTGCCTCAAAAATTGGCTTGTTGCTATTCAAAGTGATTTTTATTTTCTTGGTCCAAAGTTCAATAGTAATTTCTACAAATTAATTACAACTGCCAAACATCCAGGTTTACATTGTTGTCATTGCTACAGTGTTATGAATTTGCGAGGGATTTTTTTTTTGTACGGGTTCTAATTTTTTTTATTTTATTTTGCCAAACAAATATATTTAATGAAAACTAATTTCATTGTGAGTACTTTTGGGGGACAATATTTTTACTTAATTTCCATTTGGAACATTTGCCCAGAAGGGAAAAAATATTCCCTTCAACTTTGCTGTTGAATAAAAATCTGAATTGTGATGATTCTTGGAACATTGTTTTTCTTCTGAAGTTGTCTTTTATTCTTTATGGCTCCTAGTAATTCTCAAGCGTTTGTTAGAAAGAGGAGAGGGAAAGGCTGAACCTTTCTCATCTGCATATGATTTCATTTACTTACTTGTTTGTGGTGACAAGGATGAGGTGAGTCTTCCTGTAACGAGGAGCCTTTCAGAAATCTGAAATCAAGGCATAGTGACATGCTCATGGTCAATGCAAGGCTCCTGCCTTTAGTGTGTTTGCTAGAGTAACTGTTCCTGTACTTCCATTTACTCTACGGAGAGTGTTTCTGGCTGCAAGGGACGGCTCCTGGGGAAGCTTGGGCTTTGCGAGACGGATTCCCTCCCTATTCTTCCTTTTCTTCTAGGTATTTCACCAAGTTAAGTCTCTTTTAAAGTGCTGGGCCTAGATCTGGAGGAACCCACCAGAGCTTACCGTCGAAGACAGATTTGTATTTGTGTAGGTTCCTCTCCTGCTCAGACCCAGCCTGGAAAGACTGTAAAGGGGTTTTGTCAGAGTTTGTGCTAGAGAGAAACCTAGAGGGTGGTTCCATTTTAGACAGACACAGAGGACCTCAGCTGAGGTGGCCTTTGCTCCGTCCAGCTGTCTGGGGCAAACATCCTGACTGACCTCGCACCAGGTGAGAAGAGAAAGGACATCCTTCAGGTGCAACTAAACAGGGGATGAGGAGAATTTTGTATAAATTCAAGCATAAGATTCTTGAGGAAGGTACCCTCCCGAAGCTGCATTTGCAGTGTTTCATGAATGTCTTGATCTATCAGGAAACATAAGCTGGTTTAGGTGGTGATGGATGGTAAAGTAAGGAAAAAAGAGACTGAGTTAAATGCTGAGTAGAGAGTTACAATGGACTGAGAGAAAATTCAATAGGAATGAGAATAGGAATGTGCAATGTGAGATGTGGGAGTTTGAGATATTTTATTCCGTGGAGCCTTGTCAGACAATAGCAAAGGTAGTCAGGGCTTGGGAATGAGTAGAAGCAAAGGCAGTGCCTGCTGCATGGGATTTGGGAGGGGTCCTGGAGGTGGGGATGGAGGTAGGACCACATTTCTTTACCAGACACTGATGCTGCCTCCTGGCTGCCTGAAGACAAGGCTTGGAGCAGAACAGAGAATCCAAGTTGTTTTATTAATCTCCCTGACCCAGCTGGGTGACTTGGCTGTGCATAACCTTTGCTTTTTATTTACAGACTGCAGAGCTGGTGCTTCAGATGGGTGTTACTCGTTGTCAAAAGATGCCTGCTCAGAGGCAATCAGATGTGGTGATCTTAGCAGGAACACGCCTGTGTGAGAATCAGAAAGGAGCAAGCAAAAACCTTCCTCCTGAGGATGAACTGAGGAGGAGGAAAAGGTTAGACTTGACTCCCCCACAAAGGTGAGTGCCCTAAATTGCAGTCATGCTAAATTTGTCATCACCCACGTGTCCCGCCTGTGCCATAAGAAAGAAGAGGCTTGAGCGATGCGTTGGCGTAATAGCCCATGCAGCTATTTTAAAAGCACTCCCACAGCAGTGCGAAGGGTCACGGTGCAAACACGAATCCTGCCTTCAGTTTCTAGAGCTGTCGTACAAGCTTGCTTCACCGTTACGAAATTCAAAAAAATGTTTAATGATGAGCAAGTATCCCGCTACTTCCCATTCATTTAAAAAAAAAAAAACAAGAATGAAAAGTGGCAAATTCATTTGTTCGTGCTGTTGTGTGCTCTGGAAAATCTTTTAAGGCTTTCAATTCAAGGAGCTTCAGCAGGAAAAAAATTGCTGTCGAAGTTTCATGTATAATTTCAAAACATTAAATGGGTAATTGGTTGTAAAAGCTATAAAGGGAAGAGAGAATGAAAAAAAGAATAAGTCTAATTTTAGCTCCTGTTTTTGAAGTGACTTTTCCTTTGGAAGTTGATAATTGTTTTACAAGAAAAAATAAATCAAGGAAAATATGCCTCTTAAGTCAACTGTTTGTCCTGCTTGTAAGGACAAGGAGAAGAACAGCAATGCTAAGTAATCCAGCGCAAAAGAAAGCTATGTGTCACGGAAAGAGCTAGTCCTCTCATGGCTTTCATTACTTCTTTTCAGAAGCAATTCTGTTTTTAGCACGGAGAACACTTTTATTAAACATTACAACTTGCAGAGAAAATAACATTCTCTTGCAAAGAGGCAGATAGGTGATGACTGTCTTTTGGGTTGCAAAATCACCATGCAAGATCTTGATTACTTAATTTGTGAAATCCTCTTCGCGCCCTATCTAGGATTGCATTTTGCTTGCCCGGGGCACTTGTTACAAGCATTTCTCTCACATCAGTAGTCCCCAGTAACGCAGGCATGCCACGTGTGTATGGGAATGCGCAGGCTTGTATGGAGGTCTGCTGGGATCCACTGCCTGCCCTTGTCTTCTCTGTCAGATGGCTGAGCCACAAGGGAGCCCAGCTGCCCACAGCAGCCTTGTAGCCCACCATCACACAGGCTCTGGCCACTGAACAGCTCATAAAAGAGGGAAGGAAGAAAGGGAGAAAACCCAAAAATCCCCTTCTGGCAGGGAGAGAGGGTGGTATGTGCACGAAATGTCCCCGAATGCCTGTCTGCTGTGTCATTGCTTGTCGTTGCATGGGGCCGTGGTGGCTCTGGTGTGTCCAGCTCTGCCGTGGCGAAAGCTGGTCGTCCTGAGCAGTAACCAAGAGTGGAGGGTGGCTGGAGGAGATGGACACTCTTCTAATGCCATAACCCTGCCTTCCTCTCTTTTGTTGCTGCTGCTGCTGCTTATTGCTGACAGGTAAACGACAGTAGCTTCACTATCGTGTGAAAGTCATTCATCTAAGGAGCGTAATAAGATGAATGTGAGATTTTACGCACCTCTAGTTTCATTCCTCTTGAGAGGGAAAAAAAAAATAAGTCCAGCCCTTAAATCTAGCCCTTAGTGACCTCAGCATATCTTAGGTCTCAGAAATAAGCCTGGAACAGTGAGCAACTGACCTAAGAAAAGAGCCCTTCCCCTTGCAGCAGCATCAAGGAGCTGCAAGTGAAAAGGATTTCCCTTCAGACACAGCCCCGCGACCTCCGCATGGTACTGAGGATAAAACCCCTGCTAACTCCGGAAGGCATTTGTAGGACAGAACCTGTGTCATTTACACTGGCTGAGCTGTCATCGCTTTCCCCAGAGCCTGCTAAATCAGGACGAGGCTCGCTCAGTGCTCCCTCACTAGACGGTAATTATATTTGAATATTAAACATCCACATGGCTTACACAGGTTCCCTGATTAACAAAGCTCTTAGGTTTATCCCCATGCAGCGGAAGAGACTTGATTTCTCTTTGATGAGCAGGCACCTAAATTTAGGTGCGGGCTCATGGATTTGGCTGGATGAGGGCTTGTGTGAGCAGAAAGGCAAATTTACCAGTTACTGAGTTTTTCACAATGTGCTTGGAGGCAATGCAAGTAATCACTTCTCTGCGTGATGTGTAATTGGGTTGGGTGCCGCTGGTTACGTTGGGAAGCTGAAGGAGATACTGCGATAATTCAGTGCCGCTCCAGCTGCTTCACATGTCTTCGGGACTTACGTAGAGGTAAAAGGACTGAAAGGGGCACCACTTTCAGCATGAAATCAGGCTGAAACTTCACAGGAGACTGGTGTGAAATGCACGATTTTGTTGGGGCAGGACCATGTGTAAAACGGATGTTGGAAGAGCCATGAATTTTTATTGCAAGGTGATTTCAAAGTGCTCATTCAGGGAGCGCAGTCCTGTGGCAGCCTCTTGAGGGCAAGGTTAAAAGAACTGGAGGCAGCTTCGAACTCATTTAGTGACATTTATTTATATTTTATTTTCCCTTCTAGCTGGGAGGCCTTGGAGGACTCTGAAGAGCAGAGCTGTCCTGGTGATGCTTAGCTTGCAGAGACATGCATAGGGCGCAGGAAAAGTTTCCTTAGCCATCCTTCTCCAAGTGGAGAGATTGCTATTGGAAATAGAAGGGTTATCTAAACTGATGTATTTTTTTCAACAGATAATTTCTCAGCAATCTCACTGCAGTTGTTATGTGGGGATCAATAGCTTTTGTGGCTTTATACTGTCTTGAAAGAGCCAAACAAGTCTACTCGTGTTGTGAGTCTCACCAAAACTGTCTCCCATCCTATTTGCCTCTTGCTTATCAACCACTTCCCATGAGACGTGGCCCATAGGACAGTCATGGAGCCGGGGGACCCAGTGCTGCCTGTCCCAAGGAGGACTCTGGCCTTGTCTTTCAGCCTGGGGAGTACATGGCCACACAGCAGCGGTGCATGAAGGGGGTAGGAGGCAAAAGAGACACCGAATATAACTTTGCCAAGTGATGCAGCCAAGGGCAGACTTTCTTTCCTGCAACACATAAGGATTTGTCTTGAATGACTTTATTTCAATTGTCATTAGAGGATTTTGCAGCCTGATTGAGCACCACAGTTAAACTCTCCCTTGATGAAACCTCGTGAGTCTAATTTTAATCTTGTTGGCAGCCTGGTGTTCAGCCTAAGCTGATTGTGTTTCAGGACTCCTTTGGGTTGTCATGAGGGGGAGGAAGGCTGGTTGTCTTTTGCTTAATAAGAGGCAGCGTTTGTTTCCCAGGTTACGTCTGTATCCTCTCAGTTTCTCTTGAAAAGTCTCAGATTTGATGTCTCCTTCCCACCTGCCTTCTCTAGCGGGTTGGGACGCCTTGGAGACCTTTGCTGACCCACCAGCATGCCACGCGAGGTCAGGAGAAGTAACATAGCGATCTGCCAGGCTTCAAAAACCAAGTCTTCTGTAACTGCTTAAACTGAAGACACTGAGGATGCTGGTGGCTGTGGAGGGAGAGGCAGCACGCTGTGCAAAGCTGCTGACTTCTTGCATCTTTCCTGGATGAAAATGGCTCATCCATGGGGTTTTCCCAGGGTACAGCTCCCCCTGTCAGGCGCCTGCTCCCCGCTTCCTGCCTGCAAGCAGCAGAAGCCTGGTGCATCTGAAAAGCTTGGATCTGCGAGCAGGGGAACGTGTGAAAGGTTCCTCTGCCAGCAGGATGACATTTAAAGAGCGCCAGTAGGATTATTTCTGCTGGTTTTTTTCACTCGCGCTGGTCCCTCTGCACATATTACTCGACTCACGATACCTTCTGTCAGCCTCGGACCTGCCTCAAAGCCCTGGGTTTTCCCCCTCGCTGTCCCAGGGTCGGTGCAGTGACACCTTACGATCTCTCCGCCATGGCACCTATACCACAAATTGCCCAAATGCAGCCCAGCAAAGCCAGCTTTCACATAAAACACAAGTCTCGTGCTTCTCTGGTTTCTGATACAAGTCAAGCTCCCCTCAAAACTGATGCTGAGGCATGAGCTTGCAGGTGGCTTCTCCAGCATCCCATGAGGTTGTGTTTTCAGCCAAAGCTTTTCCTTCAGTGAGGACCCTCATGGAGTCCTCCAAGCTCATTTTCGTACAACGTGTAAGAGCTTAGCATTTCCCAGCCTCCAATTTCTGGTCAAATTTCTGGATGCGCAATGCACACACACACACACACCAGGTACAAGTGCCTCACATCCATCTACCCCCCAAAACAGGATAAACCAGCACATTTACAGCTTGACAGTGTCAAGATGAGCGGGGATGGAGAAAAATCAGAGCTGGGGGCACCCTGATGGAGGCCGGCAGGTTGGTGGGGATGGGCGGCAGGGGACATGCAGAGGGGGGTTGGGACAATGTGTGAATTTAGCTGAGCTGTTGCTTTGGGAAGGGAAACTGAGAAGCTGAAACTTGCTGCCCAGGCTGCTTCTGGGCTGTCATGGGTCACAGTTCTCCTTTGGAAAAGTGGTGGTGTTTCAGGCCTGATTTTAGTTCTAAGGTTTAAAGTGTAGTAAAACGTTGCAACTGAAACAAAACATGATTTTTTTTTTTTCACTCTCTATTAGAAATTACAATACCGTGGGGCTTTTTTTTTTTCCCTCCCCCCCCCAGTAAACAAGCCAAGTTGCAGAAGTCTTGATACCCTCTCCCAGATCAGAAATGCTGGCCTCTGCACAGCCCCAGAACCTCTAGCACCAAACCTGCATCGCCAGAGGAAAACCATCCCACCTGACCATAGAGGTGGCTTGAAGAAAAAGGTGCACAATATAAGTCCATCAACAGTAAGTGCCCCAGAATGAATTGCATTATTTTCACCCAAATATTTTTTCTGGCAAACTGATTTAATGAAGAAAGTAATCCATGCACACACACACACACCCTTCAATTTTGCAGCATGCAAAGGAATGGTTGTAGGCATGAATCAAAGCTGTGCTTACGGAGGAAAAAAAGAAACAAGAAAGCAGTGACTGCCTTCATTGCTTGGTTTGGTTTTAACCAAACCCGATCCACTTTTTAATTCCCAGATTCAGGGCGCTTCTCAGCAACAGGTTTTTGAAGACAAGTTTCTGAATTAAGCTAATTAGTCAAATGGCTGGCTACTATTCATTTGGATACTTCACCCTGGTTGGAAAAAAAAAAGAAAGTGGTGTGGATTTTACAATTTTGTTCATGCAGAACAGGAAAACTAGGCACAAGCGGTAGAGGTGCTGTGGTCAGCCTGGACCTGAGCACCAACTCACTCTTGATGGCCCTGCAAGGTGTCCCATCCACCCCAGGACGGGCACCAAACACCTGCCCCGCCCAGCGAGCCCTCACCAGCAGGGCATTGCTGCCTGCTTTCTATTTTCCAGTGCTGCACACCGTTTAGTTTCCCGGAAGCTTATACCATGACGAGCAATCCCATCAAGCTGGCAGGAGGTGTAGGGGAGGAATTGCCACCTTCTCCTATTATGATGAGGCTTAATAGACCCATGATGATGGTCATTTGGGGAGGAGCAAGCGGTTCCACTGCTGCCAACATCCCAGGGCCGCGCTCCCTGTGCTGGATCCCAGAGCACAAGGGTGACAGCTTTGGGCCCCAGAGCGGTGGGATGGGGCTGAAGCTGTGCTTCCCAAGCCGTGAAGAGGGGGAAAGGCATAGCTGTCACTGCCCAGCTGGCCAAGCTCCTGATGGGAATGAGCACCTCGGTGCTGCTGAGACCGCCTTGTCCTACTAACTGCACATCAAGACACCCGAGGTGCTGTAGGAGCACAATTTTACGCCATGTTTCAGAGAAGGAAAAAAATGACAGTACAGTGAGATGAGAACTCACAGGTGCTCCCCATTTGTTAATGGGCTAGTAATTCTCTTGCTGACACATTAGCACATTAAAAAGGCATTTTCCAGGCTCTTGAAAGTGTCAGTGAAGGCCCATTTCCATCAGCCGCCTTTGCAGTTTCACAGCTTCCCAAGCTCACTGATGCAGGCTCTGGCGGGCAACGGTCCCTGTCTCTCAGCCAGCTTTGTAATGCACCGTGTCTTCCTCCAGCACACCATGAATGGTAAATGCCAAGATAAGTGCACCCAATTCACGCTTGGACTATGCCGTAGCCCTACGGCAGCATCGTCTAACACGAGCCAGAAGCACAGCCCTGGCTGTCGTTTGGTCCAGGATTTATTTGGGCACCCCAGCCGAAGATGCTAAAACGTTCTTTAGCTTCCAGATGTGGTAAGGATTTGAGCCAGGCTGTTAATTTAGTTCTGAAATATTCTGGAATGAAAAAGAGAAGTCAATCTTTTGGGGAGGTATGTATGCTTATCTTCAGGAAAGGAACTGTGTTACTAATGTAAGGGAGGATTTGATTCAGCTGCTACAATGAGGATAATAAATATTCATCTCTGAAAGACAGAGGTGGGTGCGATGATGATAAAGCAGGTGTGCAAGACTGGAGTAACAGGTGCTGAATAACTCATGAGGAGGACCCTGGGATTTAGGGAAGGCTTCAGGAAATTTAATGTCTCGCACGAGCCGTTCCCTGCACCCAGAGAGAGGGAGGTCTGTTCTGTCCCTGCGATTCCCCTGCCGTGAGCACGAAGAATAGCTCTGAGCAGCCCGTCACACCTGGGACAAATGCAGGATTAATAGTGTCTCCTGCTGGCTTGTACCCTACCAAACTCATTGTGGTCTGTACCTCCAGGGGATGGGAAGGTCTTATTAATTAATTCTCTTAATTCAAGCACCTGTAACTGATTTATGTGCAGTCTACGGCCTGATTCTGCAGGATGGCAGCTGACTTTGGTGGGGCACACAGCTTTCCAAATCCCCAGCAGAGGGGAGCCACAGGATCTCGTGCAGCAATGGTAATTGGGAAACCCTTGCTTATTTTTCCCCAGAGCACCTAACATATTGCATTTTTTGCCCATCGGTGCTGCAGATTTACCGTGTTCCTTGCAGCAAGACCGTGCTCACTGACATCGCCTGCCACCAGCATAGATGCACCATCAGGAGCAGCCCCATGCCCAGAAGGCTTCCCGTTAGGTGAGGAACGGATGCCACGGTCTCATTCCTCTCTGTCAGGCATCACCGTTTTTCTGGTCGCACCAGGAAGGGGCTGCTGAACAGTGGAAATGCCGTGGGGCCGGCAGCTGAGGTTCAGCCGCCCACGCCCTCTCCGGACCAGGGGACTACAGGCGTGATGGATAGGCCAGTCCATGGGTCGCGGCACCTCTCCTTCCCGCAGCTGAACCGCCAGAGAAATAAAGTACTTGAACAATCGGGCAATATTTTAACGTGAGAGGTAACAATTAGCCCTTGTTCTGCCATGACTGCAGCTCCCAGGCTTGTCCGGTTGCTTAACCTCTCCGCTGCCAGCAGGGATGAGCCCACGTTTGGGCAAGGTCCCTCCACCACCCCTGCAAGCACGGCTTCCCTGCAGGGACGGCCGCATCCTGCCTCTCCCGCCCGGGCAGCTCAGTGGTGAGCCCAGCAAACCTTGGCAAGGACATTTGCTGCAGGGGCCTGTCCCAAGCTGCCTGGTGCCCTGAGCCAGAGCCACACAGCTCTGCCACGACCGCTGCGCTCCGGGTTGGCCAGCAAGGTGCCCCTTGGATCCCTCGGGGCAGTGCTTGAAGAAAATAAATGTATTTATTTATATTTGTCTATCTAGTGTGTGAGGCAGAGGTACAGCCATAAAAATGACATTTACTTAGCATCAAAACTAGCTTTTAAAATTGAGCAAGAATGAGTGTGTCAAGCCCCTCAAATGGGAGGCTTGCTCTTGTCCTTGCACAATAAGGCATTTCAAGATTATTGTCCTTCTGAAAACATATTGAATCTGTCCTTCCCGTTGTATTGCGGAGATGGCACAAAACTGTGAAAGCCCTTGAATTAGCTATTGCAGATAGGTAAACCAACAGATAACATCTTCTTCCTTTAGTCAAGGGGGAAAAATGCCTGTTTCCATGTTTTTCTTTCTCTGTAAATGTGACAGAAGAAATGCCTTTTTAGCTGCGAGTCTTTTCTCTGAGGATGTATCCAGTGTGTACCCACGCCTGTGTACATGGAGTCTTCCTTCAGCAAAAGCAGACAGTAATTCTGCCTGTCATGCTGCCCTTTTCTGAAAATGCTGAAAGCACATATTTATGTCACGGTGGCATTGCTCTCTGGCATGTCCCACACGCCCTCGCACAGAAGGGAGCAGTTTTAAGAAATGATGAAGTACCTGTATGCAGGGAAAAGGAACCATTACGTGGAATATAGTGCGTGGCTTCTCTTGGAGGGGTTTTTCTCTCTCTCAGAAATACCTCGGGAGACAGCCAGGATGTGAAGGGAAGCTCTGGAAATGGGTGGCCCCAGATGGTCGGTGTGGAGAGGCAGCACCACCGGAGGGGCTGAGGACCACCAGCTGTGCCCTGCAGGCCAGACGTCACATCGGAGCGACCGCACCAAGCCAAGGGGAACAACGTCCAAAGTAAAGGTGAGAACGGAAAGAATCTGTAACACGTGTACTTGATAAGCAGAGACGATCAGCAGGTCAAATTTTTGTGGCTGAGGTCTTGGGTCCCAGCAATTCAGCACTGTAAAAAGTGCCAGACTTTTTGGGGGAATAGAGCTGGAAGATTCACTGGGTACCCTTCCTATTGTAAATCCAAACCAGCACGTCAGCCCATGCTTGGGGAGCTTTATCTTGCTGAGAGGAAGGGAACAATTCATTTTCGCTTAGGTACCATAATCTCCCATCATCAGGTAAGCTTTCCTGGAGCGTCAGCATGCTTTCCTAGGGCCTGTTTGCTCGCCAACTGCATTGCAGGGAGTGAAAACCATGTTCAAGGGCACGGGAATACACCTCTGACTTTGTCTCCTGATGCTCTCCGGAGAGCTATGGCTAAACCTGGAGGAGCTGTTGTGGTCCAGAGCATCCTCCCTCCTGCATCCCGGTAGAAATGCTTAGGATCTACTGCAGAAAAGCCCACCCTGCAAAGGGAGGCCTTCAGTGAAGTGGGTCCTCCTTGGGGATGCAAGGGAGCACAGAGGATGCTGTCACAGGTGCACAGGGAAGGCAGGGGCTTGAGAGACCTTGGAGCAGCTGGCATGCTTGGCAGGAGCAGGACTGCGTCACCTCTCTGAAAAGACAAGCCTGATAAATATAGACAGAGAGTTTGGGATAAAAGTTGCAGCTTACCTTCATCTGCATTAGCTGCAGTTATTTTTGCTAGTCATCAAAAGAAACTGCTGAACGTAGGATTAAAGCAAAGAAATTATGTAGACACATAAATTATGAATTTTTCATCACAAATTATTGCCTAAAATAGTGTGATGCACCAAATAGATCTAGGGCAAGTGTTCTCTAGTTTTGAAGGGCTGGAAATGACACCAGCTTCAGAGAAAAGAAATACTTTATTTCTATATCTAAAATAAAATAAAATCAGGCAATTTTCTTTCACCTATTTGATGTCCAATAGTTCCCAATCTGTCTGCAGTTTTTGTCACAGTGGTGCTTCCGGGTTTTGGCTGCTCGTCTCAAAGGCTTCACTGGGATATAATTTTCAGAAGGTCAGTGCTGAGCATTTGCCAAAACCCAGCTGTCAGGAGGGGATTAGAGAACCAAACACTGAGACGTCCAAAGCCAGGTGGTCATTTCTGGGCAGGAATGTGACTGTAGCTTTCCTACCTCTTCTCACTTCCTCATCTCTAAGTGCTTGGGAACTTGCAACATGGGTTCATTAAAATTTCTTAACCAGCTTTCACTGTGGTTTCCACACCAGACCTTCGGGGCAAGACGCTTTCTTTCCGGAGGACTCCCAAGGCAGGAGTTTGGCTCTGCCTCCCCAGCAAACTGCACGGGGACAGCAGCTCCCCTGAGGTACCTGGTTCTGAGTGAGGGTGGGGATGAAGTAATGCTCCTCCCTCTGCTCGACAGGGCGAAAAGGGGGAAGGCTTGGGTAGAAGAAAAGCATGAGTGAGGCCTCGATACACAGATCACTGGATAGCTGCACAAATAACTTAGTTAATTGCGGCTGCCAGGCTTACCCTCTTGCTGACCCCATGCTGACGGGTCACCTATACACTGTGTTCCTCTTCTGCCCCAAACCAAAAGAAACTTTGGTCCCCTGCCTGCACAACTCCTAATTCAACATGAAATTCCCTATCTCACACGGTATCTTTTATCTGGACTTGCACAAACACCACTGCTGCTGCATCGCTCAGAGGCAGGGCTGTTCAGACTCAACACTGGGCATCCCCAGCATCACTGCTGCACAGAAAGCAGTGCACCCATGTGCCGCAAATAGAGATGGAATAGATTTGGGCATACACAGCTGTAGGATTGCTATGATTTCTGCTTCCTGGAAAATGCTGCCTCACATTTCCAGGGGTCTGACCACTGCTAGAAGCGGCTGCTGATTTGTGTTCAATTCAGGGACTGGAGATCTCCAGAACTCCTGATCTCCTGTTTTCTTCCTTGGCTTTATGTGATGGGAATTTAGCGAGGAGTAGCAGATTTGCTGCTGGGGTGTCTGTCTGCTGCCTCTTTGTAAAACTGAAAGAGACACTTTGTTCGGTTCCCAAAACACATCTCTGTTTAACCATCCTTTCGGAAGCTCTGGAGAGGCCCCCTTCTCTTTCGGGGGGTCACGTTCTCTGGGTGAAGTTTGCTAAGTCCCCGCTTTGTTGATCATCTGCGCATAGTGTTTACTCGGGTATGTGCATTGTGAAAAATGACTCTGATGAGGGGAAGGAGTTTTGTTGGAGGTTATTTAACACCCTCAAGGCCTGTTGCTAATTTATGTCTGTTACTTTAAATATTCATAAACGCTGACTCTGCCTGATGAATGGGGGCAAACAAATAACCAGGAGACAAAATCCACAAATACTGCAATGTTTGTTTGTCTTCTAAGCCAGGAAGAGAAAGGAAATACTGCTTCTGTGTTATGCTTCAGTAACACCCTGGGTAATATTCCTGATTCTTCCTCTCTCTGTTTATCGGCTGGCTGTATGGCATTCACCCTATGCCATTTAGGTGAAGAAAAGAGAATTTAGGATCAGACCTGGATAATCCTTCTCGCCTGCTGTGGTGTCCAGCATCTTTATAGAAATTTAAAAAAAAAATTGTCAGAAAAGCCTGACCCACACTTCGTTGTGGCTGTGGACGTGTCTTTGCAGAAAAAAAGAGGTGGGCCCAGCATCAGCAGGCTTAGAGCACTTCATTGTGTTAGAGCAATTGATTTGCAAGGCAGAAGATTGTCTGCTCTTCTTGTCTGAACAATTTAGTTGGCTAGACTTTGCTAATGCATATGCCCATACCCCTCATATTTAATAAACCTTGCACTGGGCATACATCAGGTTTCTAAAAGGATTCAGTAACTCATTGCAAGATATTATAGCTCTTTTTTATGCATCCAGAGAGAGAGCAGAAAGACATTGGAAAGGTATTACAACAGGGTGCACATTTCTCTGAAATGCCATTTATGTTTCATTGAACTGGCTAGTTAAATCAGCTGAAAAGGACTGCGGAAGGCCAATAATGAGAAAGGGAGTCAGCCAAGCAGTCAGCCGTCCCACCGCGCACAAAGGACTGTGTCCCGATGGAGGATTTAATGACTCCAGTGTGTGCAGAGGGGCCAGAGAACAGGTGGAGAGATCCTGCATTCAGGGGATATCTTGAGTGAAAAACAAATGTGATGCTTTCTCCCTCACTCATGTGGTTTTACAGTCCTTGTGCCGCTGGGTTTTGCTGTCACGGGGCTGTTCCTAGCTGTGAAGGCAAGAGTCGTGCCTGTGGCATCCAGGTCCGGGTCTCTTCTGGGGTGAATTAACTCGTCAGGTTTGCATCGAGCCCCAGCCACACACCTGACCAGGTCTGTCCGAAGGAACCTGAACAAGTACTGTGATGTTTAGCTGTTTCCCTAGTATCCCAGTTTCTGGAATGGTCCAGAAAAATGAAAACACACTGATATATATACTGATTCCAAAGCAAGAAAGAGACAAATCTAGGGGATGTCCAGCCAGGGTAAAGAAGCAGAAAGAAAGAATAAAGCTTTTCCTAACGCACAGCTGCGTTGGAGAGGCATATTTCTGCTTTGTGGTGAGGTGGCTACAAACGGTGGTAATTAAAACCAGCTGCCTGTGTCATCTTCTCATATATGTGCAAGACTCAACCACTGATGTCAGCACAGTACATCAGCATAAAATCTGCTGCAAATTAAAAGGCAGACAAGTGCAAATAAGCCCTTCGGGAATTTTCAGTGATAGATCCAAAAGATCAAGAGCTAAGGGCTGACCTGGTGCCCGAGTTTGGTTTGTCTCACACTGAAGAGTGGCAGTGAGGAGGGTGCAAGCTTCACCGACCTTCACCTAATCCCCAGCTTGTCTGAGTCGGTAGGCATGCAGTCCTCCAAGTGCGTTGAGTACTTTCTCACAGCCCGACTTCCCCATAGAGCAAGAGAAGTTTGTCCATGGCTGGCTGACCACTCACTCACTTAATTAATACTTAAAGAATCAGCTTGTGCTGCCTTGGCGTATTTATCTATGGATGATGGATGATGTCCCTGCAGGGCCATTTTGCTGATGGAAACTGTCCAGCTCACCTGCAGGTCTTTTAATATTGAAGCAAATCAGTGGAAAGGCTCTTTGAAAAGAACAAGCATCCCTCAAACCCAACCCTATTCTCAAACTGTGAAGTGCCATCACCGGTACTTTTGTTGTACAGGTCCCATTTATGAGCAAAGAAGTCCCAGTGCAAGCCTCAAACAATACATTTAAATAATCTTGTGAAATTTGATGTGTGCTCAAAATGCCTGTATGCCATTTGCTGCTGTCCCCTAACCCAAACACTGGGAATAATTATCTTTTTTTGGCACATGCTCTATGTTGAGATCAAAAGGCTGAAGAGCTGCGTTTCTTCTATTTGCACGAACGGAGGAAAGATCAAACGGAACAAATGTCATCAAACATTTATTTTTCTTCTCCTTTGAGGTTGTGCTGTCCCACCATAAACACCTCTAACCTGGCAGCGCCTGGGGCGAGCTTTTCCCCACCAACACGCCCTCGATCAGCACTAACCCGTGTGCCTAATGGGTGGTTACATTTCTGACAAAATTCAATGCAACAGCGATAGCTCTGCAGGGATCAGCGCAGGAGACTGGATTCTGGCTTGCAGAGCAAGCTACAAGCTATTTATGGCCACGCAATAATGGGAGGAAAACGCCATCATGCTGAGCTGGTAATGCTTGGCTCTTACTTCTTCTGGATTTAAATGAGTACCCAAACTGCAGGGCGCTGCAGAGTCCATCCCAGGCTGCCTGACTTGTGTTTACATCTGGCTTTTAGTTACTCTATTACCTAAGTGCTCCAACTAAGCCCTTCTCATTAATCCTTTCTCAGTAGCAGTGCCATACCCTCTTGCTAGTTACTTAACAGATTTGTTTCTTTTGTCTAAGTGATGGCAAGACTTAGATCTTATTTAGAGCTGAAAACACTCATAGTTGCGCCCACACAGCTCGAAAGGAGAAATCTCATTTGTAAGGTTACTCGTGAACTTACAGTGACATCTGTATGTAGTGAGAACACAACAGCCAGGTTTGTTTTTCTGGACTAAGACCAACCAAGTAAGAAAATGCAACACCAATAACAAAGCTGTACTTTTCACGGGTTCCCTACCTAAAAGCCCCAAGAGTCTTGCTGAGTCTTGTTTCCATGTTTTGCTATATCTAAAGATGAAGTAAGCAGTGTTTGTGATTTACATTTCCAAAAGTACAGATATCAACAGCTCTTGCAAGCTGGGACAGTTAATTTCATTAAAGGTTGCAGAATAAAGGATAATCATCTCAGCTACAGCTTGGCAATAGCTTGGAACAAATTTTCAGATAGGAGTGTAGGAAAATATTGCTTTAAATGCTTTCCCTGCAGCTTTGAATGACAATGAGATTGAGAGAGGCTCTGAAATAGATGCATAACTTGAACCACAAGCAGCAACTGATAAGGAAACTGGGGCAGAGGGAATGACTCAGTTGGATGTGGTGCAGTAGCAAATCCACATGGGGCTTTGGAAATGTTCATCCATGCCAGTGATAATGCACCAACCATGGAGCTGATTATGACAGTCACAGAAATCCTGAGAGCAGCAATGAAAAACAACCAACGCAAAGAACCAGTGGGAACTTCAGCGTCAAAGGGCACAAAGGACAACGCTTGGAAAATAAAAGAAAGAGAAGGGACTGAGAGGATCTTTGATCTAAAGGCTTCTTCCTGCAGGTTTTATCTCTCCAGCCAGAAAAATACAAGGCATATATCTATTCCCTTAAGAACTTAACAACATGTCAAAGAGGAGAAAGAGACAGAGAGAAGACCTTCCAAAATAACATTTAGTCATCATAAAAATGCATGCTTGAATATGACAAAGAGAAGAAAAAAAGGCATATATCTTAAAAATAAATATGTAACAAAAATCTAACCAAATAGTGTAAAAAAAAAAAGTAGTAATGTGTGCAATGACTTGGACAGAATAGGATAGATAAATATAAATATACAGTGCCAGCTGATCTCCTTTCATAAGATGACTATTCCACATTTCAAGGAAGCGTCTCCCTTTCTCAACAGATCGGTCCCTACTCCTGACAGATGACATACTGATGCTTACTTGCCCTGCTTTGGGGCCTCAAGTGAGTATTTTCCATTCTTTTTTCTTTTCATGGGCTTTTTTCAATGTGTCTGCCATGTACATAAACAGGTCTTCAGGGACCCATTACAGAAAGCAACACTGAGAATAACTCCCTCCTTGCATCTCATTTCACACTTTTAGTGGCACTCAGACAAAGCATCCCCTTTGGGGTCAGGGCGACTGTTTCCTTCAGGAGAGCTGGCAATGGTGTTTAAGCTCTTGTTCAGAAGATCAGAAGCCCTGACTCTGTTTCATTGCACCTCTATCAGGGGCAGCAACAGGGGAGGCTGAAACCTCTCCCATCCCCTACCACTGCCCAAGCCAGTTCAGATTAGTTGTCAGGAACTCATATTGAAGTACCAGCAACGAAGGAGTGTTACGGGTCCTTCAGACCCAGCAACCACACTCTTGTTCTTGGGACCTGCCGCGGGTATCATATTTCTTCACTAGACGTGCACATGCACTGCCACTGTGTCCTCTGGAAATTTAGGTTGGATTCTGCTCTGCTTCATCTGCTTTGCCTCAGTTTTTTTTGGCAGCCTGGTGTGTGTGCACATTTCTCTCAGCTGTGTCTAAATTCAGAGAGGCTTGGGGGTGCAAATGGAGAGCTTGAGTCAGGAGATACCAGGTGGGGCGTGTAATCGTCCATTAGTCCTTGTGACCTTCTCTGGGGCCTGTCAGCTGGTGGCCACCAAAACCCTCTCTTAGGTGGTGCCCCCCATGCATCACGCTTACTACTGGCCTACGTGTGGGAATCAGGGAACTGGTGTTTACCTTCGTGGACTTCTTTGTGCAGCACAAATCCCCAAGAAACATAACCTGGAAGGATGTAATCATCTCTTGCATCAAGCAGGGTGACCCTTGCGTCTGCGGAGCTGGGGCATTGCCAGAGCACCAAGGGTTTCAGCTCTGCCACGGGTATTGTCCTCACCTCACCACCCTACGCATGCGTCACCCCCTCTTCAGCAGTGACACATGGAGGCCCAGAGAGCGACAAAAATGTGGGTTGCATTTCTCTGTTTAGGAGTGTAATGCTGCAGGCAGGTTTCCTGGGGTTTCCAGGAGCTGGTGGTCTACAGGAATGAATTCTGCAGAAATGCTCCCTGTGGTCCCCCAAGGTGAGTCTCAGGGCCCTGGGGGCTCCCCCGGACCTTAACAGCCCTGACCAGCCCCACCTGGGACCCCCGCCCAGGCACCTGTCCAGGAGCCCTGAATCCCACATGGGACTGGTGCCAGCAAGGGAAGACAAAGATGCTCACAAGCTGTAGGATGACTCTGCCAGACTTTTTAGGGCAGAGGACACCCCAGACCTCAGCCCTGTGCCCTCCCACACTGCAGAGGGCAGAGCTCCAGTACAGCCTGCATTTCTAGGTAGGCTGCACCTCCTGAGGCAGGTTTATCCCTGCTCTGTTTTTCCCGGCTTAGATGTTGCACATGAGCGTAATAGAAGTGTTTATGATCAAATCCCTGCCTTTGGTACAGATCTGACGTGGCTTTTTTTTTTGCCTCCCATTAACATCATTTATGTATGATGTTAAGAAGAGACAACATTACGAGTTCCTTCGCTGCTGTACCCAGACGGCGTTAGGTCTCACTGTTTAGGGACTTGAAAGTAATACAAAATCAACTTGGCAAAAGGCAGGACTTGCAATCTGATTTAAGTAGGAGGAAGAAAGATTTGACGCCGGTGGGGGGGCACCTTCCCAGCTGGCCTCTAAATCTACACATGCAAATCCCTTGTTTGTCTAAGCAAATTGCATATTTTAAAAGCATCGTTGTTTTCTTTAATTGCTTTAAGAGCTTCGCAAATGCATAAGGTCTAGCGAAAAACGGTGTTGCGTTACACACGATTCTGGGTTATCTCACCACTCTTTCGAACCTCAAATGCAAGAAAATAACCCTGCTGATGATGGGATAGAGCTGCGTGCTCTGCAGGTTTCCGCACCGGCAAGCAACTTGGGAGCTATCTGTATACTTTCTAAGTGCTGTTGTTTAGATTTGTGTTTCACTACAGAGATAAAGTGGAAACCATTCCAAAGACCTCAGTGCTAGGAAGATGATTTTTTCTTTGCCTATTATTAGCACTCTGCTTTTGCAGCAAGCGCTCATGAGCCAATATGCTCAGTTTTAAAGGACTTCAAAGTGTCATTGGGAACCAAGTGATATGTATGTTAAAAAGGGTTTAATGGAGCTGCAGTCACTGTAGCACAGAGGCTTTTTATAGCAAGTTTTCACAGCGTTAAGAAAAACATCCTGCAGATTTCAGTAGGGCTGGCATATGGATAAGGTACTTTGCACTATGATTTTTGTTTATCTGCTTTTAAAAAAAAATAAAAAGCAGAAAAAGGGAGCTGCTCTGAACATCACCAGCTATATGAAGAATGATAAGCAGGACCAGGTCTGCAAAGCTCAGGCAACAGCTATTAACTCTATTTGGAGTATGGTTTCTTTTTTTTTTTTTTTGCCTAGAAAAGGAAAAACATACATTTGGATGCCAATGGTTTGGTTTAGAGAATGCATATATACAGCGACAGGTAGTCGCACTGAAGTTTTTAACAGCCTTTTTTTTTTTTTTTTCAGAGCCACTGGATTACAAAACCATGGATCACAAGGCAAATTCTGTTTTCCGGAGCTAAGGCAGACTTTCCTTGACCGTCCTTGAAAGCACCACAGGTTGGGCTTCCACTGAAGAGAAGCCTTAAGAAGCTGTTTGCAAAAACCACGTTAAATGCTGGAGTTGGCGCGATCGCTGTGGGGTCATATTGATCTGCAGGAATGGCTGAGGGTTTGACAGGGAATTGTTGACTTTAAAGATGAAAAACTGCTGACTGTATTATCTGTTTTTCCCTTTACAGCATCGTTTATGAGTCTGCTTTAATTATGCCCGGGAAGCCCGTAGAGATGCCAAATGAGACAGGCTCCTCTCTGCACTCCAGCACCCTGCGCCGAAAGCCTGCCCACGCGTGGGAGCGCCCGACCACGAGCCTCCAGGCCGGGGAACGGCTGGCTGCAGCCTCAGCCGCGGGAACTAAAACAGAGGCAGGAAATCCCTTTAGTTGTTGTGCCTACCAGAGCAGGGAAAGATCAGGATTTCCAAACCTCGCAGGCAGCTGGGGGATGCACACGAAGGCGCACGGGGCTGGTGAGAGCTGGGCTGCCCAAGCCCGCTCCCAGATGTGCAGCTCACCTCGCTCCCGCTGCTGCCATCATGCCGGCAGCTGCCTGCCCGTCCCCCCGACTCGGTCTCCGCCACCGGCAACCTCTTTCTGCTATTTTTTTTTCTTTTATTTTATTTTTATCCCATCCTTCCGAACGGCAACCCTGCTCTAAAGAAGCAGAAGGAGATTTTATTTATTCATTTATTTTTTTGTCTGAGCAGAGGAGGGCAGAGGAGTGCCGGAGCGGGGCGGGGGGGGAAGGGTTTTGTGGGTTGTTTTCTTTTTGCAACACTAGTTGCTCAGGGGAGTGTCTTGCGTTATTAATGCTGAGTGGCTCCGGCAGCTACTGTGGTTTAAGGTCGTTAGTCACCCGCTGCTGGCGCTGGAGAGGCGAGAGCGCTGAGCCAGAGCTGCTCATACAACCCTCTTGGTCCTGCCAGGCCAGCAGGTTGGGAAGAGCCACAACCAGGGCAGTGGGGACACGGGGGGGTGCAGAGAGCTGCCGGGGGCTGCAGGGGCATCGTCCCCTTACCCACAGTCACGGGGCGAGGGGCAAGTGCTCCCTGCTCCCCATGAGAGGGCAGGCTGGGGAGCAGCCCTGCATCATATTTTACTCACGCAGGAGCCCCCAGTGTGACAAGAATGCAGGATGCTCCCCGTGCATTAGGGGAATGCAGGTGCATGTGCGCTGTTCCCATCTGATTGTTATTTCTTTTTCTCTCTTTCCTTAGGATGGGGGCCTCTGGGCAGACATTTCTTAATTTATTCTGCATCCTCTGGCTGCTGCTCCTGCTGACGGCTGCCTCTTGCTCCCCTCTGCCCAGCGGAGACGACTCACCACCCCCTTCGCTCCCCTCCGGGCTGTACAAAGGACACACCTGCGTTGGTATGTATGCAGGCTCTATTTGCCCGCCTAGTTCATTTGTCACTGCACCGGTGAGCAGAGAACTGCTGTGCGCATCGTAAATCACTCCTTTATCTGTTCCTACAGCTGTACTGCAAAATACTCAAAGTCTTTGGCGAAATAATCACTTAAGATGTTGCAACGCCAGCATGGGGTTTGGAGTTATTTTATGATTTTGTTTTTGAGTGACTGCTTCCCAAAGTTCATGTTTTTGCTCTGCAAGGAATGGTGTCTGAAGAGCTGGCTTTAGCATTTATAGGTCTGGGAACTGGAAAGAAGGCAGCAGTGGTTCCTGGTGCTGGTGGTGGGTCACACTGGGCAGTGCGTAGCTGTGGGAGGACACACTGTCCCCCGGCTCACACAGGGTCTCCGCGGTGATTCCCTTTCCTGGGAAACTGCTCTTGGGAGTAGCTGGTCCTCGCCTGGGCCATGGAGAAAGGTCTGGAAGGTGCTCACCTGCTGCAGCTGAAATTCCCCAGGACCTTGCAGCGTGGCTGATCCCTGTGCTGGGTTTGGGGCTGCAGCAGGGTGGGTGCCAGCAGTGGGCAGGTCCCGTCTCCAGCTGTGGTCGCTGGCCTCGCTGGTAGCCACCAAAGCTGCCAGAGGTGCTTCTCCCATCTTTCCTTCTCATGAGTGTGTGCATCTGCACTTCCCATGTGCTCCCCAAACAGGACTGTGGCAGCCCCACTGAAGTGGGGGGAATGTATTTTGGCAACCCCCTCTCGTGTAACCGATGTGCCTGTGGGGATCTCCACAGCAGCTATGCTGGGAGCATCGTGCAGCCTCGATGCTCTTGACTAATTTCTTCCCAAAGCAAAACCGGTGACACCAGCATCAGCGTGACCTGTGGGTATCTCTGCGTCAGAAAGGCTGTTGGTGCGACACTCTGTATGCATAGAGAGACGTGGTGGCTTGCATTTTTTATGTGCACAAATGTATAAAGCATATCCATCATTTAACTTAATGACCCAATGTTTTACTTTACTTTTTCTTCTTTTAGCTTTCAGGGCATTTTTGTGCAGTAAACACAAATTGTGTTGCAGTTCTCCATGCCTCAGAAGGCAACATTTCAACTAAAAATTATTTTCACTGTATTTCAAGGAGCACAATTAGAAATAATGACTCTAAGCTTGAGAGAAATGTTTTTTTTTTGCCGCACTCCTGAGCCATCCAAAGTGCAGATTTCAGCAGCAGCGAGGCAGGGTGAATGGAAAGCAGAATGAAGTCACGGTGCTGGGGCTTGAGTAGCACCAGCCAGGGCTCGACCGCCAGCTGGAAAATGAAAGCGAGTGGCGAAAAGCAGAAATGGCTGTCTGGGACCGCTGCTGCTGGAGAAGGCAGTGAGAGGGAAACGGTGCTTTTTAACGGCCAGATCTTTAGTCAGCTGCATTTTTAATGGCACAGGGAAGGCGGTGAGCATGCTTCCCCATAGCCCTATTATAGCTGTATTTTTAAAATTTTGTATGCAAGCTTTGTCTGCCCTTTCCAACTATCTCATGAGCACCTAATTGCCCCAGTGAGGCTCAGAAGCCCTAAATGACGCCCAAAGACTTTCACCACTCCTGTAAACTACAAAAGCGGAGCATGCAGAGCGTTGCAGGGGTGCGGGGCAGGGCTGGTGCCCACAGGTACGCTGGCTGTGAGCTAGCTGGCTCTTGGAAAGGATGACGAGCCTCCTGTGCCTCTTCTGTTTCATGAAGGGGATAGGGAAGGCGAGGAGGGGGTGGTGGCTGTCCTGGAGCAGGGGTAGTGCCTGTTCTCACGGCAGGTTTGGTAGCCAGCCCTCCTAAGCGCAGAAATGAAGCCAAGATGCACCTCATCGCAGGGAGGGCAAGTGTGATTTCCTTTCAACTGCTTGACCACAGACCCCATTAGTTCGGTTTTCTATCTGGGAAGGCATCAGAAGAGAGCCGTGAGAACTTCCTCTGACTTTTTGGCCATATAGATTGAGGCAGCGTTTTTAACATTAGAAATGCCCACTGTGAAACATATAGGAGATTTTCTTGAAGAAATGGACTTTCTCAAGCAGGTTGAATGTTTGAAAGTATTTGTCTCGGGTTTTGTTGTTGTTGTTTTTAAAGGGAAATGAAGTGTCTGCACATTGAATAGTCATTTCTGAGCACTGCTGTGCATATGCAACCTGCACAATGGAGACTGTGAAGTTAACAGCCAACGCTGGTCAGGAAATAGATGCTCTTTCAGTAACAAAACACAAAAAATATTTTCCATCAAATCTTTCCACTGAAAGTAGCACCCTTCTTGAGGAAATATGTAGAAATGATGTGATGGGAGAGCAAAGTGCAGCTCTGGCACCCCAGCTGAATGTGTTACAACTTGACTATGTCCTTTTTCTGCTCCCCTTGCTAGCGGTGCTCCCTGGGTAGGCACCATCTCCCCCAGTATGTTCTGGTCATACTGGGAAAATGACTGGGTCATTTTTGCTGCATTTTCTTGAAAAATCAGCTGCTTCATTCAGAGAAAATATTTTCACAACTAACTTGGTATAAAAATAAAGCATCTGGAAAGTATTCCCTCCTAAAAAGGGATTTAATGCTGCTGCCTTTTAGAATTATGGAAAAGAGGTGTTAAGGAACTGATAATCCTCGTGGCCACAAGATCAGATTTGGTGTTCCTAAGCAGCTCCTAACCATCTCCATCTTGCTTTTAAATAAATACTGGATAGCAGAGCTTCCATGTGGTCTTTCCTTGGCCCTGGTTTCAGAAAAAGTTTCCCAGCATCTGACAGTCTCTTTTCTCCATCCATGAAAGCTGTCTGCTGCATCCCCAGGCTGGGGAAATGCTCCCTCTTTCGCATATAGTGAATTCAGCTCAGGCTCTCCCTCTGGACTTCTCACAGGCTTTGCACATGATATACTTTTCTGCTTTGTCCTTATGGTAGATGACAGGGCTTTCATAAGTTTTCCTATATGAAAACACCCAAGAAGCTGTTTTTCCTCATGCAAAGACAGTGAGTTTATGGTCTGTGCACTGGTTTGGGAGCTGTATGCTAGATTTGGTATTAGTTTCTGGGTTTGTTACTAACTGGTAGTATGGCTTAAGGGATTTCTTCAGGACGAGACCTAGAAACCCTTTTGCTAGAAGCAGCCTGAGAATTTCAGTGGGGCATCCAGAGAACAAGATGCTGTGTATTTTTCTCTCAAGAATTAAGCATGAATAAGCCCTTTGAATACTCAGGTCTTTGACTTTCTCCTTCTGTTAAATGAGGAAAATACCCATTTCACAGGGCAAGTAAAGTTTTAGTTAAGCTGATGCTAATGTACCCAGAAATAGTACAGTAACCCCAGTAACTAGTAACGCCAATGTTAATATTTCATTATACATCAGATCGTGTTCATTATTTGTCTACTATTTCTGAAAGAGTTTTCAAGGTTTTATTCCGCTACGGAATTATAACAGAGCCCTTAAAGGGTCTCTGCAAATTGCCCTGTACTCTAGCAAAGTCAGCTTCATCCAGAAGTGTCTGAACCAACCTCAAGAGAGGCAGAAGCTGCCCTGAAAAACAGGGGAGACACTGAAAGACAGGAAGGAACTGCCACATTCAACTCTTCAAAATGGAGAAAAAAGGAAATTTGGGGAATTATAGATCAGTCAGTTAAACATCAATTCCTGGAAAAATCATGCAATAGTTAATCAAATTTTTTCAAAGCACCTTTCAAAAGTAAGTATGAATAAAGGCGTAACTGGATTTATCAGGGAGGAACAGTGTCAGACCAACCAAATTTTCTTTGATGATGGGATAATGCCATGTAGACATAGAAGAAGCAGTAGATGCTGTAGCTTGATTTTAGTAAGTCTTTTGGCACCACCTCAGCACTAATCTAATGCCCGAGAGTTACGTGACACTGATTAAGTTTCTGCAGGGCAGAACAAAAGTGGTGGATGGCCATGTTCAGAGAGTGATTACAAATGGCTCACTCCCTAGGCAGAAGGAGGTACAAAATCAGGTCTTAGGCCTCAACTTTGAACATAGTATCATTCCATATTTTCATTAGCCTGGATAATAGTGTGCTATTAAATTAGTAGCTCAGATAAAGCTGAGAAGGCTTGCAAGTACAGTGTAGGGCAGGATTAGATTCAAAACAATCTTGAAAACTTGGAGTAGTTGCCCCCCCCAAAAGATCATTTTAACGCGGGTGTGTTGAAGGCACTTCAGCAGACACAGTCAATGCCACACATAGGGAATGAGGAATGACTGGCTGGGTAGCATCCCCAGGGAAGATCATCTGGGCTTGTAGGGGCACAATGATGGCATGCTGTCGGGAAGAACGCACTCACTGCAGACACTGAGATGTGGGAACAGGAGTTAGCTTGCAAGACATGTGAAGTAACCCACTACCTTTCTCAGCACTGACAAAGCCTCTGAGGAATTTCTGCATTCCCTTTTGGGGCTGTGCATTAAGAATGACGCAGAGTGACAGGAGGTTTCAGAGAAAAACAAACATAAGCTATAAAGCATGATTGAATAAATTGGAGTTAATTAGTCTAGAGAGGAAAAACTAGGGAAAAGATATGATATCTGTCCTCAAAAGCATTAAAGGGTTTATCTATCCTCCAGGTTCATAACAGATATAGCAAGAAATAATGGAAATAAATACTATTCAGATTAGAGACGTTCAGATTTGGAAGAGTACTTTCTAACGGAAACAATGAGTAAGTGCTGTCATCAGTTCCTGAGAAGGCTGTAGAAGACCTCATTAGAGGTCTTAACATCTCTGTGTCTACCCTGCCCCTCAGGAATGGCATGGACACCGTAGATTAGCTGCTAGGCTAGAGGCATGTGTAGGATGGCTTCTTCCCAGCCGGGTTTTCTGTTCTGTGACTGCAAACATCATTTGCAAATAGCAGAGTTTATTTATTTTCTCCCCAGCAGCAGGCTGCCCTGCTCCTTTTGCCGATTAACTTTGGCTGCCCTTTTCGGAATGAGGCTATTAGTCAGGGAGTGCTCGATACACCCGGACAGCAGCGCTTTCCATCTTCTTTGCTAGCAAACTGAGATCCTGTGGGTCAGCAGCCAGGGAAGCAAATTTCACCATCTTCGTGCTTGATATAATGACATTCTCAGCAACCTTCGTGGGTCACCTCTTCCATTCACCCGTGAGAACGTAATTCCTAATGTATGAAGATGCGTGTTTTCGAAACATATTTTCAGCTCTGGTTACATTAAAGAATGGATGTTTCGGAGCTGCCCAGCTGTATAAAATGCCAGCTTCCACCTACTTTGATTTGTGTGATAGTTGATGTCCCCAGCAGCTTGCCTCTGTCTAGCTGTGCATGGACGCGGGGATGAAATATGCCCGCAGAGTGGCAGCAGGACCGGTGGTGTTTGGCACTCCCAACTTCACGCAATGGGACTCGCCTAAGGGGGCTGGAGGCTTTTCATCACCACACTCAGACAAAGCAGCTGTTCGTATATTGTCTGGGGAGGCACCGTGACAGCACCTATAATATACAGCTCAGTGAGTCCTGTAAAAAGGCCATGCCCAGTGTCAGTGTAGCACCACAAAGTATTTCACTCTGAAAATCTGGATTGGCTTGCAGCTCACCCAGTACCAAGCTGCAGCACCTCTCTTCATTTCACTGACATTGCTCAGTTAACACAGCAGCAAAATTTGGTCATGTGATCAGCAATAAATAGCAAATTTAACTGCAGCTTTTTTTTCCTATGATTACTCTTCAGGTAGAAAAAGCACAGGCATGAGTAGTGCAGTAGGTATGAAAGCAACTCTTAAAAGGGAAATATTTTCTACAGCGATCTGTATTTTTCAACAATGGATGGTAAAAATTTCATTTTCAAGATCAACCCAAGTCTTGTTGAAAGTTTATGACTGTAAAATGCAAATATATCTAGTGATCACAACAAAAATGTATGCTTCCCATACCTGCCTACATATATGTATGTGTAAATACACACTCATATATTTATATGTGCATATGTAGACGTGTAGTCTTGTAGGTTTTACATCACTGATGCTTGCCTTTAGTATAAGTTTTCGTTGATAATCTTATTTATTTAGTAGTGATTGTCTGTTTGCATTCTGATTGCCACAACGTTTGCCTCCTACTCCTGCTCATATGTTAACCTTATGCAGAACTTTAGAACAACCTGCTTATATTTGAGGCAAACATTTTCAGTGCTTTTAGGAACTGTACATCCAAAATAAGTTTTTTACGTTCAGAATCTTAAAATGGTCAAATCTTTGTGAACAGGATGGAATTATCCATGTGGCATACTGTTTGACACTGGACAAGGGAATGGTCCCAATGTCAAGAGATAACAAAACTCCCTCTGCCACCGTTCAGGCTTCAGTAAATGTTAATACTCTTTCCAGATCTGGAAAGGAAAAATATGTTAATGGCACACATAAACACACATTTTTTCTATTAATTAATATAAAAAGCATTTCCATTAGAAATGCCTGGGGTTATAGATCTTGTTAAATAGGGCTGTTTAAAGTGTAATGCGGGAAACACCAGGGATACATTTAGCTGGCAGGTATGGATACCAGCGTCTTCCACTAGATGGAAACTGAATTTTCTGTACCAGCATAACTGTATCAGAGTCCTCATAGGGCACCTTAAAGAAACAACAATGAATGAACAGAGCTCTGAAGCTCAGGTTCTAAAGGGTCTCGCTGCAGTTGCATGAGCTGCAGAGGCATGAGCAACAAAAACAATAACTGATATTGCAGGGTTAGCTATTTTTGTTACAGAGCTATAATACATTTAAAACACTGCTATATAGACAGTAAAATTTCAAAAATGTCTTTGGCCAGTATACTATGTGTAATTTTATGCCCAGTGACAGGTTTGGTAGTATTGTACCATTTAGCATTTCCAGGATATTTTATGACACTTGGCAAATTTAGGCTAAAAAGGGTCTTGCATATGCCAACATATTTGAATACAGATACCTGTAATTACATTCCATCACATCAATACATGTGAAATGTGGAATACAATAACACTAACTGTAAATGGAATGGGAAACAAAGTCTGAGTTAAAAGACTTTTACACTCACATGCCTTTCTAAATTGGCTTTCAAGGCAACAAATGCTCCAGAGGCACATGGGAAAATAGCAATCCTAACTTTGCCTGTACAGTTATACCTGTTGAGCTGACTATTTCCATGCTGGAGGGAAATCTTGAGATTATAATGGGTTTTTCTTTGAAGGCATCGGCTCAGTGCCCAAAAGTAGCAGCAGAAGGCAAAATGGATATTGGGAAGTATTAGGAAAGGTATATATAGTGAAAAAGAAACCTTTCCTGTATTGTAACATTGCATACCCATGGTCTGCCTGCACCTGGAATACCCATGTGCAGTTTTTGTCCACATCTCAGGGGAAAAAACAGTAGACCTGCTGATTTCATGTTAGCTCCCCACACAAACACCCTCATTTCAAATAGAAATGTTTTGTTCTGGGTTGGACTGGACCTGGATTATACACATTTGGAAAGAGGTGTTTTTACTACAGAACCTCAGCATCTGCACGAGAAGTCACAGTATGGTCTCATACACCTTGTAGACCAGCTCTGGGAACTCTGCATCTGTGTGCTTAATTTTAAGAGATGCACTGGAACCTACAACATGAAATGATCATCTGAAACGGATGAAGCAAAGCCTGTGTTTCAGGAAAACCTTCATCTTCTATATAAAACCAGGAATGTGATAGATGGATTCGTTTTTACAGGGGCTTTGCTGCTGCAGACAGATATTTGAGGCAGAGGTTTGCTGGTTCACCAAGCAAGGCTCCAGCTCCTGCTCCAGTGGGAGCAGACAGGGCAACCACAGCCCAGTGGGCAGGATTTGTGGAGAGCTATTTGTGTCCAAGGCCACTTTTCTTGGCTTATTTCCTTCTTGTGCTTCAGGGGGTTCAGCTAATTTATAGCTGGGGAATGGTGATATGGCTGGAGGGGCAAGAAAGGGCTCCAGCACTCAAGAACGTGAGCAAAAAATTGCAAAGAAGGATGCGCCAGGTGCCAGAAATCCCACTTAAAAGGACAAAAATATCTACAAATCTGAAACTTAGAGAGGCAGCTCTCAGCATCCAGATGCTCCTTGACATCCACAGGTATAATTCTAATTATAGATCCTTTCAAAAGTGTTCAGCAGAAGTGGATTAAGTTAAATAGTCTGCTCAAACTGCCAGAGGCTTTGTGGCTAAGAAATGAATCTCTCTAGCTCTGATTTTGTTATTGGGATATGATTTTTTTCCATGCCTATTGGAAACATCATTTTATTATTACACGCTATTTTCAAATACACGGGGAGAAGTACTTCCTGACGTGGGTTTTCAAATTACTGCTGCTGAGCAAAATGGTTATGGTTTTCTCTTATCTCTTCAGAAATTAATAGCAGATGGGACAAACTATCACTAAAAGAGACAAGCATTTTATTAATATCAGAGTCTAGTTTCTAATGGCTAGTAGGCGTTGTAACACCAATGAATTTCTTCCAGAGAAAACATCCTTCAGCCTGACAATGCATTGAAACCTATTATTGAAGTGCAACAGCAAAGCCAATTTCTTGAAACTTGTTTCTAAAGAAAATCATTTGCAATTACAAAAAAATGTTGAACTTTTTTTAACCTTTAATTATGAAGCCTATCTACCCAGACCCAGAACAGACCCTCAGTTGCAGGGAGCTCCAGAATTTGGAAGTCCCCCTAGAGCCTGAAGGCAGAGGTGGGTGTCACGGGTGCAAGTGTGCCCAGCTGGATGAATTTTTTGAGCAAGTTGCCATGTTGCAAGAGGAGCTCTCCTGGCAGCATAGTATCCAGAAATCTAAATGAGAGATTGATGCGTGGTATTGTGCGCTGACATGAGCTGAGCGACAGCCCTGCCTTAAGTCCTTGCAAAGGGGAAGCTTCCAACCATGAGCCAATGGACTTGATTGACTCTCAAGACAAGGAAGACTGGACCCTCGTCTCTGCTTGGAGCAGAAGGAGGAGTCTCCCCCTTGCCCCTGAAGTGCCCCTAGACAATAGATATGTTGCTCTGGGGCTGGAAAAACGAGAGTGCATGAGTAATGGTCAAGACCAGGAAAGGACAAGTGCACTAAGTTGATCCAACCAAACACCTATATTACAACCAGTAGCACCCAAAAAACACAACGGATGTTAGTGATCAGAGATTCCTCACTGACAGGCACTGAAACACCCATTTGCCATCCGGATAGCCTCTCCAGAGAGGTTTGCTGCCTGTTGGGGGCCCGCGTTCATGATACCGTGACCATGACCATCCGGGAGACTCCTGGAGTGCACTGAGGATAACTACCTGGTCCAGTTACTAGACAAACAAACCAGAGGAGAAATGTTACTGGACCTGATGCTCACCGATGCAGATGAACTCATTAAAGAGGTTAAGACTGGAGGCTGTCTGGGCTGCAGTGACCTCGCCCTGTTTGAGTTTGTGATCTCGAGGAATATGAGCCTGGCAAAGAGCAAAGTCAGGGCCCTGAACTTTAGAAGAACAAGCTTCCATCTCTTTAAAGAATTAGTGGATGAGATCCCCTGGGAAACTGTCCTTAGGGACACAGCAACTGATCAGAGCTGGCAACTCTTTAAGGACTTTTCTTAGAGAGCAAGACCTCTCTGTCTCCATGCATAAGAAATCAAGCAGGGAAGGCAGGAAACTGGCATGGCTGAGCAAGAATCTGCTGGTCAAACTGAGTTGCGGTCAACGGCTCTATGTCCAGGTGGAGGCCAGTGACAAGTGGTGTCCCTCAGGGGTCCGTAGTGGGACCGCTGCTGTTTTAATATCTTTATCAATGACATACACAGTGGGATCGAGTACATCCTCAGCAAGTTTACAGATGACACTAAGATGAGTGGTGCAGTTGATACAACAGAAGGGAGGGATGCCATCCAAAGGGACCTGGACAGACTTGAGAGGTGGGCCCACATGAACCTAATGAGGTTCAACAAATCCAAGTGCAAGGTGCTGCACCTGGGTCAGGGCAATCTCAGACATGAGGACAGACTGAGAGAAGAACTCATTGAGAGCAGCCCTGCGGAGAAGGACTTGGGGGTTCTGATGGACAAAAAGCTCAACGTGATCTAGCAGTGCAAGCTTGCAGCCCAGAAGGCCAACTGCATCCTGGGCTGCATCAACAGAGGCATGGCCAGCAGGTGGAGGGAGGTGATTGTCCCCCTCTGCTCTGCCCTCCTGAGGCCCCACTTGGAGTCCTGCATCCAGGTCTGGGGCCCCCAGCACAAGAAAGACATGGACCTGACAGAGCTGGTCCTGAGGAGGGCCACAAAGACAATCAGAGGGCTGGAGCACCTCTCCTATGAGGAAATGCTGAGAGAGCTGGGGATGTTCAGCCTGGAGAAGAGAAGGCTCCGGGGGACCTCATTGTGGCCTTTCAGTACTTACAGGACTTATAAAAAAGATGGAGAGGGACCCTTTGCACAGGCAGATAGTGATAAGACAAGGGGGAATGGTTTTAAACTAAAAGAGGGGAGATATTAGGAGGAAGTTGTTTACTCAGCAGGTGGTGAGGCACTGGAACAGGTTGCCCAGAGAAGCTGTGGATGCCCCACCTCTGGAGATGTTCAAGGCCAAGTTGGATGGGGCTCTGGCAACCTGATCTAGTGGGAGGTGTCCCTGCCCATGGCAGGGGGGTTGGAACTATATGGTCTTTAAGGTCCCTTCCAACGTAAATCATTCTATGACTCTATGATTCTATGACACATTGCCTTATATGTGCCCAGCTCATGAAGAAAAATAGATCGCATGTAAATATCTAGTAAACTAAAAGCAAGCAATAGTTGCTAAAGACCGTCCAGATCTGGAAGTGCTTTTCCACTAATCCCAGAGTATTAAGAGGTTTATATTCTCATGCACAAGTTATCATAAATAATTATAGCAGTGAGATTTCCACAAAGACATCTGATTTCCCCCCTGTCCTTCTTAGCTAACTATTTTCCATTTTTAGCCAACAGGATTAAGATCCATTAAAGGCTAGGATAATTTGTTAGCGTTTCTGATGATTTGCTTACTTAGTGTGCAGGGACATTTCTGTTGATTTTTGTTAGAGGGTAGTGGCTTCTTGTGCTGCAGCCAATTGTGAATCCTTTTCCTGCCACTAAATCCAGAGGAAGATGATCTATATGATGAAAAACAGAGGTTTGTAATAGGAGCAAGGATAGTCTGAGTTAACTTCGGTTTATGGACACTATCCCCTTGAGGCTTTACCTATAGCCCAACACAGGACATAGGTACTCCTGGAGAATAAGTCTGAATTGCTACCTGGGGGGAGCATGTTTTCATCCAAAAAACAGGGAGTGTGGGTGGGGTAGACTCCCTGGACTGCAGTGAGTCCTTACACATTCCTCCTTTTCCTGAGTAATTTACGATCTCCAGGCCAAAATCTGCTTCTGAAGACCTCAGTCTAAAGGAAAGGTTCTGAAGTCATCAGGGGTGCGACCTGTGGTGGGGCAATATGAAGTGCCAGCAGACAAGGAGGAGTAAAGAGGGGTGAGCCCAGGGCATCTGATAAAACCCAGGTGGGTGGGTGAAATGAAGAGCCCAGGTTAGCGGGATGGCACGTGAAGGTCGCACATGGCAGAAGCACACTGTGCTCCGGGGGAGTGGTTTTCCCACTGGAGGGCAGGAAGTCTCCCCAAATTTGGCTTCAGAGACTTCAGCCGCAGCATCTGAGGCTAAGGACACCTCTAACTGAAAGCGCTGACCCCCTTGAAAATCAAAGTCTTTCTTCACCTACATGTTCTGCCAAGCATAGCATTTCATCTGGAGCAAGTGCATTCAAGGAGAGCACTCGAATAATCAAGGTGTGGCTGGTGGGTGCCTGCAGTGGGGAGGGGGTAATAGCATCCTCTGTGTGACAGTAAAGACTGGCTTATGAGAGCAAATAATAAATACCCTGAAGTTCAGCTCTGTGTTTTTTTCCAAGTTGCCAGGCTATTATTATTGTTATTTATATTCTTATAGCATCCAGTAGCCCAAGGCACTGCATTAAGTACTTCACCATCTCAGCAATGACTCTGTTAATTCTCAGGCAAAGCAAATCTCCCTTTGGGCCTGGTTCAATAGACACAGAAGTGTCTGACTGACTTAGTCAAGACAAAAAATTTCCATTTAGTTGCCAGGAGACCTCTCCCTGAGTAGGGCTACCTGTTACCTGAATGATTGTTTTTGTGATTAGGAATTCTGTTTCTATTTGGCAGAGCTGAACCAAAAATAGCTGTTTTTCCCCGACTCTGTGGTACTTTGAAAAACATGAGAGAGAAACTCTCTTATATCTTCAGTGGAGGCTGTATTTTTGTACTCCAAAGGAAAGTGAAACACCAGTGGTATTTTTATCCTCAGGACAACCTGTTGGATTTCGAGCGTGCAGTTTGTAGCATTGCTCAGGCTGTGCTTTCACAGCCCTGCACTGATCCTAGCAGAGGAGGGAAGACCTGGCTGTGATAACGAAAATGTGAGTCAATGCGACCATGCCTGACTAGTAAAGAGAGGAGCCTCTGTGCACCTCAATGATGAGATAATCACTCTGCCAGATGCTTAGCCTGCCTTTAGCGTGAATAACTCTACTTTGGCTCAAGCTTGGAGCCAGTCCTGGTGGGAGCAGTGGGCAGCGTCATGTTCCCACCGGTGACAGTTTGCAAGCTCCATAATGGTGGTACATGGCTCCCTCTGGTCCTGCAGAGGACAGGAGGGTTCTGGAGGTGGCAAATGGACTTCTAGAAAGCTGGACCCAGCCACAGCCCCCTATTCCCGTGTTGGGTTTCCTTATCTCCTTCTCATCTTCATCCCTCAAGGACTCCTGGACTCGTGTCTGCTAATCACTGGTATGTCCTTATTCATAGCTTCCTTGAGCTTCTGTAAGCTCTGGCACAAAAAATGAGTGGTAAAACAATAGAAGCTGTTTCCTTTAGAAAATATCAAAGGACTACCTCATTTCTGTCTTTCCACTTGGACTCCTTTTTGTCTTTCTGACTTCTAGACATCAAGATATTTAGATGAAGGCTTGACCTTTGTAAGAGAAGAAAGGAAGGCGTGGAAAGAATATGTGGTTTTGTGGTTAAGGCATCAGTTTTGTCTTTTAATTTTTCTACATCCTCATGAATAAAACAGATGTAGTAAAGAGATGGGGGAAGGGTAATTTAGTTTGTCTCTGGGTTGCTTGCATACATTAATAATATGGCCTCGTGTACGATCAAGAGGGAGAACACCTTTTATGTGTGTTTATAGCATGTCTGGAGGACACGCTCCGCTGCCTCAGCACTAAGTGGTGGAGTTGGTCCAGTGTGTCACAAATAAGCCAGGGTCTGTTTTCTGTCTCTGGGGCCAGTGAAGGACATGGCTTGCATGCAAACAGACGAAGTCTCTTTATAAGCCATTGTGTTTTAATTAACTGTTAATTTCTTGGACTAGCTTGTGGGTTTTGCAGGGTCGAGAGAAGAAGGAATGACTTGTTTCAGGGTTTTCTCTTGGTTGAATCTGTCTCCACGTACTGTCCTATTCTTCTAGGCTGACTAGAGGTAATGGCTCTTAGCATGCTTTATAAATCATTCTGCAGAGGACTTTGAGTGAGAGTTTTATTTAATAGGTATGGAGAAGTGGGCTTTTATCCTTGCAAAAGAGGTGGCAAGTTCACTGTAATTTCCACTGAATTACTGTATTTGATGTAGAAGAAGTAATAGGCAACTCAAAGATATTGGTCTTACAGCAAGTTCCAATTGTATTACCTCCTCTTTGACTTGCCACTTGATCCATAGGAGCATCGAAGTTATTTATGTTGAAAAATACCACTCTGATTTAATAGCACATAGGCAGGGGTACTTGGAAGGAATTTAAAAGCTCATTTTGAAGAGTTGTGCCAGTCTAGAAACCTAAACATTAATGCTCTTGAGCTCTGGAGAAAGATGAATCTTCATCTGCATCCAAACGTTGCAGCTCACCTCCATTTCTAGACTGTGTCAGAGCAAAGTCTGAGAAGTGAGATTTCTTGTAGTTTTGAGGAAACAGGGTTCAGCTACAAGGATTTCAAAGAGAGATCTTCATTCATGCTGCTGGAAATTGGCTTTCTAGCTCCCTGTCTCCTGGCTGCCTGGGATACCCACCCCTGTTACACAGGCCATGAGTCCAGGCTGGGACCTCACTCTCCCAAATGGCTGCCAAGTGTGACTTTGTTAGAGCTGACAAATGCGGTTTCTTTACGAAATGGTGCAGCCACTGCAGAAAGAGGGAGTGCAATGCTGCCTCACAGCAATTTAAAGCCTGCTTGAAATGAGAGGGTTATGGTTATCACATGGATTTTGAATGATTTATATGTGGGCATGACACTAAACCTCCTTCATCCCAAAAGCATCAGAAAAAGTGCTACACACCTCAAGAAACACTTTACTGTGGTGTGCAAGCTCTTGGGTCTCAGCTGTACCCTCTCCAAAGAGCAACTAAGCTTTAGCTCTGCTTGCACCAGGATTAGCAATGAGAAATGACCACCTTCACGGGTCATAGGAAATGGTTTCTTTCCAACCACAGAAGGAGAGCAGAATGAACCCACAAGGCATTTTGGCTTTAGGCAACGGCTAGCTGGGCCCAGTGGCCCTACACATGCCAAACACTACTGGGCTTCAGAGGAAAGCCTGTGAAGAAATAATGCCACAGTGGCTGTGGGATGCTTCGTGGTGGTTAGCACATACATCTGGTCTATGACGTCTGTTCTGCAGACAGTCACAACACCCATTTAATTTTCAGTTTTGGTACCTCTCTGCATGGCTTGTGTGGACAAGACGTCTCATCAAGTACAGTCGTGTGTCCTTTTTCATGTGAGAGGTACCAAGAGGGCAGGAGGCAAAGCAGGCGGCTGTAACTGCAGCTGTCCCTGGCACTCCTTGGTTTTCATCCTTGAAAGGATGGAAAATCCTTTATTCAGCAGCAACATCCAGTGCTGTAAAAGCGAGGCTGTTCTGTGCATTCCTTTGACCTCAACTTCCTCTCTGATAACTCATAGTTTTTGAATAAAGACAGAAATTCACAGATATTTCCCCCTCCCTCCCCCCTGCCCCAAGCACTCCTCTGCCATGGAACATCTCAAGAAATGAAATGCCCAACAATGCCTGGAGTTCTTCTATGGCACAGGGTGCTTCACCACACAACGGAGATAACTGTATTCACCCTGTTTTTTTGTTTGTTTGAAGGATGCGTGCTTGTGGTCTCTGTGATTGAACAGCTTGCACAGTGGCACAACAGTACAGTAAAGGCAGCCGTGGAGAGGCTGTGCAACTACATACCTGGTAAGTATCAAATAATGTGCCATATGTTACATTGGTACTGCTGTATTTCTCTGTTAATTAAAAATTCACACATTGAATCTGAAAAAGCCTTAGCCACTTCTCATGCATCATCTAAAATTAATGTAGCTGAAAGATAGCCAGGTGCTATCTGCAGGGAAGACGTAGCTTTAGCAGAGCTGGGATTTTGTCTCAAAGCTGCAGTGAATTGGGGTTGTATTAAGCCCACATGCCTGTGAGCCTCCAGTTTGTCTCTTTGTTAACAGCTTAAAAACAGTCAGATTCACTATATGTCCAACCACTCCTCTTTCTTGTTGAAACGGGTCTTTATAGCAACTGAGAAGAAGAAAATGTTTTCAGCGGGAATAGGAAGCCGCTATTGTAAAATCATAAACATTAGCTGAGGTTGACAGTGATAAGAAGTGAACCACTTGGTCTGCACAGAAAAGCTATTGAAATGTAACTGATGAGAAAAAATTCAAAAGTGAGAGCTATTCCATATGAATATATGTAGACTCCCCCTTTTCTGCCTTTTATTTTATCTGACCAAAGGAGCCTAGCTGTCCAAGCACGTCTCTAAATAGAGAACAGTTTGAATACCAAAATAGCTTTGTGCTTCACAGACCCATCCTACAACTATTTAAGTAGCTAGGTGTCGCATTAATGACATCTTTTTAACTTTATGAATGCAAAAAGGTGGCTTAGGAGTCTTCATTAAAGAGCCATTTA
Organism: Chauna torquata; assembly: GCA_013399475.1. Classification (NCBI taxonomy): domain Eukaryota; kingdom Metazoa; phylum Chordata; class Aves; order Anseriformes; family Anhimidae; genus Chauna; species Chauna torquata. Next base: position 257,527 of record VXAL01018372.1, read on the forward strand.
TATAGGCCGTCATGAATTGTATCTCCGAGAAACCATCTTGCTCTATAGACCTCAGTTTCACGGAAGATGCATGTAGAATATTAATTCTTTTCTTTCCAAGACTTTATTTCCTGATAGAGGATGGGGCGGGGAGGTAATTGCTGGAATTCATTCATTGACAGTGATGCTTATCTGATTTCTATTCCATAAGTAATATCCTCGGTGTTTTAAATTATAGGCACACAACCATGAAGTTGCAATTAGAAGTGCTGATCCTACTATTAAAATACAATTTTCTTTTTTAAAACATGACATGCTAGGTCTATGATCATGATTCACTCCATGGACCTTGTTCAGCTGACATGTCAAGATATTTCTTTTCAGCTGCCATTCTTTACACCCATAAAATCCTATCATCCCTTCAGTTAAATCTATATAATCCAGTTACCTCCTATGAGATGCATGGATACACCCAATAGAAGAAACTGACCCTGAACTTGAAAGGAGTGAAAAATCTTAAGGATTGTGCAGGAGTTACTGTGTAACCCAATTTATCCTCCCCCAGGAGGAGCCCAGCAGGGCTCAACAGCTTTCTCTCACTCCTTGAAACAATAGGAAAGCTTTGGATACTCATGAGGAGCAAGCCTTATTAAATCAGGCCATGCCATTTCTGCTGAAGGAACTATTTCATTATTAGACACATGCCTACAATTGCTTGCAAGAATAACTGTGACAAATCAATGACAACAAGGTTTTTCTGAGGGACAAATAGTGAATAACCCCTTTTTTTGTTTGTTTGTTTTTTTCTGTTTGACAGCCTCCTATAATTTTGATTGCAATGAAGGGAGGTTGGATCAGGCCTTCAATGAAGTTACATGCTGTTCAAAATGAAAAACATTTAAAGAAAAAAAGAGAAATTTAGTACCTGTCAATCCTACTCAATCCCATAGGCCGTGTAGAAAACACAATCATGTCCTTGCATAGAAATATTTGCAATGCATGTGATTTGAGTGACAATAAAGCTATGAAAACAACAACAGTATCACCATGAGAGAAGGAGGCTCTGGAGCAGACAGAAATGCCAGGTGTGGGGGAATGGGCAGTATTTGTGATATAAGAGATGTTAGCAAAAATGCAGATTTACCTGGATCCTGGCTGTCTGCCTGATGAAAGAGAGGTGTCTGATACCCGAAACATGCTTTGAGACTGTCTGTCTGCATTGCCTTTGAGTCATGCTTTGCTTCTGTCGGCCATTGCTGTGTAAATACCTTAGAGCTCAAGTGGAAATGGCAACATGATTAATACCATCCTTCCTGCAAATATTTATCCTCTGGGATTCAGCCAGGATTTGTGTTTCCAGGACTACAAAGCTATAGAGGAAAAACCCCGGGATTTTTATCATGTAAGAACAAGGCAGTCAGGGATCTCTTACCCGAAGCAGTGCAAAAGGAAGTATACTCACTTCTGGCCAAGCACTTCAAGCTTTTTCTCTAAATTTTCCAGCATTAATTTAGTTTAAGCTCTTATCTTGTCCCTGAACACTCAACATTCTTCTTCATTATCATTTCTCTCTCTCTCTTTTCCCTTCCTTTCTGACTTACACAGCTTCTTCCTAACAGAGCTTTCTCTCTTCAGTATCCTCTTCTTGCCTGTGTTCAGCAGGTAGGAGGTTTGTGGATGCATGAATACAGGGCACGTCCTGTAAACACCACCTCGGGTGGCTCGATTTGTTTTTGCTGGAAGCCACAGCCCGAATGGCATCGGCGTCTTCCAAGAGGACTCTGCTTGCCCCAAAATAATTTTATGTCATAGCTGTTTTTGTCACCACCCATCATTCTCCGCTTTGTCCCCCACTGGGCAGCTTCCCACAGGCACAAGGAAATCAGCGCCTAGTAATCCGCCTGGCCAGCAGACCCCCAGCACCAGCTCCCCAGAGCTGATAGCCAGCCAAACCCTTCCCTCCCCGCAGCCTCCAGCACAGGCTATGGCAGCCATCTGGCTCCTCTGGGGACACCAGCTGGTTTGGGAAACCTGTATGGACAGCATCACCTGTGATGCCCCAGGGATGGGGAAGCCAGCCACCTTCTCCTGCAGGCTGCTGGAGGGAGCCAGGTGCCCCGCTGGCCAGCCTTATCCAAGGGTGCTATAATCAGCAATGATACCAAATGCAGGGTTATCAATGTCTGCGGTGCCTTTCCTTTTAGGTGAACAAGAATAAAATCTAATTCCAGCCAGGAGACCAATTTTTAACTCACAGATAGCTTCTAAAAAGCCAATAGAGAGGAGTTATGTGGCAAAGGAGGCAAAGAAATGAAACTAATAACTAGATTGAAATAAAATATCTGGCATGGGATAAGAAAAATCAGCTGCCACGGTTACGGGAGCTGCCTGCAACACAGAACGAGAAGGAAGGTGTTGGGGAAATTATGCTTTCATTCCCTGCTGCACCTTTCAGGGCTGTGTCCTCGTTTCTCTGGGGTGAACACAGCCAGGGCCATGGGCGTGCAAGAGGAAACGACTTCTGTCGGGAATTTCCGCAGCTGTGAGTTTGCCCTCACGGCACTGGTGCCATCCTGCCTCTTGGTGGCTTCTAGCAGCAGCACTGCTGCCCAGGCAAGGCACAGCACCTCCTCTGCAGGGTGCGTGCGAGGTTAGCCAGCTCCTGGCTGCTCAGGCCAGGAAACAGTCCATTTTTCCTTTTCAGGGGTTGTAAAATGGTGTGGGGACCTCTTTTTTACGACAGTACCTGGAAGAAATCTTTGATGAGCTGTCCTCTGGAGGGCACATTTCACCCAGACTCAATAAAGGCCCCTGAGCCAGCACATGGCTGGAGACTGTGAAACGAACCAACATCCAAGCGTCAAATATTTGAATGTAATTACTCCTGCTCTATACAAAGCAGAATCTGTTACCTTGCACAAACCCCCAGAGCCACGGGGGCAGCTCCAGCAGTAACATGAAGTCCTGCAGCATTCACTGCACTTTATTTGTTTTCTTTCTTCTTGTAAGTCTACCACACTGTTTAAACTGCTCAGAAAACGCTGTGGCATCCATGCTTTGTTTCAACTCACGTGATGCAATACTCAGAACGTTTACCAAATGCTAGCTATGTCTTTTCCATGTGGCTTGCCTAAAGCCAGAGAAGGGCTTAATGTCCAGCCTAGGTTAGAAATTCAGGTTTGCACCCATTCTCTGGCGCTATGCTGAGGTCACAGATTCACACGTGTTTCTCTCAGATAAATCAGCATTCACCTAAAGCAACTCCTGCTGTATTTTGACTGTCATACAACCAGTTTCATTGTGCTGAGTTACTTTAAAAACATATGTTTTCTAGAAAAACTGCAAGGCTTCTGTTACATCCTTGCTGAACTTTACGGACCACACATAGCTGAACTGTAAGTATGCCTGTGTCTTCTCGAGTCCTGGCTCAGGTTGTGCTTCAAAAATATGGATGTACTGTCAGATTGAAGTGCAGGGTTTTCATTCTTAAAACCACATGATTACTAAAGCAGAGATGCTTGAGAGTGATTCCAGCTTGGTATTTGGCACAGCCGTTCCTGAGAGAATAAAGACAGGCTGCCACTGGTAACCACTTTCACGCTGCATTTGCCTCTCAGATCAGGCCCACCTGATGTAATTACCTGTTGAAATTCAGCTCGTTTGGCGGAGGGAGGAATTTGAATAACCTGTGTGTGCAAGACAGGTTCGACAGAGTCCCACTATGTTAATACTTGTCTCTCACTTTCCCTTTTACCTTTAATCAAGCTTTATAATTGTCAGCCCCTACATGCTCTCAGCCCTGACCTTGATGCACACTCTTGGGGAAGCCTGCTAAGTAAAATAACTGATTAAATAAAAATAACATGTAGGTCATTTTATTCCCCTCTGAAAGTTCTTAGTTTAATTAACAGAGCTGTGCTAGACCTTCTTCCTTCCCAGGGGTTTTTATTTTTGTTTTTAAAACTAGCCAAGGGACTGCAAAGTGCTTACAGGACTAAGAAATGCTATAAGAAGCACTGTATGTAAGTGCTAAAATACTAAAGTGTAAGAAACATTTTAATTTAATTCTTGATTAGCCCAAAAGCGTGTCCCAAAAAGAAGGAGACAGTCCTAGAACTTGTGCTTGGTGATTAAAGGTTAAGGATCTTCGAAGGATTTCTGGTTATTTTCCTGAGTTAATGACTGAACATTCATGTGTGCTAAATTGCATATGCATTTTAACTTTAACCTTTAAATCTTTGTCAGAATTTTGATTGATTAAAAAACAGAACAGTCATAATACATTTGATTCAGGTGCTGCATATCAAGCACAGTGCTCTTCTATCATCCCAGGATCCAATTTTAAATGCTGAGTAGGATACTGAGTAGTGGTTATGGGCCATGGTGAAGCGTGCTGAGGTTGTCATGCAGCGCTGAGATTTAGCATCCTATGGGAGTAGCTTCTGCTTCTAAGCACATAAAAGAACATAATAATCTGTTTTTGCACTGTTTCCTTCAGTATAGACAGGGAAATGAATGCTGACGTGGTCTGCCATTCCTTGAGGCTGTGTAAACAGGATCCAGGACAACCACTTTGCCATCTTTACCCTCTTCCCAAGGTGAGTTGCTTTTTGACTTCTTTCAAAGCTATGGGCTGTGGTTGGCCACTTAAGCTGGAACTGAGAAGTACAGAGGATTCTAGGCCTTATGCGTTGTTTTGGGGGGTGGGGGGTGGAAATTAATGTTTTGAACATGGACATTTTCAGAAAACATCTGTTTGAGTGGAAGGTACATAATGCTGTTCAGAGTGTCAGCAACATGGTTGTTGGAGAGTGAGAATTACAGAGCCAAACTCCCTTGCACCAGCCTGGGTCAGAGACAAAGAGTAGACCAAAAAAATCTCATTTTCTCTGTCCTTCAGTGTCAAGCAGTGCAATAACCCCAAATGCAGTACTCACCTGCAGTTCACCTATACCCCTGCGTTACCATGGCATGACAAGCTATCCTGCATCGCCTGATCGGCTGTGACAGCTGGCGTGGGCCCTAGCTTCCCACTGCAAATGCAGGGTTATTTGACTTGGCTTGGTCTGCCGTGGGAGAGGTTTAAGCTAACTTGCATGGCCTTTTGCCACAGGCTGGGAATGTGTGCGGTTTCTACGGCTTTGGGGATGTAAAGTTACTTGTGTCATGGTGACTTGACTGTGTGTCAGATCATTGATACTCAGGCGCATACATATGTGCATAGGTGTCTAAACAGATACACTTGGTTGTGGTGGTTTTCAGTCACCATGCAGCCCAGTTCGCACTGAAACCTGTGAGTGACAGTGGCTGCCTGGCAATGTCAAAAAACAAATGATTCACTGAGGCATCTATTTTTTTAAATATTTTCCCTGCATCTGGATAAACACATGCTTGATTTCTGGAGGTTTGTATAAGGTGTTTTTACAGGGTCTTACCCAGCAGCCACTGAAATCAGTGAGAGCCTTTTTATGGGCTTCAATGAGCTGTGGTTCGTCTCCAAGCTGGATTTAGTTCACCCAATATTAAAAGCTGCAGAAACACTTGTCTTCCAAGAACGACAGTAACATTTATTTTATATCAGGCGCATGACCCATATGACTACTATGCTCCATGCTATGTCAGCATAGAGATGTGTGGGTGTGCAACCAGGCAGGGATGAAAGAAGATGGGTGCTGGAGGAAAGAGGGCCCACACTAACCTGATTCATCCAGGACGTCGCCCAAACTTCATCAGACATGTTCCGTCAGAGATTTCGCATCTGAACTGCTAAAACAGTTCATGGGTCCTTCCACCTGTCCCAAGGCACATCAGATCTACCCAATTGCAGGTCCCCCCTTATTAATGGCTAGGTCTTTACTCATCCCACAAACCTTTAGTCTGTAGCATTTTCTGCCCCGGTAATTGCATTTTTTTTTTTCTCCTTCTCTTCACTTGTAACAGCAGCAGAGACCCTGTCAGTGACTGTGGGGCCTCTGTTTTTCGTGTGTTGTCGTTGGGAGTCCTGATAGTGGAGGTGAGAAGCTGGCAGGCTTCCCCAGTGTAGCGGGGCAAGCAGGAGGACAGCTGTGGCAATGATGGCTGCACGTGCACTGCAGTGCCAGCCCCAGATTTTCATGTGGACTACCTTGTTTGTGTGGGGGGAATAAAGAGAATTAGAAACCATCCTGCATCCTGACTTCTGCATGTGGCAGAAGTGCAAGCTGCCTCTTGGGGTGAAAGAGGATGCAGGCAATGAACTGCAGTTAAAGAGAGGGATGGGCTCTCTGGGTGAGCAAAAAGTTTTCCCTGATTTGGCAGACTGTGAAACTCAGGGCCATTCCTAAAGGTCGCACATACCCTGCACAGGCACCAAAAAGGCCAAGCCAAGGGCAAATGGGATGTTTTAGCAAGCATGGACAACTTTCAGCCAGTCTCAGGAGTGTTTGTCATCCCACTTTGCACCAAAATCAAGGTATTCTTAACCGACCTCCTCATTTTCATGGCTGCACAGCAGCAAACACTCTCCCTTCCAAGTGGTGGTTATATCCAACTTTCTGTCAAGGCTTATTTGCTTCTCACCAGGATTAAGGGAGCTCTATTAACAAAATGATTTCTTTACCCAGACTTTACCTTCCATTTTAGCACATCTGTTGCCCCCAGACAGCAAGGGGAGATGGGAGGAGAAGAGCAGTGCTCTGAATTCATGCTCAAGTGGTTGATAAATTGCTCACAGTAACTCAGTGACAAGTCAGACTGAGTAAAGATGAATTATGGGTGGAAAAAAAATTAATATACAGTCAGAGACACAGATGCATAAAATGCAGTTTACCTCACATTTGCTCCTTTGCTTTGTAATTTGATTGATCACCTCAGTTAAATGAGCCCACAAATGTTGGCTCTGTCCCTTGCCAAGTGTTTGAACAAGACTTTAATACTAATGACTGCTTTGTTCGACAATATTGATTTTCAGGTACTTCATTTATTCATTTAGACTTTTGGATGCACATTTTCTGAGAATTAGTATTGTGTTTGAACTGGCAAAGGGAGTAAAATAAAAGCAGAGTTACTTGCCCTTATAAAGTGGTATAATGTTCTGTTTTTAATTGCCTTTAACATGGCAAATATCAACACACAGCTGCTTTTTCAACCAGTAGTTTTTGTTTCACTTCTGTGATCTTGCTCTATCAAGATCACGTGTATCAAGGGAAGAAGAGCCACAGCTTCAGAGACCCAGCAAATATCTACTTAATTGAGATGTTGTGCACCAAGTAAATGGTATGTGCACTATATTACATACTTCCCTGTCTCTGAGAAATAAGCTGGAATTAACTTTTTGCCAACCTGCCTGGAGCCATTAGTGCTCTGTGATCATTCTAGGAGACTCAGCTCTAACTATGAATAAAAGCCGCTGCTCCCTTTGCATGGAGCAAAGCTCTCGGCAAGGAGCTGGAGGGCAGAGCCTCATCAGCAAGCTGCTTGGCAGGGCAGCCTTGGGGCTAAAAAAGGGCAGTCTGGGGAGCAGACCCTGAAGTTGGGGCAGGAGAAGTGGAAGGAGCACACGGTGTTGGTGCAGACCACTAGCACAGGTATTCAGTGCCACTGAGTGAGCAGTTTCACTTGGCATGAGGTTCTGTGACCCCTTTAGTGCCACTAGTGGCCTGTAGACCTGGGCTAGAAATGCAGGTGGATGTGTAGGCTCTCCTGCTGTACTTTTCTTGTGCTACAAGAGGTTGTCCTCTTCCCTTTGTATGACAGGAGTGACCCTGGGCACTCTTCCACATCAGGAGGCCAAATAGCATGGCACAGCAGAAGCTACGCATAGGCTTGCAATAGGTAGCTGAGGTCTGGGGAGCATCTGAAGTTGCCATTATATGCCTTGTGGCTCAAACTACATCAACAGAGGATAGTCGAATGCTGGCTGCAGCATAGCACCAAAATGCTGCCAGTAGCTACAGCTATCCAAGCCAGCCAGTTTAGGATGACTGGATATTGGTTTAGTTCCTTGGCTCATGTGGTGGAGGACTTTCTGCACTGGGTCCTGTGACACAAGGATGTTTCTCCACCAAGGGAAAAGGGCTGAAATAGGGTGAAGAGTTTAGGCACTGCCTGCCAAGCTCCTGTTCCGGACTCAGGAGTGAGCAGGTTTGCAGGAGGCTCATCTCGGCTTCTCTCTAGGTTGTTAAAAGCCAGCTGGCCTGCTCAGTTAAATGGCAATACTTTAATTGATTTTGTCGGGGCTGGAGTAATGGCGTGACTTCAGCACTGGCGTCCTGCTGCTGCCGATCTCTTAAACAGTTGGTGTTGGAAGGGGCCTTCATTCTTCTTGCTGCCCTTCAGAGTGCCTCTTCTGTTCCCTATAGCTTTTCTGCTCCAGACTATTAGAGACCTTGTGGTTGCAGGCTTTAGCTTAATCTCTAGTAGCAGGATTTTACTGGGAGTCATCTTGTATCAGCAAAAATATACATATTTATGTTGATGTCATTTTTATCTTAGCAAAGAAAGCTTCATTGCCACAAGCACTGATGCTGGCTCATGTCCCCCCTGTCAAGCCTTTCACTGACTTTGAACAAAACAGAAGCCACGTCCCTCATGGACACTACTGTGGGCAGCCCGCTCTTTGGAGTAAGTTTGGCTGCGCAGTTTGCATCTGAGTGCTGTGGCTGGGGTTCATAGTTTTTCTGGGTGATGTGGACTGGCTGAGCATTTTGATCATGTTACTAAGCAAGTGCAGCAGAGTTAACGGAATTTTTGTTTCTAGTGAAATGAGAACTAAAATTAAGGTGTTTCACACATTTGAATGTGGACCTGAGGAGTCCATGGCCTTGCTAGGACCGTCTTGCAAAGGATGGTTATGAAAAAAGAAAAGAATAGAAATGGTTGGGCTAGAGTGACAGTAGCAGTCCTGGGCATAAACAAGTGTCCAGAACCGGTCATGTCTGCCTGCATGACTGTCTGAGCAAGTGCACGCACACTTCTTCCAAATGAAGGGAAAACTTTTGGTGTGCTCTTCTAGGTTCCTAGCTTGGGATCTCTCAGCTAGATTTCAGGCTTTACAAACAAGAAGCCAACCAAGTCTGACTAGAAAAAGCAACTGTCTGAGGTTTGACAGAATAAAAATACTCCTACCACTTTCTCTTGTTCCTCTCTCTTTTTCAGTGAAAATGTGAACTGCTTACCGGGCGGTGAGGCAGAAACAAGCTGCGGAGCTGGAGTGCTTCTGCATTCCCGAGGAGACCAGGCTGCCAGCCAAAGGCAGACCTTGTCTCTGCACCCCATTTCCTTGTTTTGCAGCCATAGGACATAAAGCAAGATGCTGGGTGGTGGGTTGGGTCCTGGGGAGTAAAATGCACCCCTTTTAAACCTTCCATTTGGAAGATAGGCAAAGCTTTCTGAAAAATGAGTTGTTTTTGCTGCAGTCAGAATTGAGCCCTGAAGAAATGTCTGATAGGCAAGCTTAAGAAGAAGGCACAGGTTCCTCCTTTCTCAATTTTTTTTCTCAGAAGTGCCCCTGATCCCATTCATTAGCAGAAAATAAAATGCAAAAATAAAACTCCATAACCCCAGCCTTCTACTAAAGAAACCAGCACTTGAGGTTGGGGACTGGCAGGCAAGAGTGTGAGAACAAGGAGGTGTTGCTCGTGTTTTGCGGATGCCAAGGAGGAAAAGTAAATCAAAACGTTGCACCCAGAACACAGAGTCCAAGTTCAAAAGAAGTAAGTGTATTACAGTGGCCAGAAATTAGATTAGTTGCCCGGGGAGGAGAAGGGACTGAGTAAAGCCTTATGTGTTTTAGATCTGGGCTTGCAGGGAAGGTTCCTATTTTGATTCCAGAGTGCACACATTTGGTTTGGCTGACCCATACAACCATAATGATTCCCTCTAAAGCCTCTGCAGGATGGAAGGTGGGAACTGTAGAACACATCCCTTTTTGCTGGTGCTGCTTAACAAGCTCTGCAGCATTTTGGTACCTTGATATGCCTACTCCTGGTATAAGGATGATGAAAATGAGTTAGAATAGGAACTGTTGGAATGTTTTGTAAATATCTGTTCCCCTGGGAAAGAGCTGGCTAACAAGGATGATAAATGAGAGGCAATTAAAGTTGGTTTGTGCTTTTGTTTATGAAGAAAAATAGATCTGTTTACAAAAAAAATTATAGCTGGAAATACATGGGCTCTGTGGAGATCATTGAAGGAAGGTAGTGAATGAAATCCCAGTGACCCATCTTGTTCCAGCACCATCCGTGGCACGGGCATCATGAGCACCATGGCAGCAATCAGCCGGCCGGGCTGAGCTGATTCGGGTGGATGGGGCTGGCTGCTCCCTGGGCTTTGCACACCCTTGTTCATCAGCTGTCAGAGCCCTGTCCTTGGCGGTGCTTTCACATCATGGGAAGGGGAGCTGCTAGCTGAGCTGCAGCAAGAGGGGTTGCATGGCTGTAAGGCCACGTGAAATGCTGGTGTTAACCAAGGGCTGCAGAAGAGACATTAAATGATTTTCTCCCGGATGGCTGTTTCAGAAGACAGTCTTCCACAAGCCACCCTGGAGTCCTGTCTGAAGTAACTTCTGCAGGGGGAGGAGACCTCATCCTTAGCATCTCAGAGAGACTATTTTTCTGCGTGCACAGCAATTCAGCCTTTCCTTTCTTGTTTTACACTTCCTGTGCAATATTGCTGCAGCTGTCTGAAGCATGTGCTTCTCATGCATTGCTGCTGAGAGCAAAAAAGGTTTCTCCCCTCCTGCCCAGCAGAAAGGGGTTGATGAATCTTACCTCCTTGGCAATTTTTCATGCATTGCACTCTATTTTAAGCCATTTTCCTCATCCGAGACTCGAGTTATTTTATTGCAGAAACAACAGCAGCTGGTAACACAAAACATAATTATTGCAAATGCAAGATGCATGTTTGGTTTTGGGGACAGAACTTGCCCAGTGGGAAGAAACTAGGAAACATTATCTTGCCTCCTTCCTAGCATCTCTCATCTATTATTTGTGACATCCAGATTTTAATAAGACTAGAGACACAAAGATGCTTTATGTGTGTGTGTGTGTTTATAAAACATATATCTATATAAACCACTTTGAAGTGTGTTCCTTGCTGCTTGCTCTTATTCTTCCTTATCCTTTTCTATTGTTAACTATAAATTTTTGACCCTTGAATCTCTCAGTTAATTAATTTGCTTTGATGACTGCCTAAATCAATTATCATGACGTGCTAAATTTTATCCCCGGTAAAAAATGTTGATAATAGTTGCTTGAAATGCAAATATATGCCGCTTTATTATTCCAAGCTGGCATGCCCACTGTTCAGCAAGGTGCTATCACTTAAGGGATATTTTCTTTCTTTTACAAATGATTTTGTACTTTAGGCTGGGCTGTAGGAGGGACTGGCAGCAGGTCATCTTCAGACAGAACAATTTGTCCTTACCATTTTGATCAGAAGAAAATTGCTAATGTATTTGTTACACACTGGTGTGATTTTTCTTTCCATTTGAAATAATTTCAAAAGTAGTTGATTTTTATATATATATATATTTTTAACCAATCATCAAAGCCCCCAGAACAGAAGCAGTTATTTCTTCTGAAGGAGGGCAAATGAGCAGTATTTTCAGCCTTCTTCATGCTAAATGCCGAGGGAAAAGGCAGACACACAGATAAAGCCTTCACAGATATGACAGTTTCCCAAGGTGGCCTAATAAAAGCAGGACAACGTATGGGATTTATCATCATTGAGATGGAAGAATATTGTCCAAAAGATGAGAATGGAGCAGCAGGAGGAAGTGCAGTGGTCCTAGCTCACCAAAATCAAATGCTTTTGCCTGAAGTTAGCACCCAAATCTGCAAGCTGAGCTCATCTCAGGGGTATTCAGCTGCTGGCTGTATTTCAGCAGGCTTTCCTCATGTGTACAGTGTCCCTGCTGCTCCCCAGGGGCATTTCTCAGTGCTTGGCAGTTCCCAGCTTGTGGTAACCAGCGGTTGGTGCACATTCAACCACAGCCATGCCCCACCGTGTACGGCATGGCTATCCTCCTGCTGGCCACAGGTCCCTGGCTGTCCTTTGCACTTGCAGCTGGTGCCCCTTGCATGAAATCTCCTCTCCTCCTCTGAGGAGCGTGCATGAAAAGGGAAAGGAGTTTGGGGAATTATTAAGGTATCACCGGTAGTTGATGTTTTTGTGATCCATGGCCTCATGATGGCCAACCAATCCTCTTTTTACAAGGATGCCTTTCCAAGGTCTTTTCTAGCCCTGCTTGTAATGGTTCTCCCATTCTTCCTTTCTATTTAAATGTAATTATCCTCATTTAGGAAGAATCCTAAGATGTTTCTTCAACACAACCTTGCATGACCCAAGAGAAAAGCAATCTTTGTCAGTGAGGACTTTCCCACCAGGACAGGTATTCCCAGAATAAAGAGCTAACCTTTCTAGAGTCCAAGTAGGAGATTTGCCTTTCAGATGTTATTCCCTCCTTTGCATCTTCCCACACGTTGGCTGTTCCTCTGCTTGGATGAACCTCAGCTGAGGATAACCCCTATTCATTCAAGACCATGCCCTACCACAGCAAGTCACTGGCAGCATACACATAACCCTTTTCTGACCGTCTAATGAACGGGTTGTTTTGCTGCAGGAATCATGCAGAAGTCAGTTGTCTGCAGCTCACGTGGTGCAGTCAGGATATGAATCTCAGCTCTTAAACTGATCTGGACTTTCCCTTAGGAAATAAATGAAGCCCTGGAGCAAAATAAATGAACTCTTGCCACCGGAGTTTCATATGGGGTGATCAGATAATTGATTGTTAGTCCAATAAAAAGTAGCTCATGATGAGTTTGTGAACTCATACATCATTTTTGTGCTGTGACTAATATTAAAAAAAAAAAGGGGGGGGGGAGGGGAAATTGGTAGGATACTGTGAAGCTGATCTGTTTGTTTTTTGTTTTTTTTTTCTGTGTTTTGTTCTTGCTCTCCTAGGTGGGGCTGAGTACTGCAATATGGAAAGCAAAAATGATTTTGAAGACTTCCAAGGACCTGGTAAGAAATCAGTGGCACTAGGGTGTTTTACGCTGTATTTGCGCTTTATCAGGAGTGAGCCCTTGCTCATTTTGCCTAATTGTGAACCCACTTGATCATCACAGAATTGGATGCTGACTCATTCCTATCTAGTGTAGGATCTGGTCTACCAAGTGAGACTGGAAAGAAGGGGAGAGAGATAACAGAGAGGAAATGTAAAACTTGGGGAAAGCAGACAAAACTTCATGAAAAATGCAGGCTGCTTTTAGAGTAGGGATAACAGTCTATATCCACCCAAGATACAAATTTGAGTCTGAAATTTGTGCAGCAGCTGAGGACATCATCTGTGGGGTCTGTAGTGCAGCTCCACACTGAGACACTCGCTTGTGAAAAATACAAGCAGAGATTTTGTTCAGATTTTTTTACAAAGGCAGCAATTTCCCGCTCAGCCTTGCCCTGTGCCCTTACTCCCAGAGACACACCCTTCCTTCAAACTTCTTGCAGCGTTTATCACTGCTGAGCCTCAACTCCTCCTTGTTTCATGCTTTCTCTTTGTCCTTTGTCATCTCTGCCTTGCCCTTGTAGCCATATGTAGGAGGAAACCTCATGAACTGCGTTGCTGCCTCAGAGCACAGTGAGTGCACTTTGGAGTAGTCTGAAATTCAAGCAATGGCCTGAATGCAAATTCTGCATATTTTTTCCTTTATATGCCTCTAAACTTGAAAGCTGGGATTGGAAATCTTGCGACTCCACCAGTTTTCAGATTTATAGCAGATCTCTACTCAGTAGCAGAGAAGGGAAGGGCAGCTTTTATTCTGCTGGGTTCACTTATGAGAATCAGCTCAGCCATAGAGTTTGCTTCCAGTTGTCTTCAGGCACTTAATGCAGAGCACATGTTATTGCTGTTTGTGAAGAAATTATTGATATTGCTTCTTCCTGAACCCTCACTGTGATGCTACTCACAAAAGTGAAAATTGAGGTGCCTAATTAGCCTTTGGGCAATTGCCAAATTTTGAAGCCGGGGAAATAAACAATGCGCTGGAGAGATGAGTCTCTGATCCCGCAGAACAGCAACCAGCAGGATCTTATTCATTTTCCTTCCTATTTGGTGCTGTGCTCCTGATGGCCTGAGATTTCCGCTCAAATTCCGTGCAATTTCTAATCCCCTTTCCTGGGTGCCAGTCCACACGCGAATGCCTGCAGTGTGGCACTGCGAGTCAAGGAGGTCCTCTCTGTTAGATCAAGCCTTGGCACAGGTGTGGGAATGGAGAGGAATCAGAGTGCAGCTGCTGCCCCTCCGGATGCAGGGCTCCTTGCTTCCCTTGCAAGTGCTTCACAAGCTGAAATGAGGAGGGTGAACCCTCCTCTTTTCTACCCTTGGTGCACCAGGCTGCATCCCTTGTGTGACAGGTCATGGCTGGCTTCCACAGGCCATCCATATGACGTCCTTTTGGACTCTCCAGGTAGGTTGGCATGGTTGGCATCAGTTCTTGCTGCAATGGAGTCTCCTTCCAACCTGCCAATGCTCTCCCGTGTCCTCAAAGCTGCTGCACAATGTCTGTATAGCTCCTCATTCTCCATCACCACGACCTTCGCCTCTTCCAACTCCTACTTGCCAGTTTATCAGCGGGAAGGGCAAGCAGGCTGTGCCCTGGCTAAAAGCAGCAAGGTTCAGTTATAGCTGGGTTTCTCCAGTCAATGTTATTTCTAAGCCTACATAACTGCACAATACGAGGTCAGCTCAAATTAAAACAAATATCATGTCATTAGTTGGGCTTCTCCTGCAGTTACTCTTAGCATGTTTCCTGTAATGATCCTTTTAGAAATGCATTTTAAAGCTAGAAAATTAAAAATAACAATACTTCCAGGGGCATAACTGTCTCTTGCAACTTCCCATTCACCCAGGTTGCAGCTAATTTCAGTTCAAATCCAGAAAAACAATGTAGTAAGAAACACAAAGGAATCTCACCAGGAGAGCACAGTGTGTATCACCCTGCATAAGCCCCATATCCCAGAATGGCAACCTGTGATGAAAGTTGGAGAATCTGTGGTAGGACATATCTGCATCCAGACTGGAGAAGAGAGAGAAGCTTTCACTGGGCCTCTTTTGAGCTTTGGCCCATGTTGGAGGGAAACAGCAAGTTATATCTGCTCATTCCACAGCCACTATTTTGGGTGCTTTTTGCCAGTAGCATGTTTGGGGAAAGGACTCCCCAGCCTTCTGGAGAGATTTTTGCAAGTTAACTGTTCCCATCTTTGCTTGGTGCTGTGCGTGACTGTGCAAGAACCAGAGGTGATTATGGCTGTTGGTAAGGAGAACGGCAGGTCTGCCTAGCTGCCAGGGGGATCATATTTACTGGGCATTTCTTAGAATCAGTGTAGGTTTGGGAAAAAGAAGAGGTATTTTCCAGATGTAGAGTTGTGGTGAAAAAGGCTACAACTCAAAATATCTAATAAGTATCTCCATTCATTAAATATAGCAAGCCATCTGTGAGCAACTGGTTTAAACTAAACACCAACAAACATCAGGGGCTTTTTTCCATAAAACCAATTAAAATAATTGCTGAAATGTCATTACGGAATGCTAATAGGCAATGAAAAAAAGTATTTATGTTATCAATCACTGCGAGCACCTCTAGCACTAACTTTTCTTATGGATGGAGAAGATACTAACAGGCATATTTGAGCTACAGCAGTGAAAAAGTTACTTCAGACAGAAGAGAATTGTGGCTTTAGCATTTAATGAGAGAAAGCTCCATGTGTACAATCCTGTAGTGACTACGTGTTGCCAGTAACTCATATCCCTGCAGCAGGAGAAGTGGGGAGCCACAGAGGGAGCCACTGAACCAGTCTCCTGCCCACCCATTCAGGCTACTCAAGGGAAAGTAATGTGCCTCTTCCCTAAAATACATTCTGCAGTCATAGCATGGCTGGAAAGGTGCCTGCTCACCTGTGCTCTTCTCTCTTACATGTGCACACACAAGAATTATCCTTTTTTTTTTTTCTTTTTTCTTTTTTAAACCCTGTGCTTCTTTGTTACCTTTTGAGTATATGTAAGCGGAGCCAGAGAGTTACTTCCAGGCCCCGCTGCCCTATGTTCTGTGGGGACACCAAGTCTGGGGAGCCAGCAGCTGCTGTGCTGTGTACAACTTCAGTAGCTAGTCCTCAAAGCCCAACTCAACATAGCCCATACTTCTCTCATGGCACCATCACACCGACCATTTCCACCAAAGTTGGGTGGCCTGGTGGGGCTGCAACACTGTCTTCCTTTAAAGCTAACGGAGCTCCAGTCAGCAGCAATTTTCACGACTAGCTGAGAAAAAGGCAGAAAGGGTTTCATTCTACTCACAGCAACAGGTAAACTTTAAATGAAGCCTGAGAGCAGAATAAAAGGAGGTCTGCTTTATTAATTTATTTCTTGGAAGTCCTGTAGTTTGTCCTTCTGGCACAGTTTTGGCTTTGGATGCCTTAACTTCAAAGGTTTTACATACTGTGATTTAGGCTGAAGTGAGAAGTTGACAGCTCAAATGAAGACAGTGCATATCTTAGCCTGATGGAAAGCTTTAAGAGCCTCTAGTGCTTTTGTAGGCAGCACTGGGATTAGTCCTACATGGAGGAGGTGGGGGAAGTGGTTTCTTTCTTCTTTCCACAAAGGTGTACAGAGGTTTGCAAATCTCTCTGAGAAAAGCCAGCATCCTGCTTTCATGCCTCCTGGTCTCTGCCTACCTGGCCATATGTGCATATTCACACACACCCTCCACAGCTGTGCACTGTTATTATGCAGAAGAAGAGGTGGAGTTAAATTGTGCTGCTAAGCTAGGTGGTTAGATGGCGAACAATGAAGTGTCCAGGTAAAAGCATGCTATTTGCACAGCCAGATCCAGGCACAAAAAGGAGGTCTGCAACCCTGCTGTGGGGCAGCCAGGCTGGCAGGGAGATCAAATACAGGGGTGTGGAGGGACGGGAAAGAGTGAGAAGTGGCTGGAGCCACAGCAATGGGACCAAGGTGGTCTTTCAGCTTGTGGAAAGGCCCCGCTACCCAAATGCTTTTGGCCATTTCTATCCATGTCTTCTGCAGTTTCATTCTGGTTCCTCCTTTGACTCCGCTGTTATCCCTTCCACCTCTTGGTCCCCTCCAAGCCAGCACAACTTCAGCCTTGTCATAGAATCACAGAATGGCTTAGGTTGGAATGGACCTTAAAGGTCATCTAGTTCCAACTACCGCCCACTAGACCAGGTTGCTCAAAGCCCCATCCAGCCTGGCCTTGAACACTTCCAGGGATGGGGCACCCACAGCTTCTCTGGGCAACCTGTTCCACTGCCTCACTGTCCTCACAGTGAAGAATTTCTTCCTAACGTCTAATCTAAATCTCCCCTCTTTTTAGCTTGAAACCATCCCCCCTTGTCCTATCACTCTCTGCCCCTGTCATTTGAGTTTGACAGAGCTGAGGAGAGTTAATTGCGGTTTTCTGCATGTTTCTTGTCTCTTGGCTCCCCTGACCTTCCTCTTTTTTTTTTTTTTTTTTTCTTTCTCTTTTGATTTTTCTGTGGTGTCCATCAGAAAGTGCACTGCCAATGCTCCACCTCCAGTGCTGCAGAGCTCCAACCAGCTACCACTCTTTTTCACCTTCAACCACTGGTGCAAACACTAGCTACTGTCTTCATACTAGGGGCTCTCTCCCCTCTTCACTACTCTAGCCCTTCTCTTCACATCAAGATCCCAGCCATGACGTTTTGCTGTGGGTGACCTCCCGCTATGAGCAGTGTGGGACTCTCATCTCCACCACTTCTTGTTGCCTGTTCAAGCAAACACCTTCCTGCCTTCACTGGAGCTGCAGGCCAGTGCCCTACACACTGCTGCAATGCTGCCTTACTGCCCTGCAGTGGCACCTTGGAGCTCTCCATCATTCAGAGCTTTATATGCTGAAGTTACTGCCCCTCATGGCGATTAATAGCCTTTCATTGTCCTCTCTTGAGCTGTATCCAACCCTTACCTTCTGTTTTATGTTAGATTTCGGTTGTAATCTCATTAGCGCAAGGACCATCTTACTTTTCTTCTGTGTACGTAAAATGTGTAACACAAGGGAGTTGGTCCAAGGATAGAAGTGCTATGGCAATATAAATAATTACCCTCCTTTGCATAAAGTAATGAGTACGTCCATCTGCTCAACTGTTTCATATTTACATGCTGAATACAGCCTTAGTGAATACAGGTAATTAGACTGTGCACTGACTAGCCCTCTGTATTTATCGGCCACCTGAATGCTCTTGGTGTTTAAAGACCACCTGAACTTATTGTGAAACCACATTAGCAGCCTGTTTGTGGGGTTGTTCTCCAATGCAGCACATTGTTTTTTAAGCTGAGCATTCAGTAGCAAGGTCTCTTTTTACCTTCTGAAGCTTCCTGGTTACCTAGAACCTCAACTGGATTGGCCCATGGTTATGATCTACTGACACTGAAAGAGTTTATCCTGCAGCAGCTGCCTTTTACAGCTTGCAGGGCTGGCCAAGATAAAAACTAGTTACAAGATTCCCAGGTAAAAAATCTCATGAAAAATCAAGGGCATTCTGTGCACACGCTGGATCCTCCCATTTCTCCTCTCTTTGGGGTTTCTGTTGACTTATGGCTTATCCAAAGCTCCCCACCAAGTGTGCAGAAACCAGCCTCTTAGTCTGCAATGTGCATTGCTTTCAATAGTTCTGCGCTAAGTATCAGATACCATCATGTTTATCAAACATGTGAGCAGCAGTTTTTATGAAAGGTGAAAAAAAATAACTTTGGTACCTGACAGAAGACAGCTTCATGAGAGCTTCTTCCTTTTAACTTTACAGCTCTCTGAAGGTAGGCATAGTTGGTTTATAAAACGTTCAGTCGAAATCCCTGAGTTGACTGCTGTGTCAGGTCTAAATCTTCAAATCCTCTGGCATGTAGCATCCTTAGTGGAGTTATTGATGTTTTCAGATGTTATTAGGCAGAAAACGCATGATTTAACTCTGGACTTGACTGACAATATCCCAAGCCACGCTGCCTCTATGAACTAACGTATTCATCTTTTATTTTCCTCCCCTCCAGAAAAGCACCATGAGGTTCTCAAATCTATGTGCATTTCCTCTTCTGGCTAACCTATGTGAGAAGATTAAATAGTACGTATAAAGTTTTCAGTCCTTAACCAGAAACAGTGTATAGTGTATTTTTTTTTCTTTCTAAGGAGAAAAATAATCCTCAGCTTAACAAATCTCCCTATAATTTACTGCTGTTTCTTTCCTTCATACAACCAGTCCATACAACATCCAGTACAGAGGGAGATTGCATAGAGTTCAGGTGGGTGAGATTCCTTGGAGGGATCCCTGTGCTTTTGCAATACTTAAAATA
The DNA here is from genome assembly GCA_013399475.1 of Chauna torquata. NCBI lineage: Eukaryota > Metazoa > Chordata > Aves > Anseriformes > Anhimidae > Chauna > Chauna torquata. The sequence goes on from VXAL01018372.1 coordinate 276,860, forward strand.
TTTGCATACATTTAGTGGCTCCCAGAGGACAAACACCCTCTGTTGTAGGACTGAGCCCTCAGCTCATGCCCACAAAGATATGACACCTCCAAGAGGGAGCCATTTTTCTCCAGAGACTTCTTGAGTCCCAGAGACATCTCCATTGTGTTGTTCACCCGGCTGTGGTGCCTATGGCTCAACACCGAAAGCCATACTCTGCCGGGCTTAAGGCAACCAGCAGCTGCATATCTCAGTGAGGAATATGAATTAAGTGGCAGATGCAAAGTCTAGGAGAGTCTCAAGGTGTTCAAGAAAGCTGGGTGAATGGTGGACAGGAAGAACAACTTAATGTCTTTGCTACCTTTGAGTCAGAGTATCGAAGAAAAGCCAAGTACGTCAGCTGGGTTATTTCTCCTACAGCATATTTTTACCTGACAAAACAAGTATTTGTTTGTGCAGCTTGGTATGCAAACTGCAAGTCTGCTAGGCCTAACACAAACAGGAGAGGTGTAAAGACTTGAGGGATGCATATGAGAATGGGTGTATGTCATTTGTTTTTAACAGAAGAAGGTTTCCATCAGCATAAGACCCTATTCTGCAGCTCTTTCCCAGGTAGAAGACTTCTGTCAATATTTCGTATCTGGCAGCTTTGCAAGATGTGCCAGGCTGAGTGTGGTAAAAGTAACTCTCACTTTTGGAAATAAATACCACAGATTTGATGTCCTGGTTTGTTCTAGAGGCTGAGGGTTCAATACTGCAGCCATACATGAGTCCCTCAGCATCACCTTTAGTGCTCTGTCAGCAGATATTGAAAGAAATCAGAATGTGCTTCTTTGGGCAGAATCACTTTGCTGAAGTATGAGCACAGAACTAAAACTAAATGTGGAGCTGTGAACAGCATGCCAGCTATTATCTATTCTGAATGCTTTATTATTATTTTCCTTTCTGAATAGGTTTCCTTCCATATGTTAACACTGCTTTTGTTGTTTTTGTTTTTTACAGTGTCATAAGAAATAAATTGCCTTTTGAAGATTTTGATGGAGATAAATTTAGTACTTTCCCAGTAAGCAAAGCCTTTTCTTTCATACAATAATCCCTTGATAATGAGAATGTCTATGGGATTCCTCCTACTTTCTGCAAGGCCTTATTCATTCATGTGAAAATGGGTATAAGGAGTGAAGTGAAAAGAGACTTTTTTTTTCCTCATAAAAGATTTTTTTCTTTTTTTTCTGGACTAAAAAAAAAAACAAACAATAATTCATTTATGCTATTTGGAGAAATATACACATAAAGCTGTACTCTCCACAGAAGCAAATTGCTCTGCTGCTAAGTGATCTGTTTACTGAATTAAAAAGAAGTGAAATAACATCATGTTAAAAATAAAAAATAAAAAATTGCCAGCTTGTCTTATTTCTGCACTGAAGTGTGCAAGGTGTCATTTATTAAAGCTTAGCAAAGGGGCTCTGGAATGCAACCCATTTACTGGGCTTTATTCCTGCACCTTGAGTTAGATTTTCATTTTAGATATTTTAAATTAAAAGTGCCAGAGTAACAATGAGCATCGTATTTGTGTTCTTCTCCTGGCTTATAGACATTGAGGGGCTATCACTGGCGAGGCAGAGACTGTGACGACAAAAACACCACCGTGTATCCTGGCAGACGGTAAAGCTTTTAAATGCTTTAAATAATTTAAGTATTTCTAATAATCATGGCTTTGTGAAGAATGAGCTCCATATCTGGCCAAAATGAGAGGGCACATCACCTCTTGGTGCTTGATTTCACTGTGGTGGAGACGAGAGGGGATGGTGGAGATCAGGGATGGGGCGCGTTAGCCCAAAGGGTGAAAATCTGATCTATTTTGTCACCAATTCCAGAAGGGAGGCTGTGTTCCAGCGTCCAATCCTGATTTGATGCTGGTGAAAATGCAGGACCAAATACGTGCCCCTCTTCTAGGTCAGTTCCCCCAGCTACCTGAGTGTGCACTTCCACACTCGCCTGCAGCGGGGAGCACAGCCAGGCGTAGCAGCGTGCCTTTGAGTAAGGTCCTCCGCTCTTGCCAGCAAATCCTCATTGCATTGCACTGAATTTGGAGTCAGAGGCTTGGTGAATTTCAATGAAAATCCCAAAAGAAGGAAAAGGGCAGGAAAAATGGCCAGTCTTCCGCAAAAGTCATCCCCATTCACTTCTCCAAAGTAAAAACGCAAATTAAAGGGGTAAGTTGCATTCAGCACATTCCTGTACTGACTTCAAATTAATATTTCATTTTGCAAGGAGAAATTACCTCTCCTGGATTCAAAGGGAAAAAAAAAACACCCTTCTGTGCAGAAAGGAATTTCTAATTATTTTACATTCTTGTGGAAAATGGCACAAAGGATCTGATTTCCTCCAAAGCCCCTTTTTTCTTTATTTTTCTGTAACATCTTATACCCTTTTGTAATTCTATTTTAGTCCTGATAATTGGGATGTGAAAAGTGACTCTAACTGCAATGGCATATGGGTAAGTAAATGAAGTTGCATCTTCAAATTCCTTCCTGATTGCTTCTTCTCTTTTTTTCCTCCTTTTGAATTAGTCTATAAATGGGTGGGTTTTTTTATTATTCTGGTTTATTAACTGATTTGGATTACTCCATTTATTTACTGCCTTTGATATTCCAAGAAATAAAATTATATTTATTAAAATACAAGGAAACACAGAGGAAGCAGTTATGAGAGTTTTTTTATCGATGTTTACGATTATTTAAATTATAGCTATTATAATTAATGTAAATGTATGTATGCTTACTAGAATAAGTTTATGGAAAGTGTTGTTAGTATGATGCAGTGCTTCCTACAGGCAAACATTCAAGACCTAAATTCTCAGTCTCTATTTTGGACTACCATTTTTCAGGCACTAGATAGAGACTTTCATCTGCCCCTTCTCTCCTCCAACAGGGCGTGGATCCAAAAGATGGAATTCCCTATGAGGAGAAGTTCTGCAAAGGTGAATCTTTAAAGTCAGTACAATAAGCAAAGTGTATTTTGTATTCATTTCATAAATATTTTAGTGTTTTCATGGTCATTGCCAGCGTAGGGGAAAGACAATGGGCTTCACAACCTCATGAGAAAGGAAAATGGCACACATTCTTTTTTCTTTTTTAATCTTGAAGATGGACAGACATGGTATATGAGAAACACAGGCTGCTGGTAATGTCCTGTTAAAAGCTAGTGCAGTTATTAAGTTGAAATACGTAGACCAGGGACATCAGCAAACGGAGACGTTACCTCTGCATCTTCGGTGGTGCCTGAAGCCCAACTCAGAGGGACTGAGGAGAGCAGTTGGGTGTCCACGTGTGCCCAGGTGGACCCACTGCTGTCAGTACCAGCCATCGTGCAAGTGGCGGTGCTGATACTCTTCCCACAATGGGCTCGTCCCCCTGACGGCATCACGGGTGCTTGGCTGTACATGCACACAGAGAACACCCTCACTGAACCACCACTTGCTGCTCACCTTGCCTGGTGTTTACACCAGCATCCTAGAGGTGAGCCATTGCCTGGCAAGCCTTGTCAAAGTTTGTAGATGAAAGGCAATCTTCAAATGCTAAATAACATTATTGAACCATCAGGTTGTTCCAGCAGAAATGCTTGCACGAGTAGCACACCCACCACCCAGTCCTGCTCTAAAGAGCTTTGAGTGGTTTCCTGAGTAATCCCATTTAGCTAAATGTTTAAGTATTTTCAATGCATATTCTACGTGTAGTAAAAATAAACATCTGCTGCACAGCAGTGCCTGTGCTGATATAACACTCCCATCCCTGAGCGCAACCAGGATTTTTTCTGATTAGTAAGGTCTGTCCCTGTTATTCATGCCCAGCACCCAGGTGTTTCTCTAGGGTTACCTTTTAGCATGTTTTTTGCTGCAGGTGGAGTGAAAATCCTGTTGCAGGGCCTGAACATTTTGGCCATATGAAGGGCAGTGTTGTCAGACACCCCGTGACTCCATCAGCTGCCACTGCTGTTGCTATTCAAGCATTGCTCTCCGTGCTGTGCCTCATTGCTCTTTTAGTGGGGCTTTACCTGCCAGGACCATTTCATGCCATTAACCATGTGCGTTAATTAGGTGCGGACTCCCAAGGGGTTGTGCTGTTGGGAGACTCGGCCGGCGCGCACTTCCACATCCCCCCTGAGTGGATGACGGTCACACAGATGTCAGCGGTGAGAAATTGCACCTGGCTTGTCAGAATTGCAGCTTGCTTTCTCCCCTCTGCCATGGGTTGAGGCACCTGGTTTTGAAATACGTGCCCTGGATTGTTTTCCCTCATCTGTGCCTTATGTGAAATAGGACGGGGAACTCAAGTATGCAGGCTCCAAGGCTAGATGCACAAATACGTCTGCGGGTGTGTGGGGGTCACCCAGGGGGTTGCAGTGGACTTGTCCTAAAGGGAATGGTTTCTGTAATGACTGTAGAGTGTCACTAGCACACTGACATCTACCTTTGGGCAGTATCCCACCATTTCCCATTTTCAACAAAATGGACCTGGCTGTGAATTACGCTGAGATTCAGCTGTTGCAGGTCACTGATGTGAATGAGATAACTGAGGAGGAAAGATCGTTCAAGTAAAGAGTAATTGGAAGGCGGGGGAGGTAAATGCACAGGCATGTTCCTGTCCTTCATTGCTGTTTGCTCCCATGAGCCCTGCTACCTGGAGCTGGTGTGGCTCCCTGGCCAGCGAGGATGGCGTCGTGTCCTTCTCTGCCCAAGGGCTCTGTTGCACGGATGAGCAGATTGCTTCTGCCCTTTGTCCCTGGGGAACACCTGCTACTCCTTCATTGGCCTCTGTGGAAAAGGGGTATGGAAAATATCTGGAGAACAATTCTTATTCCAAAATTTCAACAGTGATGGTGCTTTTGGAGGTCTGAGAGTTTCATGCACTTTCCCTCTTTTGCTCCCAAAGCTGAGCTGATTTAAATATTGCCAATTAGCAGTTGTTTTTCTTTGTTAAACATTTATAAGCGATGATTAGATGAATGACACTGATGACAGAGCTGATGATGAGCATAAATAATTAGTGCTAATGGTAATTGATATTATCTTATCTAATAAAGACGATAACACTGGTGGTGATGATGATTCTGAGGTAACACTGGTGGCAGAACCACATAGGCAAGAAGAGTTTCAGACTGTCAGAATTTTATTATCACATATATGAGAGTTTAGAAAGCATTTATCTTACTTGAAACTTGCTGGTCCACTATCTGGATGGGCCAAGAACTGGTCGTGGCATGCAGAGGCAGAAGTGTCAGTGTCTGGAGCTGGAGTGCAGCTCATGAAGCGGGTTTTGATTGCGCCCTGTTACTGTCTGATAGGCATCGAGCAACTTGCACCGTTCTCTCTGTGTAAGGTCCAATGACTATTTGCTCTCAGTGCTGAACTCCAGCTGGATGTCGTGCTGGGAAGAGCAAGGACTGGCTGGAAAGGGAGAAATGGTTCTTTCCCCGCAGAAGGGGTGACTCCAAGTTGCCTCAAGTTACGCCAAGGGAGATTTAGATTAGATGGTAGGAAGAATTTCTTCATGGAAAGGGTGGTCAAACATTGGAATAGGCTACCCAGGGTGGTGGTGGAGTTGCCATCCCTGGAGGTGTTTAAGAGACATGTGGATGTGGCACTTAGGGACGTGGTTTAGTGGTGGACTTGACAGCATTATGTGATGGTTGGACTTGATGATCTTATGGGTCTTTCCAACCTAAATAATTCTTTGATTCTAAGTTACAGCTAAAGCACCGCACTGGGGGAATGAGGACAAAGAGAGACATTTTCACTCTGGCTGTTCTTAGTCACTCCATTCACCCACACTATAGGAAATAGAAGGAGTTAAGGCATCGCTGGAACTGGAGAAGATAAATACAGCTGTTTGCAGACTTTCCTACTGACCTGGCAAAAATACATCTGTTAAATATTAATGCAGAGATACAGGGAGTTTAGTGCTGTAAATGAACAAGTGTTTAAACTCTAGCAATACTAAAATGTTATTTAATTTGCAACTCTCCCTAACTAAGAAAGTTGTCACCAGTGCACAAAACTGCTAGCAATAAATTTTCTGAGCGAATTCAGACTTTGTTGCTGCCTGTTCCTCTTGCTTGCCCCCTGTGCCTCACTCTTTCTATGTGTAGAATGGCAATAGCAGCAACTTATCCTGCTTAGGGGTCTTGAAGGTGCAATACTTTGGTCTCTCAATCTATAGTGTTAAATCCTGTTGGCAAATGTCCTTCATGTGTAGGTTTAATGAACAAATTGAAAAGGAAAACAGTTATTTTTGTGATTTCCACAGGTAGTTCTGGATATTTCTGCAAAGAGAGGGAAGAATAAAACCGAGGAGTATTGTTGCATGCTGCTCAAATACTTTGCAGAGATGTCTACACGAGAAGTGTCCCTCCCTTCCTCTCATCCTCCTTTCCTTCTCTCTCTTTCTCTCTTTTTCTCCCTCTTTCAAATGCAAAAATGAATGTGTTAAAGCAACAGGTCGTGGTTTTCTATTCCTGTAAAAGCCAAGAGCTAGCAGTGTAATCTGAGGCTGGTCACAGTGTGCCTTTCAAGGTCAACGGGCACCTATTCTTTCTCAGCACTGGGTCTTCCTTGAGGGGAATTTCTGAGCACATCTAGTACTAGTTTTGTGACCAGAGAAAGCATGGAGAGTCTAAGTAAGTCCTAATCTCACAGAAATCATCCTTAATTTGGGACCACAGAAAGAATCTGATGCTTGGGCTCTGCAAGGGGAGGATAATGCTCTAGCCTCATCTACTTCCTGTTTTCCAGTGCTATCAAGCTCAAGACACTTCACTTTCATTCTGCCAGAATTTCTTTGATAAGACACATCGAAAAATTAGTTGATCAAATGGTTTCCTCTACAGTCAATACTAGAGTCAGTTCAAAGCTTTAATTTCCATTTCAATGGCATCTCAGCTCTGTACATGGAATTCCAAATAGGTCTTATCCCTCCAAGAATTATACCATGTTCCAAGAAAAACTTTGTGCCTCTTAATTCAGATTTATGAAATTTAATATTCCATTACATTACTGATTTTCTGTATTTTTACATATCTATTTTATATGCTTTATATATTTCATGTATTCCATGTTTATCCTTACACATGTTCACATATACAAGCACTTACATATACAACTGTGAAGTAAAATTTACACTTTAACAATTCTGCAGACCCTCTTGTTAATCAGCACCACATCAGTGGCAGTTGTTAATTCCTGCTTTAGAGCTAATTAGATGGGGAAATAATTTTACAGGAGAGGTGCTGAGAATCCAGTTAAAAGGCTCTGCAAAAAGGGTTCTTTGCCTGATTATGCTACCACGCAAAGGAGCAGCAAAGTTGAATGAGGGAAGAATGAGAATACGAAAGAGAAATTGCTTCTCTGAAGTGGGCTCAGGATGTCATTTGGGTAACTGGATGATCAGCACGGTGGTGACCAGGTGGGCACCTCATTTGGGCTGAACAGCTTTGGAATTCAGATTCCTGCTCTTTCTTCTCAAAGACCACCGCTGGGAAGATGTTATATGGGAAGCTGTTACATACTGGGCTTTGGATTTCCCTGTCTAGTTGGGAACCAATCACAAATACAGTTATCATCCCCCTTAGAGTACTTTCTTTCCCCCAAAAATGTATGGAGACACTAGTCAGTGTGGAAAATGTTCATTGCAAGGTGGACACATCTTTGAAAGCTGTAACTCAGATAGACGTGTTATTTCTCCAGATTGGAAAGTTAAAACCAACAGCAACAACAAAAACCATCTTAGGTAGCGTTAGAGGAAGTCACAGGTACCTCAGTTTTGAAGTTTTTGACCAACATGCTGCTGTTGAGTCCCAAAGTCTCCCCTATGGGGATCTGGCTGAGCTGCAGCAGTGCTGAGAAAACCATGTTGGGACCATCACAGGGGGAACCTGCCCGCATGTTCCTGCAGAGGCAACTGAGCACATGGCTCTGTCCTCAACCTACCGTTGCATCATTAAATCCCCAAACACCCAGAGTACAATTTCAGGAAGGGAATTATTCAGCTGTAAGAAGGGGATGAGTCACCTTTATTTTGGCTTCCTTCTTGTCGTCTGGTCTTGGGCTTACCAGCCCTTTCTCCTGTAGAAAAGTTCAGCAACAAATAAGCTGAAGGCTGATTCCTTTGACATGAAAATTCTGACACTAGAAATAAAGTGTAATGCAGTAAACATGCTTTTTATGAGGTTTAACAAAGCAGAAGAAATACAGTTGGTTTTGTCTGATATGCATGTTTTTTGTGGAGAACTAATGTTAAAAACACTGGTGTGTCTAGCAACGGGTAGTGCACTCCTGCTGCTCTGTCCATCTGCTTACAATCGACTTCCAAATAGCTACTAAATGCAGCATTTTTCTGTTACGTGTCTGGGATAGGAGCTTACTTTTAAATCTCATTTTAGAGATCATTTTATCTGGAGATAAAATCACTACATTTATAAATATGCTGGAGATACCCTTTCTAGGAAGATGCATTTAAAAACTCTTGGATCTCTATTTCATGCTAAATAAAGAGAAAAATAAATCCCACATCTATCTGTAATCCAGTAAATATCTACTTGCCCACTAACTCAAGAGGTTCTCAGCTTTCATTTAAATGACAGGTTCATGCTATATATTTCTTGGGGGAGTGGGGGGGAGGCGGGGAACAGCAGTATTTCTTTAAATGTGAGTTCAGTATGTCCTGAACACTTATCCCTCACACTTATCCCTCTGACTTCTTTCTTTCCCCCACTAGAAATAATAGCAATTTGATCTGTGAAAATCTTATTGAAAGTATTCTCTAGCTTCTGTCTAAATCCAGTGAGTTGCAGGCAAGTTTCTCCCAACTACCACTGTGATGACTAAGATGCTGTATTTTGGAGGAAATAAGGTAATAATTTTGCCAATTTCACATTTATATCACCTGCTACTTCTCAAAGTATAAATGCCATACATGATTTATAAAAAGATAGGATACTCCCTCTTCAAGAGTTCTAAGGTCTGCTTATTTTCATACTTAGAGTAAGAATATTGTCTGAAGTACATAATGCTGTCAAGAGGATTTGAACACCATTAAAATCACTATAAAAGCAAATACCTAATTCTCCTTCACATTAAGGGATACTTCAGCACTTTCACATTCTCTGCAACTGCCATTTCTAAAGGTTCATGTGAGTGCTAGGTTTCCAGTGCCCTTTTTTGTCCTGATTTTGAAAATCTCTTGCCATAGCAACCCTGAGCGGTCTTCCATTTAAGCTAACTTTGTCCAGCACAGCTTGGTGCATGCCTTTAGCATCAGCCACGGCTTTGGCTGCCTACTGCAAGAGAAACAGGAAGGTTCGGGTAGACGTGTTTCAAGCTAGGACACATCTGGGAGATGAGAAGGTTCCTTCGAAGTGAGACCCATCTAGATCATTTGAGACTAAAATATGGCATTTAAAGCTAGGATGGAATAACTTCCTAATCATTCTCTGCTAAAATCTGACACGTGGGCTGAAGCACAGTTTCTCAACCAGAATAATCTAGAGAATGGTATTTAAATAAGGCTGTGCTCAGAAGAGTTGTAAGCTAAAAGTCAGTGTAGATCCACATCTACAGTGGGTCACATTTGCATCCAAGACTAAGCAAAATGCAGTCTGTTAGACCACACACACAAAATTACAACCCTGCGAGTTCAAGGTCTACCATTCTTGTGAAATTTCCGTTAAACACCCATCTTCACCTTTCAGTCCTGAAATATCTTCAAGAGTCTGGCTTTAAGTGCTTTGCTGGAGCAATGTCAATGCTAAATGTATATACAGTTTTCAAATGCAGATAAAATTCTGGGCTCAAACGTTCCTTTTCAAAGCAATTTGCAACTCAATTAGATTCTGGCTAATTCGTATTTAAGCTAAGTTTGCAGGGGGAAAAAACGGTTAAAAAAGATTATGGGCCTTGTCCAAAGAAAACATTATTGAGGAGTGCTAATGGGAAATAATGAGAGACTTGGTCACAGAAGGATTTGATTGAAAAAATATTTAGTCAGTTTTGGGCTCTCTATATACACGTACATGCTGTGACTGATAAGAAGCCACATCTATAGCTCGCTCTGTGTTAAGTCACTTATATCAATGTTTCTGTTGCCTTTAATGCCAAGCTGCAGGGAGACAAATACTCCAAACAGCCAAGCCCTGCTGTACCCCTCCTCTTCTGCTTAGCCCTTCTATTAAGTGCCTGTTTGCACACAAAGCTATCAGATTTGAAGAAGGCAGGTTTGGAGGTTCCCTCCAGTCTTTAAAATACTTATGTATATATGTATATATATGCGTATATACAGATACAGACAAGGACACACGCATATATATAAGAGAGAGGACCAACTGAAAGCTATTAAGCCAGACCCATTTTCACCCCGGTAAAGAATGCAGATCTACTGTAAGTAGGTCAAATACACTGTTACATGCTTTACGCTGGCATTTGCTGCGCATTAGGCTGCTCACAGCTCAGCTTCAGGATTTCACACACACACACACACACACACACACACACACACACACACACACACACACACACCCATTCCCCCTTTCTTGCCTCTCCTCCCCACTACCTCCATCTCCCCCCAGCCTCTTACATGCAAAGCCCATAGCCTTACACTCAGGCAAAACTCTCGTTCACATAAACAACAATTTTGTGAGAATGAGGACTTTCTGGGGACACCAAGATTTAGCTCTCAGTTACCTCTGACCCTCCTGGAGAAAGGATTACCACCTCCTTGCTGTTGATAGCAGTCAGGGTTTAAGGAAACCCTACAATTGATCTAAAAGAAAATGAAGCTAATAAATTATACAGATTAAACCAGCCTGTAAGTTCTCTTATTTTATGTTTTGACCTTCTTTTGGTTATTACCTTTTTCATCAACAGTTTTTCAGTCTGAGCACACTGGATTTATGCATTTGTCTTTGTGAGTGCAGCCCAGACTAGGAGAAGCTGCAAATTTACTCCATGTTCTCATCCTTCTGTGGCAGCACAATTTCTTGAGGCCATTTTTCTCGCCTTTCACCGTTTCTGGCACTTTCACAAATCAAAGTGGAGATGAACAGGGCACCGCATTTTGAGTGTGCGGCACAGCTTGCATCTGCATTGGGGTTTTTGCAGAGGCAGTTACTAAAAAAAAA